>CM056950.1:13270487-13670474 GCA_029856935.1 Cyclocarya paliurus
TAAAACAGGTCATTGCAAAAATATATTTAAATCTTAAAAGTCTTTTGGAGAAATACTTACAGTGCTTTAAAATAATTATGGAGGATCACGGAGGAACTGGAAGCGCCAAAACAGCAACACCACAGTGTAAAAATACACTGTGGCCGAAATACACAGTGAAACTCAAAATCACCCGAGACCAAACGAAGACTTGGGAACGATAGGGTAGGGCCTATGGGAGGTGGGGAATCTAATGGTGGTGATGGTTGGCCGTGGGTGGCGGCCGAAACAGCAGTGGAAAGCCATGAAGTGTAAATCGGAGAGGGTGTTCGATGGGGCGGCTCCGGCGACGGATCGGAGCTGGGGTTGGGTCAGTTATGACGGAAATGGGCCGGTGGTGATGTGGCTAGAAGCTGGTGGCCGGAGGTGGCCGGACGGAGGCGGAATGGGCGAAGGAACGCCGCGGCTTCGCACGGCTTCCGGAGGCTAACGGCGGCGCGGCATCGGCTGGAATTTGGAGGGGTGGCTCGCCGGCGCACGGGGAAGCCGGTGGTACCGGCGGTGTCGACCACCGCCGGCCGGCGACGGTGCAGGGGCAGCAGACCCGATTTGAGCGAGGGAGAAGAGAGAGAGAGAGATCCGGGTCGGGCTGGGCTGGGGGAAACCGGGAGAAAAAGAAGAAGAAAAAGAAGAAAAGAAAAAGAAAGAGAAAAAGAAGAAGAAGAAGAAGAAAAAGGAGATTCAACATTTTTTAACTTGGGTTTTCGAAAGTGATCCAACAAAAACGATTTTAAAACTATTAGATAAATAAAATAATTCAAACTCAATGAAATGCTTAATTAAAACAGTAAAAATAAATAAATCAGTTTAACTCAAAATTAACTACAGTAAAATATTAAACTCTGACAAAAACATCATTTAAAATAAAGAATAATTAAATTGCAGATCACTAACTAAAATTAATCAAACGCAGTGAAATGTTTTTATAAAACAATAATAATTTTAAAACTTACAAACAAACCAATTTAAATTAAAGATCAATTTAAATCCAAAACAATAATTAACAATAAGAAAGCTCAATAAAAATAATTTTCACCATTTAAAATATTCTAAAATAATATTCTAAAACTTCAAAAATAATAATTAATAATAAAAAAAAATAGGAAAGTCCAATAAAATAATAAAATGAAACATCTAAAATATTAAAACAAGAGAATTACCCAATAAATAATTAAAATAAACATTCATTAAAAATACACTAAAATCCGGGATGTTACATAGGCTGTATTGCAAGTTTTATCTCACGAGCTTCCTACAACGAAATTTTGTGGGAATAGAGTTTTTCCCACAATATAATGATTTTTGCCACAAAATGATGTTAGGAATCAAGTCATACACCATGCTCAAAGTCAACATCCTTACATATTCTCAAAATTTGTTCTCAATTAATTACCATGAACACAGGTTGATGTGGCATACCAAGAGGCGGGAAAAAGTCATCCCTCCTGAATGGATTACCCCACCAACTGATCATTTCTCCATTTCATATGATATAGTAGTTAAGAGCCTCTCTTCCACTGCTGTTGCAATCTACAAGCCGTCCGCCTCTGCGTAACTGATCTTCGCAACCACCAGAAATATTAACTCTAACAATCCAGTGTTTGGGGAGGCCATGGTTGCCAAGTTGGCCATTAAGGAGGCTCTTCACATAAAATCTCATAATAAAGTTATAGAAGGAGATTCCCAAGTGGTGGCTGAAGCTATCAACATTCCCTCTTCTTCTACTAAATGGTCCATCTTCAACATAATTTCATACTACTCATACCTTCTTAAGGCTTTTCAGAAGTGGACATCTCAAAAAATTCATCAACACCAAAATCGATGGGTGCCGCACAACTTAGTACAATGGGCCACATCAAATAATGTGTTTGGTAGCATACCCCTTATTAAAATACCTCCTTGCCTTCTTGATTTCCACAGTGGAAAGGATCCACCTCTGTCTTGAACATATTAGTGTAGTAATTTGTATAAACAATGTGTTCTGTAAGTTCAAAATGATATTGTGTAATTTGTTTTCTTTAATGCTAAAGCTTGGTTCGAAAAAAAATCCCCTGTTACATCCCTAATTGGACTCATGTATCTTGGTTGTGTCCATGTACAAGACTTTGTGAATGTAATATTATGTGTTAATTATTCCCCAGATGCTAGCCATCGAGATTAGGAGATATTTCTATTTTGGCTCTCAGAAGTGTAAATATTTTACAATGAATCCACACAAGCGGGAGAGTCTGGCGCCAAATGAAATATTTTAAGGTTAAAGTTGTAACTTTAGCATAATATCCAAATCTTTCTTTAACAGAAAAGTACAAAAGTTGATGGCATATCGGTAATGAAAAGTAGAACACTGCATTTTACCATTTCCTCTTCTTTCCTAAAACTGTCGTCCCTTTTGCACTCGTGTTTGGGGATTCTAAACATGAGCTTTCTTCATTGAGGCACTGTGAGTGTATATTCTCAGTTTACTTGTGTAAATCTTCCACTTTTATAAGCAGAGGGACTGTCAACTTTGTGTATTGGGGCGTCTACGTACAAGTATGGGAAACTTTTCTTTCCCTGCACTTTATTGTTCACAATTTCATTAGGATGCTTAATAGCGGTCCACTATAACTTACTTCCTATATCTTCTCAGTTTATTTTTTAACTGCTATTGTATTTTGTAACAGCATGTGTTTTATTATGGGTGGTGGCCATCATCAGGAACATGGTGTTCAATGTGATAGCTTGTCTTCATGTATATTATTTTTCCAAGCAGTGTTTGCAAACAGCTACTATTGTATTTCTTTTAATCAGCATCATGTCAAAAAATGTGTTTACTTGTCATCCCTCAGGAGAGTGGAAGTATTTATATATAGAAATATTTAACATGAACATAGTTAAACACTAAGGGGTTTCGAAGGCCTTTGGTTTATTACACATTCTTCTTTATTTAATACCTGGGCTGCACATGTGAAGGGTGGTGTTATATAGTAAGTGACCACTGGTTTAGGTGTAAGTGGAAGCTTTAAATCTGCATCTGTACTTTCAGGAAACTGGGTTTATACTGAGACAAGATGGCACCAAGTGGAAGAGGAAGAAGGAAGGGCCGCGGTGGAGCCACAACACGAGCAAGGCCTACATCAATTAGACCGCCACAACCTGGTCCAGAACTTGATTCTTGGACTCTTAGAGATGAGCATGCAGGTAGCTCTAATGACTCAATGCAGCCACCAAACATAGTGGTCGAAACAGAGTTTGTTAATCCAAACGTAGCTGCACATACAAGCCTTGATGAGACTGGTAACTTATATATGGTGCACCGTTTTTATGTGGCATTAGCTATTATATATTTTTCCTGATTTTAATGGTATAACAACATACAAATCCCCTACACTAATAAGACTGAATAATGTTACAATGGTGGATCAAGTCTCAGTGCAAATACCCTCTCCGCTGGTCTAGGCTATGACTAAACATGGTCGCGGGCCTGCAAAGTGCACGAAGTTTGAAAAACTTCAGAAGTACGGTTTAATCTCATTGAAAATCAATGATGGGGAAACAGCCCCATGCTGTGAGAATGCCACCATGTTTACCACAAGGGTGACATGGATCTTGAAGCATCATGCTGATATGAGCTATGCTCACTGGACTAATGTACCGATGGTTGAGAAAGATGAACTTATAGACCGTGTCTGGGTAAGCTGGCAGAAATTCTATCTTGTTTAAATCAAGTTTACAATATTTCATTAGTATGATGGCTAATCACATACATGCTTAGGCAGATTTCATCTTCGATTGGGAAAAGAAGAATCATCAAAAAATAGTATGGAAACAACTCCGAAAGCATTTCAATACTTTCCACCATCAATTGCACAAGAAGTATTTGGAGTATGCAACTCATGAAGAAGCATTGGCCAGTAGTAGGTCTACTATGGTAGACCCACTGGCTTGGGTAAAGTTGTGTGAGCGATGGGGAAGTGACGCGTTCAAGGCATTGGGTGTCAAATATTTTCTCCATTAATTTCCATTTTTTAACCATTTGTTGTTCAAAGCCTAGCCAAAATTAATTATATGCATATTGCAGAAATTGTCAAAGCAAAATCAAGAGAACATAAAATTGTTAAAAACTAATCACACGGTCGAAAGGAAGTCATTTGTGCGGATACTAGAGGAAAAAGGTTCTTGCTACCTACAGTTGATTACCATACTGCAGTTGCTGTCAATTTCAAATTAAGCTCAATTCCTTTTAATAATCAGCATATAATACCAATTAATGATGCAATCTGGGCTAACACTTTTGCTTGATCATGTAGCGTTCCACGACATCCAACTTGGTTGATTTCTACAAAGATGTCTGCTGGTCTACCAAGGAGGGAAAGTTTGTGACAGAAGAAGCTGAACATATTTATGTGAGACAACTATAGGCTACCTTGGATTTTATATGTTTCAGCATTTTATCTAAGCTAGTTAATTTGATGCCAACAATATACAGAAATAGGTGATGAAGTTACTGATTTAATATGCTTGTGTAGAAATACATGGTTGGAAAGTTCAATGATATAGAACCAGAGCAGTGGACCACAGATGCGGTAAGATCTGTGTTTAGGGAGGTATTAGGTGCACGAGCAGGGTATGCTAGAGGATTAGGAGAGATGGTAATACCAGAGACTACTCGGGTAACTGAGCATGAACGCGATAAGCAATACGCTGAAGCAGTGGGAAGACATCAAAATGAGGCTGAGCATTACAAGGAAAAATATGATGAGTTGAGTGGGCATGTGAGAGTACTTTTGGAAAGACAACTTGAGTTTGAAAAATTCATAAACACATACCAGTCAAATAGGCAGTCCCAAGGAGAGTCTCCTAGAGAGACTTAGGGAGCTGCGTAGAAACATACTTTGAGAAGCCACTTTTTTGCACATTTTGCCTTTTTGAGATGAGTAAGTATATGGCCAGCTAAGATCTGCCACATTACTAAAGTATTTTGTTAGTGGCAAGGAGTGTTCACATGCAGTGCAGTAAATATGTGTTACAGCTGGGCTTTGTGGTATTTAGAGGATACTTTTGGCTCATGAAGGATCTCAGAGAGATGCCAAACTAGTTGGGGGATTCTCAGTGTGGATGGATAGGTAATTTCTTTTTAAGTCACAATGCTTTTTCCATTTCATCAACAAGTTCTTTTTGGGTTATACTGAAATGCCATATAAATTTGATTGTGTTAAATCAATGTAGTATTCTGTCTTCATAATATAGATACACAGGAAGGGTAAACTCTTATTAAAAATATGATGGTCAGTACACATGTATTTTGAACTAAGTAGGCTACTTCAGTACTCCTAGTACAATTACACAACTTGTATTATAAACTCCACTTATATTCAATTGGAGTAACATAGCAGATTGATATATTCTTTCAATGCTGGTGGGATAGAAAATTCTGGGCTGAATACTTTTCAACATGATCTATTAGTCACTAGTTTAGCTTATATTCTGATCCCAACCAGGATGCATTAAACCTCGACAGATGTAGTACTTTTTAAACAAGTTCAGTTCAATAGTGGTGTTGCTATATGATAGCATCAAGAAAATACATGATTGTGGTGGTATTTATATGTATGGAAATTCTATTTATTTTATTAAGGTGCTGAGTATGATAGATGATATGTATGATAGGTACTTAAATTTAAGGTAATAATGAAATAGGCCCAATTCGTGAATTTTCTAGCAGTGTGTGGTATGGGATTGGTATATACACTATATGAAGCATGTCAATTTTCTAGCAGCATGTTAGTTAATTTTGATGTTGAGCAATCAAAAGGTTGCCAATTATCGGTTGATGACTTGGTGAAAAGTTGCTACACTCGCTAGCTTTGTTATTGTTGTTTCAAGTGGATCAATGAATGGATCAAGTACTGATATTTGTGTTGACGTTGGGCATATGAGCCAAATTATCCTCTTACCAGAACAACACTAAAGGATCAATATGGTAGTGATTGGAAGGGAAAGTTCCCTGTGAACAGCTTATATGTGAAGGATGCACCTGCCAAATGGATGCTACCCATGTAATTGTTAGCTAAGTGTGGTAAGTGGGATGTATAAATTTTCAGATTCAATGGGGAGTAATACATCCAATATCATCTTGTATAATTGTTGGACAACTAGGTAAACTGTTTGAAGATATTGTATGACCTGTTACTCTGATATTAAACACTTAAATACACAAGTTGAGCAATGCATGGATGGTTATTTCCCAGATTTAATAGTGTTTCATTGCTATAGTTTTTACATCTACAGCATATATATATATATGGTTATCTAAAATATATAACAATAAAATTTGAGAAATTGTGGCATGTACAGATTGAAACCCAGATTTCTTTATAGGTCCTAGGTTGATTGGAAAATTGTGGGATTTGATTGTGCATTCAAAAATTGGAATAATATTATGCACTTAAATTGGAGTAATATTGAAAAGAATCCAGACTTTAGAAAGGCACTAAGAATGGTTTTACGGCAAATTAACCAAGCTTTTCATCCATTCAAATTCGCTTTATACCAATCAATCGGCCTCATTGCCGTCTCATGAGTTCATGGACTGGAAAGTTTAATTGCAGCGCTTTTATACACAGTTCATGGTCATTTGCAGCATCTAAGACTCGCTCCAATTACATTGCTATACCGTCGAATACTCAAGCTTGACGCAAATATTTTTTTCCATCCCAAAACGAAATCGTCGCTAATCATATACCAGCGATTACTGAATGGACGCCAAAATATTTTGCAGCGTTTAATCTATATCGTCGTTGATGCTTTTCTGTCAAATTTATGGCTTTATTGCGACGACGGTTAAGCGCCGCAAAAACTAAATGGTTTGCGGCAGATTTGTTTCTCGTTGGGATAAAGTGGTAGGTAATTGCTACGGCTAAATTCTTTTAGCAGCGAGGAAAAAAAGGCCAGAAAAAGGCATTCCTAACAATTTACGTTGTAATCTGTTTGGACTAATTACAACGAAAAAGAGACTTGTTTCAACAAATTTTTGTGCGTCTTTAACAAAGACTTTTGTGACAATATATGGGTTTCGCTGGAAAAAAATCAATTCGGTCACTTCTTTGGCAACCAGCTAGTAGCGATATGAGATAGGCTGCAAATGGAAATTTGCAGCAATTATGGGGTGTTTTGGTAGCGAATCAGTGCGTCGAAAAAAAATTATTTTCTTGTAGTGAGTGTGAAGTCATCATTGGTGACATATGTTGGAAAAATAATAAGTTGATATTCTTTATCTAAAGAGTTATTGAGTTAGACTGATATGCATTATTAGTTATTATAGCTTTAAGAACGAGTTGTCATATAATTTTTCATGCATGATTTTGCCACTAAGATATGCCATAAAGTCTAAAGGTATATAACTGTTCCAACTTCATATATAATATTTGCCATCATAATATTTTTCTATATTATTATTATTATTATTATTGTGGGGAGATTATTTGATTGGTTATGTGATTTAACTTTTTGATAATTACCCTCAAAGTTGCTTTCAAACTTTTGTAAGTTTCAATGTAATATAAAGTGAATGGTTAGTTCTTGGGTTCTCGTTAGAAGTTTTTCTTATGAAACGTTTTCACTTGAATGTTCCATGTAGGCATTACTACATTGACTCTACCATAGCACTAATATAGGTACACTTCAATCCATCCTAGTTCTTCTATAGACCAATTGGTGTTGGCTGATTTGCTATGTCTCCATAAAGATGGGTTTGTTAGAATTGTAGTTATTTTGTTTTTTAACTTTTTTTAAGTGCTTTAGTCTATCCTTGAGTTTTAGGCATTTTATTTATTATATATGGTAATTTGGTATTTGTTAACATGGCCTTTGGTGTCCCTACAAATTTGCAAATTAAAAACCAACTAGTCTGAAGTTCGCACAACATGCCATACTAATTTAGAACAATGTCACATTGTTTTAGGTTTTTTTTCTTTTATTTATTGTTATTATTATATGGGTTTTAGTAGTCTTGTTGTTCTTTGCTATTGACCGTTGTATTGTATAACTAATATCTTATAATTACTCTCAACAACTTTAATGCATTTCTATTTTACTATAGTAAAAGGTGTCTCCAAATGTGATTATGAGTGATATCTTATCAATGACCAAAGCAGTAATTGGTTCTATTCTGCACATGTTATGAAAGTCATCCAATTTTTTTTTTCAAAATGTATAGAAATTGATCTTTCCTCGATTTGCAGTTTATAGGTTTAAAGCTGCACGTTGAGAAATTCTAGTATTTTCTCTATTCTGGTATTTATTCCATTTTCAAGTTTAAATTTTTCTATTTGCAATTCATTGAAACTTGGAAGGTCCGGAGTGGGAGTCAGCAGATGTTTGATATCAATGGTTGGTGGAATAATTTTTAAAATGGTAAATATTGGTGCTGGCTGGAATTGGAAAATGAGTTATCAGGACATGTATGTTTTCCCAACAGAAGTAATGCTCCACACAAGAAAATATTGGTTGTTGTGTTGCCACACTTGTGTTAATAGGTAAACTTGTAAAGTACATAAATATGTGTGTTTGTTGTTGTTATGCTAATTATTTATTTTCCCAACTATGTCCATGAGCTGTTTTTCATGTTTTTGTGTCAGTGCTGGACATCTTGGTGGTGAATGATGTAGGGTACCACCATGCATATGTGGTGGTGTTGGCAGCGCAAAGTGAACACACACACACAACTATAAATATGTTAAAGTGTCATTCCACGATGCATATAAAGATTTGGATATTGATAGAGATAGTCACACTGCACATATTGTTTATATATATAGGATTTAAGTTTTCTATTCATGTTGTCTGATTGCTGTTTTTCTTCTTCATCATTCTCAAAACATTACATGGTCAGGTTTACATAACATTGTCTTGCTATGGATGCAGGAAAATGAAACTTGAGATATAATTTAATGAAGAATAAGAGCTGAAGCAACCAAGACAAACAAAGATTTCAAACCATATGTTAAGCAACATTGAAGAGAGCACTCAACTTCCACTAATTAACCTGGTACTATAGTTGTGTGCTCGAAATGATTGTATAAAATTTGTCTCCCACATATGTCTATATAGCTTGCACCATGTTTGACTAAATAACACTTATCATGATGTCTTGTATATTTTGACATGGCTTTATGGAGTCTGCTACATGATATAATGTCTAGAACTATGGGTACATTAATACAATGAAGTTGAACATGTATTCTAGTATATTTAATGTTGTGTCTACTATAAAATAGGAAGAAGAAAAAAAACCTAACTGATCAATTGACCCACCATTAATTGTCTAACATTAGAATGTTACTAAGTCATGTATTTTGTCGTCAATTGCAGGATATATAAATTGACTTGAAATATTTTTGGAAACTATTAATCGCCATAACAAAGTTTCACTCAATCCCAGATTTTTTCCAGTTCACTACAACCATTTGTGATGGAATTCAAGCAACAAATTAAAAATGTTTTACAAGTTATTCCCACAAAAAATGTATTCGTGATGCTAATAAATTACACGTATGTCAATACGAGCCATTTGCTGCAATTCATTCGTATTTGCAACAAGGTAATATGCGCCACAAAAGCTAAATTATTTATGGCAACAAAATTATTTGCGACAATAAGTTCGGAGTTGGCAATAAATTTTTTTCTAGCTGGCACTATTAGCTAGTCACAAATATATTTCTTGACCGCATGGTCAATCTTTTTGCATCACAAGAATATTAAATCTATGAAGATCTTTGTTGCCACAAATATTAAATACTTGCAATGATATCTATTTGCAAAGCTAAAAAAAGCTCGGCAATAATATTTTTTTACGGCATTATTAGGCTCGAAAATATTGTCGTAAGTGTGGTTTTCTCTACCATCTACTCACTCTTTTGCATCGAAATTGACACACTTTTGTGGCGATAGAATTCACTGCAAATATTAGAGCTATTTGCGACCTACTCTACTTTTACCACCATAAACCTTTTGAGACACTCAAGTAGTATCCACTTTGCGACGATTGGATTTAGACAGAATTAATTATTCGCAAAGATTATTAGAATTTTTACGGCGATTTTATGCGACAGAAAGGTTGTTTCTGTTGTAATGCCTATTTCCAATACCCTTGGACAGGGTAGCAGGACACTTAATCCCACCGGCTACCCCGTAGAGGGTTGCGTCACTCTTCTAGGAGGGTGGAGAAGGGACCCCTCATTCCGATCTACATATATATTGTTGTAGGGATGCCCTTGATCCAATGTTGTAGGTGGAAATTCTCCAAGATGGATAATGCAACCATTATAGCCCTCACATAGGTTACTCTAACACAATTTAATGCAATTAGAAAAATCTTTATAGTTACATATGTGCCTATATAATATTGATTTTGAAATAAATAAAGAAAAAAACACAATTTACTATGTCTCCATTCCAATAACTTACAACTACCATTCTCTCTCCATATTAAAAAAGAGGGGGAATGGGAGGACTACACCACCGAGGTAGACCCAACCCACGCCACTATGTGAGGGTGCAAGGCCCTCTTCCCATATCTAAGGGTGGGGGCCGAGTAGCCACACCTATCTTGACCAGGCCCCGCATGAGGTTGGAGGGGCAACCCGTCCACATTAGGTAGGTGAACGCCAAGCCTCTTGGGAAATGGGTGGTGGGTGCCAGGTGGGGCTCTCTCTCTCTCTCTCTTTCTCTCTCTCTCTCATCATTCCTGTTCAATCTCTCAGATTCTCTCTCTCCCGACATCTAGGCGGAGTCACCTAGCCATGTGGGATGGGGCCGAGAACCAAGGACCAGGCTCGACTCCTACCTATGAGGGTATGGAGAGTGGAGGTGGCCAGTTGCGCACCCATTGGGGCTAGATAGCAGGCCTAGTCATATCACCACTATTGTGGTAGTGTGGAAGGTCCATCGCCACCCTTGAGGTGGTAAGAAAAACCTATCACAATTAAGATGTTGTATTGGGTTTTGAAAAAGAATAGAAGAAAAGTTGGATAAAAAAATAAGTTAAAAATTGTTTTAACATAATTTTTTAATATTATTTTTGTTTTAAAATTTGAAAAAATATTATTATTTTTTGTGTTTTGTTTGAGAGTTTGAAAAAATTGTAATGATTGGATAATGATTAAATGAAATAGTTAAATATTTAAAATTGAAAGTGTTTTGCGTTTTAGTGATTTTTGAAAAAGAAATATCTGAAAATAGCTAAGAATACTTGAAAATAATTGTGTTGCCAAACAGACCCTAAGTTAATTTTGTTTTGTTTGGGATTCTCGTTAAATTGATAATATTTTATGGAAAATTTTATTTGTACTTACAATTTTTATTTACATAACTATACGTGCTGACGTTTCAGCTTTTGACATGGTAAAGATTATGAAATTTGAATTTAAAAAGAAAAATAATAAAATGGATCTTATACGTAAAATTACAAGTACATGTAAAACTATTCATAATTTATTTTGTTTGGCTATTTGGTTTTATTTGTTTATATGGTTGATTTTTTTTGTTTAACACTTCCCCTTACATGTGAACTGAGCATAAAGTCAGGATTTAAACTTATTACCTCTACTCTAATACCATGTGAAATCACTACTTATCTCAAATATTTAAACTAATAAGAAGAGGTAAATTTTATTATTTAATTTATATCTTAATATTTGCTTCTTCTTCTTCTTTGAGGCTTCATGATTTAATTCTGGTTCATTTTTTAAGTTTGTGGAGATTAGCTCGAACTCGAAGTCTCATTGAGCCCGAGCAAATGCACTCCAAAATTATCTGCCTATCCATAGTGAAGGGTTGGGGATAGTGAGATTTTGCCCGTATGATGTGGAGTGGGAGGTTATATACATGGAAAATGATACAATGCTGCTTGAATTTACCCTTTCAATTTGACCGCTCATATATTTTTTATTTTTACTTTTTTTACTTAATGGTTAGAGAAGTGACTATTAGTATATTACTTTTTCTTTTTAAATGTTTAAATATTTTTAAAAAATATTTGAAAAAATATATAATTTATACTATAGACACACTCAGTGGTCAAACCTAGGCGACATAGTAGCACTACACTATATATATCTAGCCACTGATGCCCCCAAAATTATACAGGGGTTGGACCAAATTATTATTTTTGTTATACCTTTCAACAATTTATAGTGCATTATTGGACGTATATCATGTGACTACTTTTATATGAAATTGATATCCAGGCCCATATGTGAAAGGCGTGAGTCACACCTGTCTGGTTCGGACCGATCAAGCAGGTAGCGCACCTTCCCTTAACACTGACGCTCCAAAGCCTTCGGTTTCAACTTCAGGTATCACAGCTTCACAATATTGTAAGGATTGATGAATATTTTGCAGGATAGAGTAAAGATACGCTTTTTGCATATTTACAGATTCGTTTATCTCGGTATGGATTTGCCTTTTTTCCTAGTACTTTGGGACCATGAGATCATTACATTTCCTTCCCAATCCCTTACCTTAATACAACCAGTGGTATTTTGTGGTGGAAAATTCTCTGAGACTGTCACAATTACTGCTTATATTGTTGTCAGCCACCTGAGAAATCAATTAGCGGTAATCACATATAGGCAATTGGCAACAGAGAGTTAGATTTCTTAGAAGAGGGAGCAGAAGAAGAAAATAGAACAAAGGGGAAATTTTTTTTATTATGCAGGCTTTTACAAGAAACTTAAAGAGGACCCAGTTCCAATTTTATGCCTTCAACAACAAACCAACAAGGAAACAAAACGAACAAGACAAGGAAACAAACCAACAAACAACTCAACTGCTGTTGATGTACTGCAATCGAGTACATCCCAGAAGAACAACATAGAAAAAGATTATAACAAAAAGGAAACTCAAGGTACGATATGTAGGATCAGCCTGGGAATGAGTCCTCTATTTTGGTATGCGCTTCATTTCTGGTTGTCAATCTCCCTTAGGAATGGGACGAACAATTCTGGTGTAAATGGCTTTTCAAGGAACTCGTCAATTCCAGCTGCAAGAAACTCTTGTGCATCTCTTTCATCATACATTGGAGCAATACCTAAAATCTTGCTGCTGATGCCCATCTCACGAATCGTCCTAGCAGTCTGACATATAATATGGAATAGCACGTTATCTTTTGGCTGAAGTACCAGAACTAGAAAGTTAATTGAGCATGGAGTAGCATATATAATCTCAAAGTTGAAGGATGTACTTCTTAGCAAGTTATGATGAAAAACCAGAGAATTGAAGTTTGGTCCTTGTGTTAATGAAATGAAATGGAAGAAGGTTGTATATACCTCAGGTCCACTCATGAAAGGCAGAAACATCTCAATGACAATGAGATCAAAAGTTTCTCCAGAAGCAATGAGCTCCACTGCAGCCTCCCCAGTCCCCACAGCTTCTACTTCCACGCCGTAGGCGTCCAGGAGTCCGCTCTCCATTATCCGGCATACTCTTCCATTATCCACCACAAGCGCTCTCAGATTGTTCCTCCAGGTCATCATTGGATGCCTGTTTCTCCTGCCATTTCCTTCAGATGAGCCTCCATTCCCATTGCCTCTCATGCCATCACTATCATAATCAGTATCGGATGCCATTCCTTCTTAAGATCTAATTAATTCTTCTGCACAACGAAGTGGGGGCAAAAAAGGTGAGCTGATTTAGATGCAAGGGACACCAATCTATAGCTTATATAATTAAGTGAAATCTACCCAAGAAAATAAAAGAACACTCCCAAAATTGATATCATCACAATCTGTTCCCACACCTTTCTTTCTTCCTCAACCAACTGAAGAGCCTTATTTTATAGAAAAATACTTGCATATAATTGATATCCAAGTGAATTAAAGCTATAAGACTTGCAGCTAATTAGGAAATGGGGCCAAAGCACTTAACTTCATGGATGCTACTGAAGCTATCCTACAGAAAGGAGTCGGGACCAACATGTTATGACTAGAAATACAAGAACTCTTTGATATTGAAAACAACTGTTTGCCTGCATTTCTATGCTCTACATGAGGATACAACACTATTAGATCAAAACCAAAAGGAGAAAACTCAAAAGAAGAAACCAGAAACAATAGTACTATTCTAAGGCTTTAGAAGGACAATGCTAGGAAATACATGCACTTACCACCAAACTCTTCAAAGCTTGATGCTGATGACAATACTAGTGCCTGAAAATCAGCTTATATAGATGACTCAGGGCTAACACTTTTCTCTGTCTTACCATATCCGCTGGGCAAAAAACGTGCAAAGGGTGAGAGGAAGAGCAGAAACCCGAGATTCGCGGTAACGTAGCTATTGAAAAGGATACAATGTAATCCAATAGCCAGATATTTCTTCTTTTCAAGGTAACATCTGAGATTTTGTTGCAATTTTAATTGCATGAGAACAAATATACTAATGATCGGCAAGTGACAAAAATGCTAATTTTTATTTTACCATTTTAGAATGTGGGTCTTGCACGGCACCTCCTTCAAAATTTCAAATGGTAAGAATCTACCATTCTAGATCAATATGTTGCTCAACTACAACAATAACTAGCATTTCACATATCTTCAAAAGTAGCCCTCTTTATAATTCTTTATATTAACCTCAGTTGTAGCTTTTTGCAAATTGAGAAATGAAATTTCTGGTCTATTGGGTCTGATTTCATCAAGAGTGGAATAATGTATTCACATCTCCAGTACATATTAGCCAATGTGTCGGAGCTAGTTATCTTGATCGAAAGCTACCTAACATTTATTGGTGATGTTAAGCATGAATCTGGTTTATTGATTGAGGTGAAAACATATTTCGATGGAATTGATGTAACACGCTTTGTAGTCTTGTAGATATATTTATGCCTATTAAGTCGTGTAGGCAATTGATGTTAAAACCATTAGCGCCACATTTCAGAATCTTCCAGTGAAGGGAAGACAATAACTCGTGAATCTAGAACCTATAAATTTTCCTAGCAAAAGTTTTATCCCTAGTAAGTCGGGTGGTGATGATCCAGTCCTATATATTAAATGACAATAAATTTGGCCATTTAAATTTAGAGTCTCATATTAAGAGCCGGTTTGGATTGAGCTCATCTCACTACTATTCACAAATTTCAACTCACAAATCTCAATATTATTCACAAACTTTTAAGCCTTTCTTGTATCGAGACGTTGTGACCCCATCTCTATCTTTCACTTGGCATTGCGCTGTTTGCTATCTATCACAACATTTGCAGTCTATCGCGATGCTCTCATTCACTTGTCGTGCAACCATTAGCTCACTGAAAAATTATATTCAACATCCTTACACCACATATCTATTGAGGGAAAAAAGATAAAAATAAATAAATAAATAAATAAAACCTACATCTGCAAGTATGTAATATAGAACTGCTTAATAGAAGAATTCTTAGCCTACCAAATATTAGAAATGATCGATATCCTCTCTCTCTCTCTCTCTCTCTCTCTCAAACTTCTTGATACTTCAATCGTGATTTTCGAAACAGAAAGTTGTGGGTATGGTGATGTGGGATATTATTTGAAATATGGAGTTGTTGTCTTACTCTAGTTGATCGGTTATGCTTTGATTCTTTGTTGCAGTTTGGTAATCATGATCTTGCGTTGTTTGCTCTAATTTGATTTTGATTGTCTTGATTTTGAGTTTTTCTATGGAAAACACTAGTATGTCCACCCATTTTGACACCTCTATTTGATTTTAAGTATATTGAGATTTTTTTTTTTATTTTTCAAAAATCTTTAAATGTATTAAAAAAATGTGAAAAAAAAAGAAGGAAAAAAAAAATTACACTAGGCAGTAGCCCAGTGGTCAAATTGGGGTGACATAGTAACCGCACCCTTTTTCTATTATTGAACAAGATTGTTGGGGCAACCGCTAGGCCGTACAACGAATTCAGACAAAATCTCAACCCAAGCGTGGGGACAGATTCACCCATAAAATCCACTCGTACTACAACTAAAATTCTCGTTCAATTAACTATAGATGAAATAAATTTGTAAAACCCACGTATAAATCTTCTTTTTCTTTATTTATATGGAGAAAAATAACTTTTTTTTATAAGTAACAAGAAATTTGTATTACCAATTAAATAGACATAGCTCAAATATACACGAAGTGAGAAAACACATAAATACAACCTTGAACTAGAAACGACGAAAGCAAATTATATAGATTATCTCCATTCAATACAAGAGCCTTAGCTCAAAAACATAAAGTACTAAAGAAAAACTCCCTAAGTTCTTCCATGAGCATTCTCTATGGCAACTAATATTAACCAAAAGAAAGTATACTTCCATCGTTAATGTTTTGCTTGCATGTCATTCCAAATTGTTTCCATGTCTTGCAATAACACCCTTCCACCGAAGTATTTAAGATCTCATGCCAAACAACTAGTTGCTTTATGAAACGAACTTGAACAAGGGAAGGTAGCATAGCATTAGCTTCAATTGAACAAGCTCAACCTTGAAAAAGAGAGGTGGAAGGCCCCTAGAGGTTGGCTTAAGTAATAAAAGTCTTGTCTTGATAGCATGCTCCCTCCAAGGTCTGAGCTTCAAATCCTCTTAGATGTAAATAATCTCTAGAGACTATCAAATTGGATAATTTTTCTTTTGAATTATTCGATGTGCACTTACAAGACTCCTTGCTATGGGCCTGTGCACCCCAGGATTAGTCAAAATGCTATTCTCAAACACTCGTATCAAAAAAAAAAAAAAATTGCTTTATGAAAAGATAGAGGCCTTATTTTCTATCTTCCGAGTAGGGGTGTAAAAAATAAAAATAAAAAACTGGTTAAACCGGACCAAGTGGGTTCGGTTTGATTTGTAACCGGTCTAGTCCAATATTGATTCTTAATCAAAATCGGTCCTAAATCAGTTCGGTATCTGTTTTCATATTTTGAAAACCAGTTTGATTCAAACCGGACCGGACTGGTATGTATATATTTTAATATTTTATATTATATATAAAATATTTTTTATATAATATTTTATATTACATTATATGCTAAATTGTTCATTAATATAACATATTATTCATGTTTATTAATCTTCTAACTAATAAGTTAATCTCAATAATAAGTTAGACACTACTTATACCATACTGGTATAATTAGATAATAATGAATTAATAATTATTAATAATAAATACTAAATTCTAACAACTAAATTTAGTACTCAAAAAATTATAATGCTAAACTTACGTAGTGCAACATGTGTAAACAGTAAACTGAAAAAACAGTACCAAACCGGACCGAAACTGGAAAAATCAAAAGTTTTGGTTTTGGCAGTGAATCAGCATGTATCAATATATACAAATTCAGTTCAAAAATTTATCCAAACCCGGTCAGGTTACACCATACTTCCAGGTAGTTAGTTGTTTAGGGGGCCCAGTCAAACAGAAATAGGACCCTCCAATTTAGGCATTCTGTAGTCCTTTGCAGACACCATTTTCTGGCTACGATTGGGAGCTACGAATCCAAATTTAAACGACATTAAAAGAACACAAGACGGATACAATATGGTATACAGTCTACAGTAGGCTGAAACCCCCGTCAAATGACCTAAAGTAGACAATGGCATATTTGGGGCTGTAAATTGGTCAAATCTGGGAGTCTCAAGATTGTATGCGCCGCACATCTTGGAGTCATGAATGAATGAGATGGAGAAGAATGGACCACACTCGCAACTACAAATCCCATTGGAGAATTTGAAATGGTATTTGGGTCGAGAGGTGAAATTTTCCAGCATAAGACAGACTAACTAATGATTTTGTTAACTTCTTTCAAGGGATTCCAACAACCACCCAGTGTTTACTAATGCATGTCAGATTTCGGTTACCTTGGTTCATGCATGTATGAGCACACCACCAAAACAAATCTAAAATGTGAGCATTAAAGTAGGAGATTTTCTTCCAAAACCTTCTTCTCCATATCATAGATTATGTTCTAAGAATTTATATTACAATATCGGCACCATAATACAATGAAATATTTGCTACCACACCAAAAGCACTGTTCCTCCAGAAACCATGCAAACAAATAAAACAAAGAAAATAATAATAGGAACAAAAAAAGGGGAAAAACAAAGAAAGCCCACCTATGCAATGCATCTCACACAATATACAAAATACACAACAATGAATAAGCTAACACCCATGACCAACAATATCCTTTAAAATCAAACTCAGCTATCATGACTAGCATCTACTGCAGTGCCTGTCCTAGCTTGCGAGATTCGATTAGCATATATTGTAACCAACCGCAGTTGTGTGCTGTTAAGCCCCTCCAAGTATGGCAAGAATGATTTTCCAAGCATGATATAAATATCCACTAGACAGAAAACAACAGTCTGTACCACCCAAGATTAAGAAAAAAAGAAAACAGTTAGAATTAGACCAGATGTTTTGGGGGGGGGGGGGGGGGGGGGGGGTTGGGGTGGTGGTGAATTACTTCCATTGATGAACATGTTGAGAGCTTTATAAGTTATTTTCTATTAGGTACCAAGTTATTTTCTCATTTTCAGAATTCACTTCAATATATTGAGTGAAATGTGATAAATTTGAACAAGTATAAAAAGGTGCATTGAGTGTCAAGTCTCACATTGATTCTTACTATCCAAGGACCTTCAACTGTTACATTGATTAGTCACTTTGAAGTACAAGTGCCTATATGACTAGCACTTTCCCTTGGGCCATTACATTGATAATGGACAAGATTTGAGAACCATAAAATAGAAATATGGTCAACCGAATTTGTGTAGTGATTAGTTTGAACAATGTTCATCAAATATTGTATGTGAACACTTCCATTTCTCACCAAATAGCTCAGTTCTGGGGATAAGTATGATACATGCCATGTGATTTATATTTTTTACTCCACTTCTCTCATTTCAAGCACACAGATATAGTGCATCAAAGCATATTCTCAAGTGCAGATAAAAAAAAAATATGGTACCTTGCGAACATCTGCACTCTGATTTCCAAACGCTTCAAAAAGAGCAGGCAAAAATGAGGTTAACTGAGCCATCAGCTCCTCTTGTGAAAGCCGACCCACAAGCTGAAAAGAAAACAAAGAGTCTTAACAAAATAGTGTAGATAAAAATTGCAAAAGAACTAAAAGATAAACGGTGCAAAAAAAAAGGTCACTTGATTCCTCATTTGAATAGACAGGAGGTCCCGCATGCATTAGAAAACTTCTATAGGTCTACAATTAAAACGAATTACCTATTAAGATACAAAATCAAATGACTGGATGTTCCAGGGAATACCTTGGTCAAACAGTTTATGCAAGTAACAAGAGTTTTCTCATCTTCAGTAACCAATAAAGGAACAATAACCTGCAACATCATTAAAGCATCTCTATTATGATTCCATAAAATACAGGTCAACACTCTTTCTTTTTGTTGTTGGAGTGGTGGAGATGAACTGAACGAAATGAGAGAGAGAGAGAGAGAGAGAGAGAGGGTTTCCAATCCACATACACTTAAACATCGGAAAGGATCATACTGAGACAATACAATAGTCAAGCAGTGCTCTGCTTCATTTGAAACCTGAATGTGAAACGGAAAGAATAAGATTTGGAAAAGTAAGCAAGTGCAGAGAAAATGAAATATTTCAACAGAAATTAGTTACTTTTGGAACAATATCCGTCGTAACATGAAGCAGCTTCTCAATCACTATCTCAACAGAATCTTCCATTGCATCTTTCTGGAAACATGAAACCACAGAAGAAAATAGGGGATGAACGCACTCGTTAAGTATGAGATACCCGTCAGCAGGAAAAAAAAGAAAATGTAAAGATACTTAAAATTTAAAATAATATGAACATCATACAGCAAAGAATCAGTGCGTGTAACAAACCTGGTTTTTAAGCATCTCAATAATCAATGAAAGAGAAAGTTCCCGAATTGAGGAGTCAGAATCATCCGACACCTCAAGCACAACCGTCAGAATCTGATTGAAGTACTGCAAATACACAATAAAACAACCATTGACATCAAATTACATATATCTTAAGATGTTGCTAAGTTAAAGCTGACATAATACCTTAAGTTCTGTTCTTCACAAGAACAGAGATAGTTCACATAAAAGTACAGCCAACTCTACAACTATGCTACAACTAAAAGGTAAAATAATGGATAACAAAATGAAGCAATATGGCTGCATGTGCTTGGTCGAGCATCACACAAGTAAACCGCTTGACAAATTCAATGCTATTTATCTAATAATAAATAAACCCCATTAAACATGATAGTATATCAAGACTGTATTTCTAGAATATTTCTAGTTGTTAGCTACTGCCAAAATGGTTGTAACTGTTCCGAGAATAAGTTCAGAAGTACTATTAAGAAATAATGCTTAGTAAATTAAGTTGCATTATGACCAAGAAACAAGGTCTTCTCAGGATAGTAATATTGAATAGAACAGGATACAGATTGGCAGGGAGAGTAGAGTGTTCTAAAATAGATTAGATTTATAGGTAATAGCCTACCACAGATAATTAATTTCAATTTCCAACCAAAAAGATACTATAATAAAGGCTCCAAACCTTACTAGAACAAGAAAGTGGATTAATTCGAGACACATGAAATTCATTTGAGAATACAATTTCTTCTGCCTGATCACAAGGAGATTATCATCCAATCTCGCTTTCATTCTAATGACAAATGGGTACACTCCTAATTCTAACTAGGTGTTTCTCCTGTATACGACCCATGTACATGTACTATGCCTATTGATATTATCAATGAAATTTATGATTACCAATCAAAAAAATAAATGGGTACACACACTAGCATGCATTAACTTATGAAGTGCACCATAATCACATGAAAGCATGAAAATTGAGTATACCTTAGTCCAAATTGAGTGATCATTAGCCATGGAAGCTACGGTTAACTGCTGAAGAGCATCACGCTTACTTGCCGTAGGGCTCTCATTATTCCCATTATTTATCTAAATAAAAACAAACATAACCTTCACCGCTAGTGAAATCTTCTTAAAGTTATATAATCAACATTAAAAGATGCCGAAGGAAATCTTTTTTTTTTTTTTTTTATAAGTAATGCCGAAGGAAATCTTTCTGAGAAAAAACTAATGAAAAGTTTCACACTTCAGATATCACAGGACTCACCAGATGAAGAATTTGAGGAATGCTTAGTTCTGTGTCTGGCATACCACTAATATCAACAGCTTTTGGTTTATAATGGTTAAGGTCAAACTCTGTTGGAGCTTCATCGGCATGGCTCAAGAAATCTGCATTCCCCAAGTGGTCCGACCTCATCAGATCATTATTGTCCGGACGAGTAGACAAACCTTCCACATTAACATTATTGTCAACATTTTCTACTTGGCTTGGCCAAGAGCCCACATTCTGACCAGTAGCATTGACTGTGTAAGATAGCTCCTTGGTTTTGGAACCAAGACCGTCAGCATTAGAACCACTATCAAAACTCTGACAAAGGTTCTCATGAGTTTCATCAAAAACTGCTTGACCAATATTTCCGGTGGAACCCCACTTCCTGCCACCATCACTATCAATGGAACCAGCCAAATACCTACTGTAGAGATGACTCTTCTTTGATGCACCAACATATCCTTCTTCAGAGGATGTTCCAATAATATCAGATGGATCATAAGAAGACTTAGATCGTTGTCGCTCTTTCTTGTTCTGCAAAGAGTTCATTAGGTCCACTTCAATGCGAGGAGTGTACTGCTTAAGGGATCGTCTCAAGGAATTTTGCTCTTCAACTGATAAACTATGTATAAAATTCAGGACTGCTGTTGAATCAAAGTGCGAGTAAACAGATATAATGCATGTAATAGCTGCTTCCTTAAGCTTAGTGTTCTTATCATGGACCAAAGGAGTCAATTTAGCAAGCCATAACTTGAGAATACCAGTATTGCTATAGCCTTCAGAATTCATTGCATGCTTGTTAAAGGAACTGATAGCAAAATCAATAACAGCTAATTTGGCCTTTGGTGATCGCTGTTCATCTAGTGACCGGAGCAAAGCCGGTAGAAGAGAATCTGTACTGTAAGTTTTGCTTACAATATCCAAAGTCATAGCGCATGCTTGCCTAACTAACTCTTTTGGGTCAATCAACCGTGAGAAAACATGAGGTAAGATCCTTTCAACATAACTCTCAAACGGCTTCCGGCAAGATGGAATAATATCTGCAAGTGTTGAGAGAGCAGCCTGTGCAACTTTATGGTGGGGATCATCCAAGTGCTGGAAAAACAACTTCATTACCTTCTCGAAATTCTGGATTACTTCTTGAATACCTTTTGGGCCTTGCTGCAGCATAGACCGAAGATAATTGAAAGCAGCAACCCTAGCAGACCAATCAGAACTTGTACTGAGTCCTTCACTCAGAGCATCACTAAGTGATGCTGGACCATCTACATAATTTGACATCTCCCCAAGTGACAGCTGGCTGTCATCGAAACTCTTTCTCCTGCCTGCAGACATCCTTCCAGCAACATGCTTTCTTAAAAGCGGCCTCTGAAAATTAGGAACGTAACTGTTCGGTGATTCCCTAAAGTTCCCATCTTTGTACGGCGTATCCACGTGCTGCCTGTCAATGTTGGGATTCATAAATCGCCTAGCCTCCCTCGCATCATTATTCTCTTCAGAAGCCCTCTTAGTTGAGTATGATGAAAATGCCGGCAAAGGATCATTTGCCACGTTATTTCGAGATGACACTTTACCAGAAACTTTAGAAGCTTGAATCTGGGTTATGATGTCAGACAAAACTAAGCCACCATTTCGGTTACCACCTTTGCTGATACCAGAGGCAGTTGACTCTAGCATTAAAGAGCTTGAAGTATGGTTAGAAGCTGGGACAGCAGGAGGGAACGGTGGATCACGAGATGATGGAGGGTCAACTCCTGCACTAGGGGCAATAAAAGAAAATTTTACCACTCACAAGCTGTTCAAATGTTACCTATATTTTACAGTGAATCAATACTGCATCATCGCATGAGTTCATACAGACTTGACAACAATTTTGGAATGAAAGAAAGATATTACTAAGCAGTCATTTGGTACCTAGATCCAAACTTGATGATCGGAGTGTTGAAGAATTATGTCTCTCCGACAAATCCAAACCTCTAAGCATGCTCTCGATGGCAGTGACCTTCTGTTTGCTAGCATGCAAAACACTTTCAAGACTCCGTTCACTACCTTTACTATGTGACTTTGCTTGTGATATAAGTAGTCCAGAAGACAGAGACGTCCCTGACTGTATGCTTGAACTTCTGTCCATTGCAACAATAGCAGAAGTTCCATACCCAGGTAGATTCGAGGGAGCAGATGATTGAGAGGTAAATGGAGTCAGTGCACCTCTATCACGGATGGAAGGAGAAGCATGTCGCCTATGCATGCCTCCATCCTCTTCGTTTATTATCTGAGCAAAAAGATGCATTTCAAGCAATGGCATTTTACCAAAGAAATCAAGCAGAAACATCCCCAAGGGGAAAATAAACATTTACCCTTTGAATGACAGGATCGAACAATGAAAATAAACGCCGGGAACGCTCAGGCCAAGTTTTTGCAAACATTCTGTAGCACATTCTTGCAGTTGATCGTACCTGCAAAGTTGAATACATTTGGCATTTATAATTACCTTCTCCAGGAATTATTTGGATAACTATATTTTTTTTAATGTAGCATGTGTATACATTTAGGCCTTGTTTGGATACAGAAACTGTTTCTTCTTATCTCATCTCATCATTACAACTTTCTCAAATTTCCACACAAAATATAATAAACAATTTAACTTTTTCAAATCCCAAACAATAATAGTATTAAAAAATAATATTCTAACAATATTTTATTCAACTTTCACCTAAAACCATCTCATCTCATCTCATCTCACTATCCAAACGGGGCCTTAAGGGTATTTGGAATGAGTATGTAAGACAAAGTGACTTCTTCACTACAATTTGAAAATTAGCATTCAATTATAGAAAGCAGAAGGTGCCCAAAAAAATCAAACAAACATGATTCACCACTAAACACACTAGGTAATACTCATTCCAAATCTCCTTAAATATTATAAAAACACTGTTAAAACAAAAACAGACACACACAAGAGAGAGAGAGAGAGAGAGAGAGAGTGAGAGAGAGGTGCACTTGACTGAAAAAGAAGCAAATAAGCCCCTCAAATCAAAGCATTCAGACGATCTTAAAAGGAGAAGGATGATTGGAAGCTCAAAGAATCAGAAAGATTGAAGAACAGGAGGAGGCATAAGGCCATATCCTTTAGCTTATGCATGCAAAGTTCCATTGAAACTACTAATGAGCAGGCTAGAAGAGCAACCATAAGTGACCAACACACATCTGGGTTCGCGAGGGCAACCATAACTGCCACACCAGTCCCACAGTGGGAATATGAATAACCCACAGAGTGGGTGAGGTGATAGAAAAGGTATTCATGGGTGCTAAGTCCCACATTGGCCACTTACTAAGTGAAACTGGACTTCATAACTGATTCTAGGGAAGATTCAAATTTGACTAGTCTTTTGGGGTTATGGTGTAAATGTGGTGAGCACTTTTCAATAACCAATCATGCATGCCAACCCAAAAACCATGCAAAATGCACGTCTAAGTCACTGGAAGATAGCAAAATTATAAGAACTCCAACCATAAGTACCTCACTCATTGCATCTGCGACACAACACCTTATAAAATCTTCATAGAGATCAGCTGATCGCTGTACTTCAGGAGCATCAGCCCAATATTCCAATATCAATAGTGCATATTCACAACACCTACCAAACAAAAGAATAATAAAAGTGAGTGAACCAGGACACATACAGCTATATTATATAAGATTTTAAAAAATGGTTAGCCATACCTTGCACGAAGTATTGCACTACGGTCATTTTTTGCAGAATCAGCTATACGAGGGAGCACACGGGCAACTTTACAATTACGCAACATCTGTAAAGCAAAAAGGTTCAGATGAAAGAAGACAATACAAAATAACAACGTTAAAAAAGAGAGTTAGGCATTACTGTTTTTATGCAGTTATCTGAAGACTCTGAAATTACAAGTACAGTGATCACAACCAGCTTGAAAAGAACCTGTTTATTGTGTCATAAGATTATTAGAAAACTTTCATCATATTAAGATTGCTATAGTCAGGAAGAACAAGTTGAACTTACTGGAATGAACATCTCAGCACATGCCTCAAAATCTCCCAACAGCTCCTTCGACAAAAAGCATAATAGATGGCATGCCTAGAAAGGATGAATTAGAGGGAAATAAATATACAAGAGCTACAACCACAAAGATTTTAAAAGGGATGGAGGAAACAGATATGGATCGGAATAGAGGTGCTACTTGGTTGTGGTGCAATTTTTCAGTCTTTTTTCATAGTGTAGTATGGCCAAAAATTTGGTTCTTCCTTCTAAAATTTCACCAACAATGGCCATGGAATAGTACAGATGTTCCCTTCTTTTTTATACAAGTAAAAGATATTCTATTGATATTAAAATAGGCATAGCCCAAGTACACAGGAAGCATACAAGAGAATACACCTAGTTAGGAACTAGATACGGATACAAGGTAGTACGGATGTTCCCTTCTTAATGCATATTTTAGCATACAAAATACAGTTTTTCCCCTCTTGGAATTTATTTATGCAGTAGCTAGTGCCAATCAAAAGATATATCCCAACAAGGCATGGATAGCAACAAAGTATCAATGGGAAGTAGAGATTTTTAGTTCCAGAACTTAAACTCAAATTTGAGTTCCAGCAATATGTTCAAAAGTTCAAAACACACTTTAGTGAACAGTAAAAATCAAAAGGCATTCCACTTGAAATAACAAAAACAATTACGAACAACATTAAACAACCAATACTCATAGATAAGAAACAGCAACTTTGATTCAAATCTCCTGAAAAGAAAAGGGTAAGCAGGAAAACATACTTATTTTTTTATAAGTGGAGGGGAAGGAACATACTAACCGGCACCTACAATACAAGAAAATGCCAACATACCTGCTTCACTATGCTGGACCTTCGATCAGATAATTGTGTGCTTAGAGGGCCAACAAGTTGCTTCAAGAGTCCCCGGAAGCATGGATAGTCAGCAGCACCTGATGTAGAAACAAATTAATGATAACAAATTAATTCTTTTTTTACAAGTAAGAAAGACATTTTTATTTATCGAATGAAACAATGATGACAAATAAGAAACATTCTTTAATTAATCACACTCTGGGAATCTAAATGATTAACAGAACATATCACTTTAGGAGCATAGAAAATGTTCAAACAGATGCACAGACAAATGTGCAAGCAAAGAGACAAAGAGGAGGGTAAACCAACCTCCAGAAACAAGGCCTTCAACTTTCTGCATTGCAGCTATCCGAATTGACCAGTCTTTTTCTGGTACAAGGATAGAAGCAATTTTCTCAATTTCCCGTATCAGCTCCTTCTCTGAGTACACTTTAATAGGTTCTATAGGTTTTTCTGTAACATCTCCTTCTGCTGCACAGAAATTGCGCTCACGGTAATAATGTCACCAGTTACATAGAGAAGGCAAAGAATATATCAATTGCCCACAATGTGAAAAATAGACTTTGCGAGTCAAGTGCTAGCATAATTAATTTTTTCAGAATTGCCCATATGCTTCACATATGATTCAACATCTTTCATTTAGCAACGAAAAGAACAAAGCAAAAAAAAATTACAGATGATCTAACATCAATAGTAAATCTGGAAAAAAATGGCAGCCATCAACAATTCATTGATGCGTACATTGAGATATGGTTAAATATATAATATAATATTTGACCAGAAAAATTCATACAAAGAACAAGAAAATTCATAATATTTCCTTAGGCTGCTGGTTTGAATCCAACGCGTCGGAATTATTATTTTCTTTTGTTTTTAATTGTAAAAAAATCAGTATTGAACAAAGAAAACCTAAGAAGGAAAAGTACAAGCCCATCCAACATTTTGCAAATATGAAAAGAACATCTTCTAAGGGCCATAACTGCAAGGACCATTAAACTGCAATTCCAACTAAGGTGACCTTGCAATGCTTTTTTTTTTTTGGCACCTGATGTCCAGGAACAGCATCCCGACTAATCCCGGGAGTGCACAGGCCCCCTCGGCAAGGAGTTTAATGCAAGTGCACCTCGGGTAATTCAAGAGAAAAATCCCTCAATCCGATGGCCCCTAGAGATTGTTTGCACCCAAGGGGATTTGAACCTTAAACTTGGGGGAGTATACCCCCAAGCCCAAGGCCTTTTACCACTTGAGTCAACCCCTAAAGGTTTGGGTAACCTTGGAATGCTACGATTGTCAGTTTCATCTTTCCACGGCTAAATTGGTCACAAGCATTGGGAATATATAAAGAAGTTTGCTTACAATCACAACTATCAAAAAAAGTTTGTTTACTATCACAAAATAATGAAGACAAGCTTTGAAGGATGGTGTTACAATGAGGTGAATGGACCACATGGGGGTGGAATGGGGTGGAGCTATGGGAGCATATAAGAAGAGGATAGGAGATTTTCTCTAGACACACTCATCTTGTAGTGTGGTTGATGGGTCTAGAATCAAATTGGCATGACATATGGTATGGTGACAGGGTGGGTTCACAAGGAAGCCTACCCAGAAATCTATGGATCACGTAGATGCAAGAAGCTTCAGTTGCATATCTCTTAGAACTATCAAATGGCTTTCCCCAATTTTTTTATCAATAAACAATAAATCTATTGATGATAATAGGTATAGCCCAAGTACAAAGGACATATATGAGTGATAGGTAAGTTTCTTCAGAACCACACAAGATTGGAAAGTTGATGCCTTCAATGAGTTTTACAACCTTTTGTTAGGGCTGTGCAAATCCTCCACTGGCTCCGACTCCGGCCGACGCCCGCTCCGCCTCCGACTCTGACGGAATTAGAGTAGTCAAAATTTGGAGTCGGAGTCGAAGTCATTCCGAAATTTAATGTCTGAATCGGAGTCCGAACTCCAACCAAAATTTTTGTAGCAATCCTCTACCATTTTCTATTAGCTCGTTTTCATTGTCTGAACCAACTTTATTACTTTTTACGAGGTTGTTTTTAAGAATCAGCATAAAGGCTAAAGTGCCCTTCTCCTCAAGCAACTTTATCAACTATACTTTTTTATGTACTTTCACTTTTTGGTTGAAAACTTGAAATCACCGTCGTTTTTCAATTTTTTTTTTTTTTAATTTTTGGTTCAAGCCAACTGGTGCAACTGCAAATTCAAGTGACAAGACGTCTCATTTTCCTGACATTGAAAGGAATTGTGCCAACTAACAGACTTCTCTCTGATATTAAAAGAGATTCGAAATCACCAATGGCACAAAGACTTCCCTCTGGCTCTGAATAAAAAAAAAGAAAGAAAAAATAGACTTCCCTCTTCAACTGCTCCAACACGCGAGAAGGCTCCATATCATCAGCATCCAAGCTCCTCTTCAACACTGTGTCTCTAACCATTTCCTTTTATACTTTTGTGAAATCATCATGCAAAGGGAGAAATGCACCGGAATACATCATTTATCACCTAAATTTATAGGCTCCATATCACCACGGTGGCAGCTCTCTCCATGTGTTGCTCCGACACTCCAACTCCGAAAAATCTAATCGGAGTCAGAGTCCTCCCCTAATCGGAGTCAGAGCCGGAGCCCAACTTCAATTTCAAATTTTGTCGACATTGGAGGTCGGAGTCAGAGCCCACCCCTACCTTTTGTACTCTACTAGAGTGGGTGGGAGAATTAGATAAGATCTTTTGACACCCTTCTAAGAAAGGAATTTTTTTTTTTTATATAAGTAAGAAATTTATTAATAAAAGTATTTAGGCATAGCCCAAATACACTGTGTACATAGAGAGAGACCTAATTACAAGCTAACCCTAAAAAACATTACAAAAGTCATTGAGACTATTCCCATCCAATACAATAACCGAAGCACAAAGCAACAAAGTATGAAAAAAGAAAGCTCTAATCCCTTCCACCGATCGTTCTCTATTCTCAAAACAGCACCAATTCCTCTCATTCTAAATACACCACATAAGACAATGAGGAACCATCTTCCAAGCGATTGCTATTTGACAATTACCTAGAAGCCCTCTCCAACATGCAACTAGGTTTACCACCCTCTTGAGCATCACCCAAGCAATTCCTGCCTTAGCAAATACCTCGTCCCACAAAGCCTTTGACACATCACAATGAAGAAGAAAATGATCCGCCGATTCGCCCCATCTTTTGCACATAAAGCACCAATCCATTACAACGAAACCACGCTTTCTTAACTTATCAATGGTAAGAATTTTCCCGTGAGAATCGAACCACCCAAAGAAAGCCACCTTAAGCGGCACCTTGCATCTCCAAATATTTTTCCAGGGAAAAAAATCAGTGGAAGAATGTGACGCCAAAGCCTTGTATAAAGATCTAACCAAGAATTTCTTATTACCAAGCTGATTCCAAAGTAATCTTTCCTCTGCTTCAGAATTTAGATTTAAAGCATAAAGCAAGCTGTAAAAATAGTAATGTCCCCCCCTTCCCAATCTTGGACATTTCTAATAAAGCTTACTGACCACAAAATAAATCCAGCAGAATTATCCATGTAATCAACCACAGAGGCATCTTTATTCAAAGCAATTCTGAAGAGAGGGGAAAACATTCTTCAAGGCCTCATCCCCACACCACAAGTCATGCCAAAAATTGATCCAGTTTCCCCTACCTACCTCAAATCTGAAATTTCTGAAAAACTCCTCCCATCCATTTCGAATGAATTTCCACACTCCCACACCATATGCCCCTCCTACTTCATTGGAGCACCAACCACCCTAAGTACTCCCATATTTGGACTCAATAACAAGTCTCCAAAGAGCATCCCCTTCTTGATGATATATCCACAGCCATTTTCCTAAAAGTGCCTTGTTGAAAGTTTTTAGTTTGTTAATCCCAAAACACCCAATGAAAGAGGATTGCAAATCTTATCCCACTTAAGCAAATGGAATTTCTTCTCATTCTCCATACCCCACAAGAAAGCACGAAATATCCTTTCCATTCTGTTATTAGCCACACCTATAGGCAAAGGAAAAAGAGAAAAAAAAAAAAAATAGGTTGGGATATTAGATAAGGTGCTCTTGATTAGAGTAATTCTACCACCTTTGGACAAATAAATCATTTTCCAACCAGCCAAACGAAATCTTCTCTATAATCCCATCCCAAATAGCCTTGCATTTGTGAGGTGCCCCCAAAGGGAGGCCAAGATACTTCAAAGGCAAGTTGGCGACTTTGCAACCCAAAACATGCAGGTGTGCCAAGCAACCCTCTTAAGAAAGGAAATTTTTTTTTTTATAAGTAAAAATTTATTAATATCAATAGGCATAACCAAGTACATCGGGTGTATACAAGAGAGAACACCTAGCCCATTATAGAGTACCCCTAATGACCAATAAGTCCATCCAATATACACCAAGCCCGATCGGGACAAAACGCTCCTCCCCGTAGCAAAGCAACTGTAACTACCCCAACCCCTTGTTTCCACAAAACTAGAACACCACCTGAAACTCCCTTAGAAGCTACATTCTACATACTACACCTGAAACTAATACTGCACCCCTACCTACAAGGACAGAGGAAAGCCTCATGCCCTCCCTCTAGTACTCCCTCAACTTGAACTACCTCCCTTAGTGTCGTAGTTGATTGCCCAAGTAAGATACTTTAACTCCCTGCTCTTCTTAAATCTTGATTTCGTTTCAAATACGTGATCTGCCTCAATAGCGGTGAGTAGTGCTGTGAATTGGTCGTCAAATCCTCCACATGTAATCCCCACACTGTGTTGTATTTCATGGACCTTTTGCAAAACCCAATCCGATGATGAACTAGCTAATGGAGGAAGAGATATCAAGGCAACAACATCTTCCCCAGACTCAGCTCCCAACTATACACCAGGCCCTAAACATTTCTCCGCGCAAGGCACCAACGACAAGCCCAAAATTTCCTCCACATCATCCCCTGCATTCAAATGTCATACCTCCTCAACAGCACCCTTGTTATTGTCACAAGATGCCTGAAGAGATACTGACAAATTGGTTCTCTCTGTCATGAGTGGTGAGGCCATGGTCATCATTGGATATTTTGGGTTGCAAGCAAACCCACAAATTTCCACCTACAACATGGGTGTTGTCGTTTCTTCAGCGAGAACTGGAGATGCGTCACCCCCTGATGATCCATTCTGTGCCACTTCAGCAGACCCTACATCTCCCCCAAGCCTTGGAATTACACTCAGCTCCGGTGAGGGTGCCATCATTTTGTTTAGCAAGAACGCTAACACGTGGAAGAGGGCATTCCATTTCGGATGTCTCTACACAGATACCCAACGTAGAACCCACTTCGAATGACCCTGTTTTCCTTTTGACCCTCCACATTCTTCTATATTTGGTTATAAGGACTAGCCCGACCCCGACTTTCTGTTTTCTTTTATCTGATTTTAACGAATTCGAGCCTATCTTGGATTCCCTCTCATTGGGCCTTACAACCTTGTTACCTCCAGTTGAAAGTAAGTCTATTTTCGTAGATAAAAAAGCAACCACTGCCTCTAATTCGACAAGTTGGTTTTTCATCTCCTGTAATGTACTAAGCATCTCTCTTTCAGCCATATTGCCATAGTCAGACTCATTCTATTGGTTCTGACCTAGCATGGTCTGCATAGTCTCCAGGCCACTTTCTCAGTTCCCCTTCTTGCTCGTGACCCTTCTTCAGAGCTCATATGATCGTCTCGCCACCACGGTTGTGCTTGGGTCTATTTGTTTCACCTCCAAATTAATGTTCTAATGACCAGATGTCTTCTCCTGGTTTTCCCGTCGTGACCCATCATCAGGAATGGATAAAAACATAGCAGCGGCTCTACATAACTTAACAGAAAATTTCTCCCAACCTAGCCCTTCATACCCTTCCAGAATAACTAGATCACTCTGCCTACCTCCTCCACCATATTCGGTAACAATCAGGTATTGTAGGAGTACATTGGAGCCTCATTGAGCCACAAAGGCTCTGTTACCTTTGTGCAAGTGTTTTGTGAATTCCAAGTTTTTCTCTGCCCGTAACACTGCTTCCACCGTAGCCACCAAGCACTCTATACCACTATGACCCATAGCTACAGGCCTCCAAAACCTTTTGCTCTTCTCCACAATATTTATTGAGGATCCCCATGTATTTGGTGAAAGCTCAAAGGCCTTCAATTTCAAATGCAAAGGCTCCCAAGCTCCATTCCTCTTCGTTGCCTCGATGAGGAGAGAGAGAGAGAGAGAGAGAGAGCATTGCAGATCTGGACTCCCAGTGATGAGAGAGATAGCTGCGGATCTGACTCCCAGATCTATGATTTACCTCCACAAAAGGCCTGACAAGAGATAGCTCTTGTCACCAGAGAAGATCTCGATGCCGGAGTACTCCCAGAAGAGTCGTTGGTCGCCATCAACTCTTTATGTGTCGACGACGCTGCCAACTAGATCGTTGGGTGTTTGGGCTGCGACACCACGCAATCAGGGCTCGCGAGACAGATGGATCTTGATGCCGGAGTACTCCCAACAAAGTCACTGGACCTGCGACTCTTTCTGTGTCAACAGCGCGGCCAACGGAGCCACCACGCACTTACGGTTCACGGGCTCAAATGTGTTTTCTTTGCGTTCGTCTACAGAAATTCTCATATGACATACCTTTAGATTATCCAAGGTGAGGAACTTCTCTCCCCGTACACATTTCTAAGTGGCAGTCATATAAGAGTAACTATCATTCAGCCTATCATTCCCTAGTTATCCAAAATTCGAATCTATTCCCTTGGAAGAGTATTTTGAAGACTACGAGCATGTTTGGATTGAAGATGGTATTTTGAGTTTTGAGAGTTTTGGTACATTTTGATGAGTTTTAATGTTGCCGTATATTTGGGAATAAAATCATTTTTTACTGGAAAAATGTTTGTACCTTTAGAGATAGTTTTAGTTGCCAAACATGGCCTAAGGCACCCCTACAAGTAGCTTTTTTGGTATCATATGTGCAAATAGAGTGGGGAGACCATTGACCATCCACTACTTCACTGTGAGGAGCCACAACCCTATGGAATACTTTCTTTGCTAGAGTGGAATTAGCTTTGGTGATGTTGAGGCTGGCTGATTTCCTGGCAAATTGGAGAGGTCTACATGGAAATCAACAATTCGCAGCAAAATGGAAGATAGTCCCCATTTGCCTATGATTGTCTTTGGAGGGAAATGAATGGAAGAAATTTCGAAGATCACGAGTGGTCAATGGATGAGCTAAGAATTTTCTTTTTCAACACTATTCCATTGGACAATTGTATTAGGCTTTAATGGTTTGCGTATACATGACTTTCTCGTAACAACTACCAATCATGCCTAGGTATCGCTCTTGTATATGTCCCATGTACATGGATTATGCATATCATTCTCATAAATAAATTTATTGTTTAACAATAAAAAAAAGTTTCCATCATCTTCTCTAAAACGAAACAATACAATCACTACTACCAAAGATGCAGACAAACTATTGTTGAGAGATGTAATTTGAAAATAATACTGTTCTGACCATGATTTGAAAAGGGGAAAAAAAATGTTCTACAACAGTATCTACATAAGTAAAAGTGCCAGAATATCATTTATCATACAATATAAAAGCAGAGTATTCACAATATCTGAGGTAAAAGGATCCTAACCTCCAAACAAAGACATCTCCCTTGATGAACTCTTGGCCTTTGGACTACTTCTCTTTGGATTAAGGCTTGCTGATTTAATCTCTACAGCAGCAAAATTACCCGTAATTCCATCTGAAGAGCGAATTTGTGGTTCTATTCTTTCTAGCCTGGCATTGATATCTTTTACCTACAGTTACATTTTGTATCATAAGCTAATGATCAACAGATGGGGAGAATACATCTTGCACCCTCTAATTAACACACGTTTTCAATATGTACGCTAAACTAGAAAAAAAGTGACATATTGTACCCTCAAACTACCGCCAACTGCAAATGAATGAATGAAAAATAGGTAACCTGACATAATCTTGATGGTTGGATCTTAGTAGAGGGTGTGCATTACAATTATATGACAGTTGGAGATGCAATGTGTGGGTTTTTGTAATTTAGGGAGCGCATTGCAAAACCTATGTTAGTTTTTATTTTATATATAAGTAAACATAAGCAAAACGCATGTTAGGTTAGAGAGTGGGAAAATTGTATTTCCCCTTAAAATACATAATAGCCTACTTTCATGGTTAAAAGCAACAACTAATCTTACACCTAAAACTTTATTGTATATAGCATTATCTAAAATTAGGCAGAAAAAGTAGCCAAAACATGCCATGCAAGATATAAAATATGAAGGAAAGGAGACAGCAAATTAAGATGGAAGCATCCTTAGTTAGAAATTCACCATGGATGCAGGAAGATGATGCCGCTGAAGTTCGTCACGGAATTGAGACCCAGCCTGTGTATACATCTCCTACAAACAAACAAACAGAAAAGCTCAAACTAATTTGTCTACAGTCCATCACATCAATCTTTTTTTTTTTTTTGATTGTTAAAAGGCAAATTGAAGATAAAAACGTTCGGACAGACTTATATGGCATTAACCTTCAGAAACGTAGATTTCCTTATCATTTAATGCAACACATCAAGTTAACATGTATACACAATTACACATACAACAGCATCTTGCCTTCCATTAAACACCCATTTATTACATTCTCGTCATAATAGACAGTAGAACTGCCAAACCATTATTTTTACCATCCACCCTTACCAACAAGTAAGCACCTTCTTAACTGTCCTGGGCATCACCCAATATACTCCACAAAGAGACACTACTGGGGCATAAATCTATGCATTTAACCTCAAACACTGAAGTGATGCAGGACAAGTAAGAGAAATGTAGATGTACTTGTGATGGTTTTAGGATGGGAAAAGCAATGATCTTGGGTTTTTTTTTTGTGCGGGAAAGGATCAAAGGTTTTGAAGGTATGGAATTTTGGAAGTTGGGGGAAGTGGAATCGATTTGTGCAGGATTGAGAAGTGGAATGAATCAGTTTTTTGCTTTTCAGTATTCTCTACTCTCTTAAGTTGAGGGGAATTGGCGAGGATAAAATGGGCTGGATCAACTTCAGAAGAAGGCGATTTGAGGTTAACTTATTCTATGACATACTGAACCTAGAAGCTCCACGGTCCTTTCCTTGGAAGAAATCACATGGTGGACCAAGTCTCCCTCAAGACTGGCTTTCTTTGCATGGATGATTAGCTCTAAGGAATCTTTTAATAATGAATAATCAGGAGGAGGCATAGAATGGTGATAGATTAGTGTATGTGCAAGAAGAGTGGAGAAGTGGCTAGGGCTTTGTGGATATAATCTTTCACCTTTTAGGGATTGATTGGGTGATGCCCCAACAGGTGGTGGAGTTAATGGGGGCATAGGGAGGTAAACTAGGAGGTGATGTGAGCATAAACATATGGAGGATGGCTTCTTTATGCTAAATGTAGAGTATTTGGAAGGAGCGTAACACCCGGACATTTGAAGACTGCAAGATACTGTTGCTACCAAGTTAGAAATTTCTATGCTTAAATCTTTGTAGATTTTTCAATTCTTGGTTCTCCTCTTCTTCTTAAGGCCTTCCTCTTATCTAGAGAATATCCAAGAACGGATTTAACATATTGATATGATATTAGTATAAAATTATTAATATAAAAACCCCTAGCCCTCTTTAATATAGTGTGGCAAAGTCAGAAAAAATGGTGGCTGAGACGGAGAAATTCTGGACAGCAATTAAATCAGTTTTATGGATGGTTTGATAGGTGATTTGGCAGCGAACAGTTAGGGAAGTTTCATGGTATTCTAGGAAAATAGATTGGTTTAGGATAGCAAAGAAGGAAGAAACGAGATGGTTTTAGAGATGTGTCCCTGAGTAAGGATTTGGTTTGAGAACACATAACGTTTGAAGATCATGCAAGTCAAGAGTTAGGCCTCTATTGTTTTCAGGAAATTTCTCAACTCATCTCATCTAATCATTACAACTTTCTCAAATTCTCATACAAAATCAAATAAACAATTCAATTTTTTCAAATCCCAAAACAAAAATAATATTAAAAAATATACTCTTAACAATATTTTATTTAATTTTTAACTTTAATCTCAACTCATCTTATCTAATTTGCGAAAACAAACGAGACCTTAGTGGTTGATATCAAGTACAATGAACTTCTTTTTTTTTATAAACGATGAACTTCAAACCAGCCATAAACAACTACAAACGTGGGTGTCATGAAATAAGGGTAGTGGTTTGAAGAGTGTACATACATTTCACCCCTTTTTAGGGTAAACACCGCCTTACAAGAAGGTCAAGAAACTTCTACACATTAAAGTTAGAATAACATATATGAGCTGCCATCCAATGGTAAAATGTAATGTAAAGAAATCTTTATTTTATATCTAGGTAAAAATAACTTCTTTATATATATATATGCCAGGGAACCTCTCCAAGGCAGGGCCCTTCAGACAAAAATAACTTATTAATGAGATGTAATGCAAAGAAATCTTTGAGTTCCTCCACTGTCCTTGTGCTGCTCTTGAAGCTCCAATTGTATCTTTCTCACCATTTTTTTTTTATAAGTAAGAAACTTTATTGATTGAATGAAACTAGGCACAGCCCATGTACACAGGAAGTATACAAAAGAGACACCTAATTACATTCTAGAAAGCTGAAAAGAAAGCAAGAACTCATGAACATTCCCTCCCTTTAATACAATAGCAGCAAACCATTGAACTAAAGAAAATACAAAAAAGTTCCATAATTCCCCCACAGTTCTCTCCTTGTTGTTGAAGCACCTCTCATTACGTTCCATCCATATACACCACAATAGGCACAAGGGAACCATCCTCCATGTCGCTGCCAGTTGAGAGCAATGATGATGCCTATTCCAACATGCTAGAAGTTCCACCACACTCTTAGGCATGACCCAAGATAACCCAGCTCTACTGAAAATGCCTGCCCATAACTCCCTTGCCACCTCACAATGAAAAAAAGGTGCTCAATCGATTCACCGTTGTTTTTACACATGACGTAAAAAAAAGGTTCTCACCATATGCATCACATAAAACAGATTGGGGTCATTATCCACAAGATCCTATGCTGATCACTCCCAAATCTTCCTCCCCATCATGCTAATAAATATACCACGCGTCTATGCATCCCCCAATCTAATCCAAAGAAGACAAGAACAACATGCCACATAGTTCTAGATCTCACAATGAAGTAATAAATTATCCATGGTTACCCCATACCTCCAACTCCAACACATGCAACACCACTCCACTAACACGAAATGCCTCGTAGGTTTTCCAAGGTAAGGATCTTCTCTAGTGTAGCCAAATAAACAAAGAAAGCTGCTCTTAGAGGGAGGCCTTACTCCTCCCAGATGGATTTCCATTGAATATTAATGGGAGCACTTCGACAAGCATTTTGAGATGCTTTTAAGCTGCATCCGCTATTCCTATAATTCAATTTCTTAATAAGGATAAAGTTTCAACATAGACTATGAGCGAGATTCTACAACCGAAAGCAATGTCAATTCAGTACCATTTACTCATTTAAGGCTCTTTTAGTACTTCTTTCATGAGATCCTCCATATGGAATCTAGAAAAAAAATGGTGTAGCCCCTTGAAGATGAAGCTGTCAAAGCTAAACCTTACTGAGATTTGCCCCAGTAGCTGCCCCACCTATTATATCTATTTCAAGCGGAAAAGGAAAAATGAAGTCCTTAAATTTATAGGATGAAAATTTAAATTTCAGCCAGATTAGAAAAAAAAAAGTTATAGCAATTATAGTTGTGTATTAAGAAGTGGCAAATCGAGCTCATAGAAATAGCAGTTCGATATAAAATGCAAACAAGCAAGGCCAGGCAAGAGCTCATATAAAACAAAGCGCACCAAAGGACAAGACCAACCTCAATACACAATATAGCTGCCTCTCTAACACCAGGATTTGGATCATTCAACATCTGCAAAATCTGATAATTGAAGAATTTATAAACATGGTCTGCTTTCCCTGAAAAATCGGAATAAACACAAAAGACTGCATTGTTGTCAATGATTATACCGGAGGAAGAATAGCCCGCTGAAGAGGAAGCTCGGTAGCAGCAAAAAGACCAATTGCAGATGTGACGGTACGCGCAAACTCTTCTCGAACCCTCCAGCTTTTGTGCGTCCAGGCATAAGACCCTGCCCTTTCAACAATTATCGTTGGAGAAGAAACCTACAGCACAATTAAGCCCCCATGTTTTAGCAATAAACATCTTGCCCGTTTTAAATTAAAAATTCTTAGAGCTAGCTTATCCATTGATGTTATGAAACCCCGAGAACTGATGCTTTTTTAGAGATTGAGCTAATTAACGCTATTTGGAAAAGTGTGCCTTAACCTAACTTGCAATAAATATTGGAAAAGGCATACCCCAAAAAATTGCGTAGCAATCGAAAATGACTAAACTTGAATTGGCTTTTTGCTTAAACAGGCTAAAAGCAGATTTATTTTAATTTGATCATAACCAAACAAATTTATGACAAAAATTCAATCATATCCAATACCTTTTGAGCCCACATCGCCAAATTGCATTCAAACAACCATGAAATGCTTTAAAATTCAATCTCAAGCGCACACGTATCTATGTAGGCAGCCAGGAGTAGTACCTGCATTAGAGTGAGCAAGAGGCGTCGGGCGGCGTCGCGGACGGACTGTTTGGCGTCGCCGAGGCGGTCGACGACGGCGGGGACGAGGGCGTTGAAGTGAAGCTTGAGGTGGTCTCCGGAGAGGACAGCGGCGGAGTCCAAGGCCTGGAGGGAGCCCTGAGAAACCTTAAAGTTGTTGTCCTTGAGGAGATCCATGCAGCAGTCGACCAGGGCCGTGGTCTCGGAGGCAGTGAGGCTCTTCCTGGAAGCTTCGAGGACCTCGTGGAGCCGCTCCACCCCGGCCATGCGCTCCTTGGTGTCCTTGGCACGCGCAAGCTCCAAGGCCTCCTCCATTGTTGCTCGGATCTGGTGCGATCCGCTTCAGATCTGAACGCGATTCGCCAAAATTGAGAGCATAGAAGGGGAGAGCGGAGACAGGGAGGAGAGAAAGGCTAAATGCGGTGGAAATGTTGCTGGTGGAGCAGTGAGTGTGAGAGTGAGAGAGAAGGTTGCTTCGCTGATTGACGGAGGAAGACTGATGAAGCGAATGCTATTGTGGTTGGGGGGCACGGTGGTTGTGGAATTCACCACTTGTTTTCCACCTAATTTACCGGTTATACCACTGTGCCTTTCGTCGGGCGGGTTTGCCCGAATTTTTTGACATTTATTTATTTTTTACTAGGTAGTTTATGTGGTGGCCCAGATGGCGATGGGCTTTTGGGTTTGTGGCTCCAAATTCGGAGTTGGAGTCTGGTGGGGTCTTTTCGTAATGTCAGGTAAAACTTGGGGGAATAACCAGTAGTTTTCTACTAGTACTGTATAATCTATATTTATGAGGTATAATTGAGACTTTAATTGCGGAATGGAGAAAATGATGTGGCACTTTGTAAATTTTCGATTACTTTTATTATTTTGATTTAAATTAAATATATTTTTAGAGAAATGATATTTACAATTGTATCTTGTTTGTTTTTAGAAAACATCTCATCTCATCTCATCTCATTTCAATTTCATCATTACACTTTTCTAAATTTCAATACAAAATAAAATAAATAATTCAACTTTTTCAAATCTCAAAACAAAAACAATATTAAAAAATATATTCTAATAATATTTTAACTTTAATCTCAACTCATCTCATCTCCGAAAACAAACGAGATAAATGTAAAAAATGAGAACTCATGCACTTCTTTTAAAAAAAATAAGTAAATCTATAATCAACGTAAAAAATTATTTTTTTAATAGTGAATCCTATTTTTTTTTTAAAATGAATACACGGGACTTGTACATTCTAAAACTAAATCTAACATTACACATGTTTTTATAAAATACTATTATATATAATCTTAAGGTGTACAATTTGCCAACTCCATTTAAAAAAAAAAGTTGGACCCACAATTAAAAAGTGAGTTTTTTTTATGTGAATTTCATATTTATTTCTTTTTCAAAGCTAGTGCACAAGATTTACACGCCCGCACACCCTAATTGTATAAATCATTTTCTATTTTTATAAGTTATAAAAATATCTTTTTGAATAAGATTGTAAAAGGAGTTATTTATATATAAATACAAAATGCCAACACCAAATGCTAACTGAAATATAAGTTGGACATGTTGTGTGTCTTACATTCCCTTGATGCTCAATTGTTTCTCACTTGAATGTTGCAGATACTCCAAGCAACTTTTGATGGCAATGTTTAAATGGATGCAAATTGCTATCCTAATTTAGGTTGAATAGCACTAACAAATCTTTTCATTTTGGTTATGGATAATGGATTTTACTTTATTAGTCAAAGGATTTCAATGCTTGTCCTTTCCATCAAAGAGAGACTATGGTCTCATTTAGATACACAAAATATAATAAATAATTTAACTTTTTCAAATCTCAAAATAATAATAATATTTTAACAATATTTTATTCAACTTTCAATTTTTATCTAAAATCATCTCATCTCATTTCATCTCACTATTCAAACGAGACTTATATATTTTGTCTTTGTGTCAAGTAGTTGTAATAAAGAAGTTTTGAGAATACGTGGATTTTCCTACAAATGTTTTGATAAAGCAAAAGGGCAATCTTTAGTCTATTGAGTGCAGTACAGATTCTCATGTATTCTATCAGAAGCATGAAGAAAAGTTCACCCCCACGTAGAAAGAACTGCTAAATTGTTCTATAGATTTTATGGACACATTGGCTTCAATTTTAATCTCAAAGTTAAATGAAGTTTGTTGGAACTTTTAACTCTTAAAATTATAACATATTTTGCAACTAGTTTTTGTCGCCCATTATGGTAGGTTTCAAAATTAAACGTTGAGAACAAGTTCCACCAAATATTACCAACAGATTGTTTGTTAACAGGTCTTTCATGGTCATCATAACAAAATGTTTTTTAATGAATTTAGGAAGGGATAGGTTACAAAAGGGGATGATTGGCAGAGCACAAAGATACAAACCAGATAAAAGGCTAACTTCTATGAAAAAGCCACCCCAACAACTCCTTTTGTCCAAGTTCACTTTTGATTAATCATGTTAGGTTTATGCTAATACTGTAAGATATGATTAGTGTTATAATTAAGTGGGTTCCGCCACCTGTTATGAATAGTACTTTGACCTTTCACAGGTTCTCTTGATTAGGTTTGTTGGTAAGCCATGCATCTTAGAATAAGGGGCAGCAATGCTTAGAAGGAACCAAATCTCAGTTCCAAGAAAAACAAATGGAAAAATACAGTTTGCACTCTCAAACTATTAAGAGTTTTACACTTTTGCATCTAAAACTATCAAAATCAACACATTGCACCCTTAAACTACCAAAAACGTCTGCTAAATTAAATGAAGTTTTAGCTTTTGCATCCCATCATAACCCCACCCCCATCCTGTCCAACTCCTCAAAGGTGGGATGTCTTTATCACCTTTGCTCCCAGTAACATGTTTCGCCACATGCTGCAGAGACCAAGTAGTAAAAGATGACTGGGTCGTGCGCTAAGCCAATAAATAACTTCCCAAGTAGGTGGACCATAGACTTTGTAGCAGCAACTCGTGTGGCGTTTTATTCTCATGAACCAAAGCCATCATTGAGAATGGTACTACAAGATAAAGAGAGCTACCATCTTATCTTAATAGGCAGCGATTTACTTTACTAATTTGTTTCATTTTCGGGGACGGATAGGATTGCTAAACTAGAAACAACAAAACCTTCTAGTTCTAATCGAAAGTCCAAAAATGGGTTGAAGTCGAAAGGTATTAAAAGATTGGGAATATTAGATACGTTGGCCTAATGTGGCTGGCATGAGCACCCGAAATGATGTCTTGTGTGTTCAAGAAGGCAATCCATGCCTTTGTCTTTAGACCAAAGTTTCTTTTTCATTTACTTATCTACCTAAAACTCATTGTGTGAAGCTTAATTGGTATTGAAGAAAAGCTAGACAGCAGATAAATGGAAACCGGCTATACAAGTCAAATGAGATTTCAAGCAATTCAAATAAGTGAATGCGCATTGATTGACCTATGAATGTCCCTTTGGGCAGTAGTAACATCAACCAAGACAAAAGGACAGCAAGAAGAAAAATAAACAAATCCTCAGGGACACTATGGTTTGTAAACATAATGTCAGAGGAATATCTTCTGCCACGTAGTTTGTGATAGAGGGCACAAAGTAATTAAAGAAAGTTAAATTCCAACTAGCAAGTCATGTTTACGAAAACTAAAGTGAAAATAGGACAAAGGAAGAGAAAGTTCATAAAGCTACATGAGGCCAAAAAAGTTGACACAACTGGAATCTAATTAGCATATATTGTAAGACTCGCTAAAACAAAATTGTTGAGCATTGAACAACATTAATCTGTTAAATACTATGCAGGAAAAAAAGAGCCAACACGCATTTTGTACAAATTACATTCAATATATTACATTCAATATGCTTGATTCCTGGCACAACTCCAGTGCACATTGATCAGTGACTATTGTGACTGCAATGACAGCTGCATTTGTTGTGTAAAACATGATAAAGCATCGGCTTCTAGGGATCATCATCATAAGGTGCATCTGAGGCTGATGATGATGGAAGAACTAAAATTGGCCTTCCATTATGTTCAATTCCTCTAAGCATGGATGCATGAGCTGGGTGATAGGCCCAAGTATTTCCCATCAAGTTCAAACGCTCAAGACTACCTAAATAACAAGTATAATACAGTCAGGTGTCCAAATGTTCCCAGATTTTGAGTGGGGGATGACATCACCTCGTGTGTGCTACTGTTACGTTCACACTATATGGAGGAGCACTTGCAACACGATAAATATTTATTCAAGTTCTGTATAACATGGCTTTCCAAATGGATGGTACAATTAGATTCATGCAGCATTTGACATTGTTTCGAGTATCTTGGTTCTATCAAATTGAGGAAATGATGATACAGTGTTTTCTGAACAAAAGAATATGCATATAGTCTGTTTCTTCACATTGGCATGTTGTTTAATGATCTAAAGCTATAGGTGCAACAGTACAACCAAAATGGCCATAAGATATGCAACTCAAATTGATCAATACTCCCTCTTAGGTCGATGAATATAAGGTTGAGTAAGAAAGTATTTCTCTGAGATGCCCTAGTGACTCCATGTGGAGAACTAAGTAGATAGAACATTGTTTGCATCTTTGTATATGCGGTTTACCTTAAGCCACATGATTCACATCTACAAAACAATATAAATTATAATATTTTATCTAATTTCATATCATGGCATTATCTAATAATGTTGATACTAATAGAATGAAACCATAATACCGATGCAAATTTTAAAATGACGAGTTGTCTAAAATAATTACCTTTTGCAACTTTCAGTGCTGAACAGATGATGGTTAAGGATTCTACAGGCATAAAATTATATGCTGCATTAACTTCAGTAAGTTCTGGAGCCACTGTCATGAGTTTTGACAAAAACTTGGCAGTTTCAATCCCCCCACGGTTTTTGCTGCAAGGAACCCATTAATATATTAATTTCCATGAGCAACAACAGAACTTGAAGAAAAGGTACATAGGTATCAATTCAAACCTTATGTTGATTTTGACTAGCTTCAACTCCTCCGTCATACCTTCCTGTAGTTCCTTAAAACCAGACGACCCCAGTTCAATACCTCCAATATTCAGAACTTGAATGGGTGAGTGCAAAAATTTTCCCAAAGCTACTGCTACCTGGCTGGAAGACAGTAAAACAAACCAAACATTTATGAAGAAGAAAAATCAGTGATAAAGCATAAGCTCTATTCTGGTGTCAACCAGAACAAACCTGCCAAGGAAATTATCCGCCAGAGATAGAGACTTCAGTGGTCCTTTAAAGGTTGAGAGGGCATTTAGAAGCTCGGTTACTGCATTGCAAGAAAGGTCACATTTCTCCAGATTCAAATCAGCCAAGGAAGAGCATCTTTCAGAAGCTTCAGCAAAATAGGGGATTAAACTCCTGAAAGTTCAAAGGCAGTGTGTGAGAATGTGAGAGTACCGTGTCCAAGAACATATGCAAAGAAATTCAGCTCACCTGATTCCTTCATCCTCAATGAAATTGTCACTTATATCTAGGACCTCCAAGTTAGGCATATGAACCAGAGCATATCTTAGACTGCCCGCATCATTTTTCTGTAGATTGTTACCCCTAAAATCAGAGAAGTAACATCAAAGACAATTTCGAAATCCCTACAAACATTACCAGCATTGACTTTTTTGCGGCAGTTCATATCCTTTAAGAAATGGGAACAAACCCAGGGGTATAACTTGTACCGTCTAATTTTTTTTTTTTGATAAGTCATAAGCTTATTTTTACACTGTCTAATTTTTCAAGATGCTATAACCACCAAGTTGATTGGGGGGATGATAATTTTCAATAGAAGACAACTGTACTTTGATGGTGTGGTACCTCAGGTTGAGAACACGTAAAGATTGCAAGGACTTGCCAAAGGATGATGAGAAGGGGTCACTTGAGGATCTTTTGTTAAAATCAGAAAGCCATCCTGATATCTGCAAATGTCGGTGAAGCTTTCAGTTGGTTTACCTCATAAGAATATGAAGGATAGAAAAGATCTTATACAAATGCATAACTCACATTGTTTTCTGAAAGATCAAGGACAGATATGCTGGAGGAAATATTAAGAAGGGTATTGAAGGCCATATTTACAAAATTTCGGCCAAGTTGGCTGTCACATAATTTTAACGAACGCAAGGACCTGATAGCAAAATAACAGACTTAATGAGTAAGAGCAGATACAATTGGAGCAATTTGGTACATTAAATTCAACCAGATATTGAAGTATATAGACAGCTTTAAAAGCTTAATGCTTATGCATATCAGACATTCTTACTTCCTCTTAACTGGCAGTCATGGAACATGCAAGTAATTAACAACTTTTTTCATAATTCTTTGCAATGTACAATATGACCTCTGTAGTGCTGGTCAAGAAGAATTTTGTTATTTTTAAAACCAAAGAAGAAAAGGCAATAAATACAAAATATCTACAAAAATGCCGTGTAGTGCATTTGACATAGCCTAGGCCATGACAGCTTGAAAAAAAATTAGAACCCAAGCACTCTGAGAAACAAAGAACAAAATCGAAGTATTGCTGTAGATTTCAAGTCTTGAAATATCAGTAAATTGTACTCGTGGGGTCAGGCTGCAGCATTGAGTTACAAACTTCAAGACCCTGGAGGAGTTTATAAGTACATTAGACTCCCTAGGCACTGAAGCTGAAAAATAAACAAACCATTAATAGAACAGATGTACCTTCCTGATGATAAAAATGATTCAAGTCCCATAGGTAATCGAACTTGGTTGTTCTCAAGAAAGCTTGATGTGATTGAGAAGTTCTGTATTCCATGGGTCTGGATACCCTTCATTATTAGAGAATTACAGATTCCATTGAAAAAATCTGAAGAAAGCTTGCAGTGAATGAACTCAAGAGATGTTAATGTTTCACTGTTCTGGTTCAGAAGTCTGCAAATCCCATCAAACTGAAAAGGCATGTGTGGCAAATTAGCACATTAGCAGTTGGAAGGAAGCATTTAGAATTTCACAAAAGCTAAAATCTTCAATAATAGTAACGAAATTTAAAACATTAGCCAGTAAGGTGCTTGAGCATGAGCATTATATTAAGTGAGTGTATTTTGTTGAAAGAGTGTGGCAGCACTTCTAGGATTTTAAGCACGCAGCTGACCAATAAACATCTCATCAGCCCCGACAAGTTCATGGAAAAGGGGCAGATTTGGATCTTCATGTCCACCAAGAATCTCACATGCCACTTGACCAACTTACACCACTTTCTTGAGAAATTTGGTGACGACTCAATTTCTTGTAGATTCCATTTAGATGCTCCTAAGACAATGATTTTTTCCCTCGTGTCAATGAGTACAGACTGAGATGATATTTGCCTTGAATTGGCATCCTGTAGCACCATTAACCAGTCTTCATAGCTTATATGCAGTCCGAAACAATAACTTCCCTTTTTATTTCCACTTGAGATGTCCATGTTATAGGATGATGATGTGTGCCTTCCATGTTATGAAAACAAGCTAGATTGACCATAGGTCCACGTAGTTTCTTATCAGGCTTTTAGTCAATCTTTCCCATTAAATGCAAAAGAATATAATTATGCATGCATTTTGATAGAAAAGGGCTTATTTAAAGTGATGAATCCCTCACTAAGATGATGCTCCAACTAGGCATTGACAAATTTTTTTTCTTTTGTATGCATGTGTAGAGAGAGAGAGAAGAGAGCAGATAGAGTAAAAACGAAAAAAAAAACTACTTTATCTCTATTCAATTACCGATCATGAATGACCCAATGTTCCTTGGACCACTATCATTGTCATGAACAAATGGGAATAAAAGTTGCAACCTTGTTATCTTTGTCTTCAGTTATTCTTGTTTCAATTTGTTCTTTTGTAGTGTGTAAATACTTTCATCCTTTTACCAATGAAGTTATTGCTCTCACACTTCATATCTATAGTTATAGGTGCGTAAGCGTTCTCTAAACTTAAGAACACAGGAAAAAGATATGATCTTACCTGCTCTTTGGATCTAATCCACCAAAGCACCAAGCTCTTTAACTTGCAATTTCTCAATAAATGCTGCAACAAAATAATGTTAGAGGTATCTAAAATAAAAAATGCCAACAAATATCAAGTATGCATACAGATACACATGTGCACATGCACACAAAAGGACATATGCACATGTGCATGCATGAGGTCAAACAGCCCTGATGCTTTACTCCAGCAGAAAAATGTGTTAGTAATTTTTTTTTCAAGTAACAAATAGGTGTTGGGTTGGGGGAGGGGGGGGGGCAATAATGACAGGAGACAGGAGAAAGCACTACTCTTTTTCTTTTTTGTTTCCAAATAATTTACTCAAGGAAATGTAGCACTCAAAACCCTATTACATTAGTCATATACAGGCAGGGCCCTTTGGAGACCCACCCCTGCAAAGTAAAACCCCGGTCCCGTGCACCGCACCCTCAGAAGTTTCTCTACACGGAACTGGTTAAATCACTGATTTTTCACCAGGAGCTGTGGCCATGAGGTGTTGAACCTTGGACCTTGAAGGAAGTGATATCCCAAGACCAAGGCCTTCACCGCTTAGGCCAACCCCTTGCAGAAAAACATGTTAATTATTTTTTCAAGTAACAAATTGGCATTGGGTTGAGGTGTGGGGGAGGGGGCAATAATGAAGTAGAAAGTGCTACTTATTTTTTCGTTTTTCTCTCTCTTTTAAAATAATTTATTCAAGAAAATGTAGCACCCAAAATCCCATTACATTAGTCATATACAGAAAGGTTCTAGTGCAATCTTTTGTTTTTTTTTTTTGGCACAATCTTAAACATTGGTTTATAGGAAATGTGATTCATTGTTGTAAGATTAATATAAGATATTTGTCCACATTTTCTTTCATAATTCTTAAAGGCACAATTGATGAATGACTTAATGCATGTAATGAAATAACTAGTGTACTCATTTTCACTTGTGCAAAAAAAAAAAAAAACTATTTCATTTGTTTGTTTGCTTTATTCTTCATGGGAATAGTTATTCCTCGAGATGAGAAATATCTAATCCTTTCCCTTTCCCTTCGGTAATAGCACATAAATTAACATTAAAATTCTAAATTCTAAAACTAAAACCAAAAATTTCTAAAAATAATAATAATAAAAGGGCAGAGCCTAGTAGCACCTTGTAACGCCCCAATGGAAGGCCCAAACCACATGGGTTATATTCTAAAAGGACTAATCAATAATACAATTGGAGCCCCATTGGAACCTTATAAAAGCAAGAACTTCTCCTTCCCAAGCAATGTGGGATCTCATATACCACCTACCCTTATCATTATCATATGGAGTATTACAATCTACCGCCCTTAAATTTCTCACGTCCTCATCGGGCCCGTCTGTCTTGGGTAGCACGGCTCAAGTTCCACATTTCTAGTTAGGATAGGCTCTGATACCATTTGTAACGCCCCAATGAAAGGACCAAACCACATGGTCTATACTCCAAAAAGACTAGTCAATGATACAATTAGAGCTCCATTAGAACCTTATAAAGAGCAAGAACTTCTCATTTCCAAGCAATGTCAAATCTCATACACCACCTACCCTTATCCTTATCATATGGGGTATTACACACCCTTGATAGAGTCACCACATGAGGGGGTGGAGGAGCATAATGGGTAGGGAGAGGGAAGCTCCACCCTCTTCATTTTGGGGTGGCGACCTTGTCCTTGGGTCCAACTAGTGAATTGGAATTATTATTCAGGGTTCTTTTATAGTATTACAACCAAACTGATGATGGGAATAACTATTTCATTCCAACTTCTTCCATTCCTAGTAATATTTATTCCTTTTCCTAGGGAAATAGTCATTCAGTGTATTGAATGTGCGATAAATGTATCAAAAACACACATATTAAAGAATATGAAACATGAAAATTGAGGAAAACAACTCTTGATGAAATACAAGAGCTGCCAACTTAGCAGTATAATAACTATGCTATAGACATGAAGAAAGGTCGATCATTAACAAGACAAAAATGCTAAATAAAACTCCTTGTCTCATAGAACATCGCTCCAAAGTTCAACCATTCTATCAATCCCAACACACCTTTGTTGTACAATTTCAAGAAAACGAGACATGGAAATACACATACGAGTGATACAATCAGAGATGACATGCACTGCAATAAACTACCTAAAGTTGATACCCAATAAGTGCGTAATTTAACAAGTCACCTAATCATTGGTCAACATTCATAGTCCTTGAGGATCATTTTACTTAGCTACAGAATTGATCCAAAACATGCATTTAATCCAACACCAATTGAAACAGAAATGCCGCATTCAGATTTAGAGACTAAAGACCACCTCAAAAAGTCACTGGCAATATCTCCTACTTATCATAACTTACACAAGTTTCTGCCGTGCAGAGTACATTTTGAAGTCTTATGCATCTGCACAAAGAAAAATAATCATGTAACAACCTAAACCATCCATACAACTCAAATGTTTTTAAATATAATAGACATGCTAGGAAAATTATTATAGCCAACATAATCTTTTGTTTTCAGTAAGAAATTTCATTAGAAAGAGGTACCTAATGTAAACCAACTGTGCCAAAAAAAAGGCCAGCCTAAAAGTTGCAAAAAAGTTCAGCTGATCCATAAAAACCCAAAACAAAAGGAACATAATGCAGCCAAAAGAAAGATCCACTCATGCAGCAATCTAAGAAATAAAGATTCGAGTTAAAACAAACAAAAATAATATCATTATCACCTTGTATTACCCCATTTGCAATAAATATTGATGATACAATGTGCAGAGTGAAATCAAAGGTATATGTATGAAAACAATCAGGATAAGCAGATGCAATTAAAGCATAAATATGCACAAGGATGGAGAGCTGAATACATAAGTTATGATGCAACTATCTTCCAGCTAATAATGATTACAGAACATTGGCATAAGCTCTCATAATATTTTTTTTTTGATAGGTAATCATAGTAATTTTATTAATAGACAATCCCAAGTACACAGGTAGTATACAAGAGTGGAAATCTAGGTAGAGTGTACAGACGAAAGAAGAACATTGAGACCATTACAAACAATGGTACCCGCCCATAATAGTAAAGACTTAAAAAAGAAATTTTTTAGTTCCTCCATTGTTCTCTCACAATCATCAAAACTTCTTGCATTTCTTTCCTTCCAGATACACCAACACATACAGATAGGAACCATTCGCCAAAAAGTTGCCACCTGTGAGTTACCCTGAATTCCTTGCCAACTTGCGAGAAAGTCCACCAATCGAAGAGGCATGACCCATGACAATCCTACTCTCGTAATATAAAAACTCACGTTAAGAAATTACCTAGAGTAGCACCCAAAGTGTTGGCAATGATAAGATAACTTCAAATAGTCAGAAGTTAAATGATTTGCTTTTCCATCAAAACCAATACATTTCAATGAAGCGTCTGCAAAGAGCAAAAAATAAGGAAACAGATTGTTAATGAACTTAGCAAGGTATCAGCAACTGCAAGTATATACCCAGGAATAGGACACATCATAAAGGATGAGACAAGTCTTATTTTATTCTTTTTTCTATAACTAGAATCTTCATACCAGTTGCAAAAGGAAACATACAAAGAAGACAATGTTAGTGATTTGTGTGTATTCAACAAAACTTGGTAATGAAATTCAAAAGCTCAATGGAATAATCAAGGGGGAGTTCTCAACCATTGATCCCTTGTTCCTCAAGCTCTCTGCAAGAGGCATGCAATATTAAGGTGGAAAAATTTAGTTCCAGAAGAATACATAGATCACCATTCGTCAAATGCAATATGTTTCAGACATGCAAGTGGAAGCCACCTTCACCAAGAATATTCAAGAACCCCTAGGGGTTGGCTCAAGGGGTAACGGCCTTGGGCTTGGGGGTATGCTCCCCCCAGGTCTAAGGTTCAAATCCCAAAGAAACAATCTCTAGAGGTCATCGGACTGGCGGATTTTCTCCTTGAATTACCCAAGGTGCACTTGGGGAAAACTCTTTGCCGAGGACATGTGCACCCCTGGGATTAGTCGGGACGTTGTTCCTGAACGCTCAGTGCCAATAAAAAAAAAGAATATTCAAGTATAACTGAAAGAAAATGAAAGCATCATAGTTAGTACCAGGAATCTGTATGTCACCAATGCATCCATAAAAAGCTGGAAGCAGAGCCATCTCAGCTGCCTCATCTAGGCAACTGTTCAACATCACAAAAGGGTTGCATCCTGAGCAGAAGCCATCAATGACTAACAATAGAAACTAAAGTGTTTAAGTCACCGGTTGGACATACTTTTGCAGATGAGTTTCCCAATATATCTGTTGCCAGTCAACTGGTTCAATCTGGTCAACAAGATCAGGCCAACGCAAATTGAACAAAGCCTTCCATGCTGCATTGAAATTCCAATACCTATGATAAAATAAAAAATAAAAATAGTTCCTTTCTTATGACTTGTTCTTTCCCCTGTATCTTCCCTCAATTGAATAAAGACTATAGAACATCATGTCATTGAAGAAAATATGACCCTACAAAATTCTTCCAGACCTTCCGCGCTTTCTTCCGTTTCTAAAGCAATCATCAGTAAATTCATGGTCATTCCGGTCGTCAAATGGCCTGTTCAAACAAGAAATAAGATAACAATCTTAGAATAAAAAGAAAGGGCATGCAAAAAGGCAACAAGTAGTTCCTGCTTGTCATTCTATTGTTGTTAAGAGGGTCCCCTTCAGGTCTGTAGGTCTTGTTGATATGTTGTTTAGATTCCAACAGTTCTTACTTATCAAATAAAAAAATTAGCTCCAGCAGTAGAAATGTGAAATAGCTATATTCGCATATGTGCCTAGTATCCTACTAAGTGAAGTCTCATAAGTGTTGTCCTGAAAATTCAGAATGCAATCCTTCCTTCTTTAGGTTGAAAAGGGTTCCAAACAGAAGGACTTCTCTCCTAAAAAAAGTCTATAAAAGTCTTGTCTTTGTGGTATACTCCCTGTAGGTCTTAAGGTTCGAACGCTTGGGTGCAAACAATTTCTAGGGGCCATTGGATTGGGAGAATTTTCCCTTGAATTACCCGAGGTGCACCTTCGAAAAGGTCTTTGCCAAAAGCTTGTACACCCCCAAGATTAGTCGAGACTTTTTTTCCAAACACTCGGTGACAATAAAGAAAAACTTTAAAAAAATAAAAATAGGTCTTGAGAAGAAAAGAATCTTATCTTTTCTCTCTTAGGAAATCATGATGACATATCACTACAACCCAAATAAAAGAGTTACACCTTTATCAGATCTCTCATTAATGTTTGCAAAGCAATTAGTTAAAATAAACATGGTCTTGGATGCCTACTAAACTCTTCAAGCGATGCATCATACAGTTTACAGTTACACATCCCCAAAGCTGGCAGAGGTGGTTTTGATCCCAAGTCTCTACCACCGCTTCCAGAGACTTTAGCATCTGAGCTCACTCTCACCTCCTTCACCAATTTAATTTTAAAAAAAAAAAACTATACTTATGCAAAAAAAATAAAAAATAAAAGAAAAAATTGGTGAACTCAACTGCAACTACAGAAACTCGATGGATATCTTATATTTAACAAGTTTTCGGTTAGAAGTAGGTGTACATTTCCGTCTGCAGCTTTTGCAATGTCAATGGGGGCAACCTCGAAACTAAGGTATCGAACAAATCGTAGGGAAGCTCGTAGACAGCCGGTACAAGATCATCATCCCCTACAACTCCATAACCAAACAAATCAGTCATTTCGGAGATTACACTACCTTCCTACTACAAATTAGGCATTCAATTTTAAAAATATCTACATGCATAACATAAGATTAAAAACCATAATTCGTTAATTAACAAACGAAATTACCATGGATAAGTTCTTTCTTGATTGACTCCATGCATAAGGATATCAAAGATGGAACCTTTCTCATTCTTGAAGTATGAATTTATCACACTCTGCAAGAAAATAAATTTTAAGCTAAAATAAAATTGAGAAATATCTAAGCTGTATGGTGGCTTGCTCGCTTTAGCACGTTGAAGAAGAATCCGGAGATTGGTAGATACTAGAGACATTTCAAGTCCAGAGACGAACCAACGGCGTCGTTCCTACTGTGATAGCATTCCAATTTTTTTTTTTTTTTTTTTCTATTTCTATTATAAGTATTGCTAGATACGAGTCTTAAATGTACAAGTCTCGTACAAGTCTATTGTAAAAATGTGGATCCCATCAAGAAAAGTAAGTTTTTCACACTTTTTTATGATGGAGTCCACTTTTTTATAAAAGGCTTGTGTGGGGCTTGTACATTTGGGGCTTGTATATATCATTTCTTTTCTATTATTGATAATTATGATGTTTTTAAAATTTCAGAATTTATGTTTTTAAAATTTCAGAGATATTTATTTATGTATTTAATGTTTCAAAAACTCTATGTAATCACTTTTGAGTACTTTTTACATATTCCATTAACAGTTTCGCTTTGGAGTAGTACTATCTATTATGAGGATGAAACCATCATCCAATTAGGGACTGTCACATTAGTAATATAGTAAAAATCACTATAAGGACCACTTCATCATATTTTTCTCTAAAATATCCTAAACACATTTTCATTTTTCACTCCAGGCAAGATACCAATAGCCCGACGCCACATTGGACTTCTCCACGTGCTGCGGCTTAACCCCGACATGAAAGAATACTAAATTAATTTATTAAAATTAAAATATGAACTCGTTTAAATAAATTATAAATGCATCAATCCAATTTAGACTCAAGTTTTGTTTTTGTTTAAATATTTTTGTTTTATTTAAGCAAAAGAGGAAGAAACAAAACATAAAGATGAACAGAGGAAACTCTTTGGGGCATATGCTTTTCCAATCAAACACTGAGATTCCCATTGCCTATCACTAGTATATTGGGACATAATACACTCTCCATTGCCTCCCCTTCTTTTTCAATCCCCAAATCAAATCTCCTGTCTTTAGGACACCAATGGAGTCCATACATAGTCGGATGGAGTCCTGGATCAGAGATCAGCAGGCCAAGATTCTCAAGGTCTCGTGGGGCCCCTTGCAATTAGGGGTGTAAATTTAAACCGGATCTGACTGGACCAATTTTACCGGTTTTGAACCAGTCTCGTTCGGAAGCGGTTCTTATAATTCATAAACCGGTTGGAACCGGTCTAGTTCTGGTTTTAAGATTTTTCAGACCGGACCGGACTGAACCGATTGATAAAAATATATAAAAAATAATATTTTATATATGACTTTTATACAAAATTAAAATTATACAAAATATTTTTTATATATTAATATATAAGTTTTATATATAATGTATAATTATATGTGAAATTTTTATATATAATTATATATCATATATGAAATCATTTCATATTATAATTTATAAAATATAACATAAAATATTAATTTTAAATATGAACATTTGTAATTTGTTTGATCATATACTATTAATATAATTACATATAAGATAATGTTATTATAAAATAAAAATTTAATCTTAAAAATGAAAATGTAATTGATCATGTATTATATAGCTATACTAATATATAGTTTATCACTAATACTAATATATAGCTATACTAATAGTCTAATATTAATACTATTATATAATCTAATAATTTATATAGCTATACTAATATATAAGTTTATAACTTGTCCTAATAGTCTAATATAAACTATAGTTATAGTTATATTAATAGTCTAATATAGATTAATAAAAGTATAATATATTTTTTTAAAACGGTTTCTTTTTTAAACATGTTTTTAATTACAAAATGTCAAACTTACATTCTAAAAAAATTGAAAAATCGGACCGAAAACCGGTAAAATCGGAAGTACCAGTTTATGAGGGTAACCGGTGCGTAATCGGTTTTGAAAAATATAAAACCGGTCATACCGGTTCGGTCTAAAATTTTGTGCAAAACCGGACCGGTTACACCCCTACTTGCAATGGCGGTTGCGGTGGCTGTGAAACAATGATGACAGGGAGCAGAGGAAGAAGATCCAAGAAGAGTACGAGAACCTAAAGAAGCAGCTTCATGATCTTTGTCGCAACCTCAAGGTCGAGTTCGTTTTGAACTTACAAGACATTCTCTACTGCATGGTTCTCTCCGAGTGAAGGGAGATGAGGGATCTGGCTCTGGTGAGAGAGAGACAAGGGTGGGAGAGAGATTTGGTTTGGGTGTAATGAGGATGCATGCTGGGTTTAATGAATGGGCTACGTGGCAGGTGTACATTGGTGGTTGATTTCAGCCCTTTAATGGATGTACAGATTAGAAGTTATTCTCTTCCATTAATGTAATTAGCTGCGTTACTTTTTTTAAATATAAAATAACTATTTTGGTCAATTACATCAGTAGAGTGCACAAAAAATATGCAAAAATGACTGTACGTAGCATAACTCTTAATATTTTTATTCCTTTGTTTCTAGCAGAAGATGGTCCCTCCTCGGATGAGGAATTAAAAAAAATTATTAGTATTTTCATTTTAACAAGATTGGAGGAATCAATTCAATTTATTAATTGAATAGTTCATAGAGTAAAATTTGAGTAAAATACTCTCCAGTTTCAACTTGGTTTCGAAATCAAGTTTGAAAAAAATGAATAAAAATATGATTGGTCTAATCTAACATCTATTTTATCACCTCTATTATAAAAGCAATTATTCGTCCATAAAAGATAATTTGTATTTGATGGCTATATTACATTTTTACCATTGAGTTTTATGACATATTAGGTTGTGTTTCAAGGGTAAATGTTGGTATCTCTATTATTGGTGCGTGTCTGTTTTACTTTGCATGATGGAATTTATATGATCAACGCTGATAGCAGACTTGAAATTGTGTGATTATCCATGCCATATGTGAAAAATCATGTGGCTTTTACCTAAAATAGCCCTAGTTGTGCAAAGGGAGATGTGCCTTTGAAGTCCTTTTTTGTCCCTTTGCTTGCCCTATGTTCAAGGACCTTGGTGTCTTCTTTCTAGTGCCTTAATACCTTTTTACTTTTGTTTTCACAATCGTCTATAACATTGTTCTCTTTTTTATGCTTCTTCTTTTCTTTTTCTTGTTTTATATTCCATAAAATTCTCAGCTCTCCCAACTATAACACGCTTCCTCTCCACAGGATCTCAAATTTTTCTTTGTGTTTGAAACAAAATCATTTTTACTTTTCCTTCTTTTTTTTTTTTTTTGTAGGTGTGAGTGTGAGTTTCTTGGCCTCATGGATGGGGTAACAACACCACCTCTACAACGCGAATACCACCAGGTCTACTTGCATATTTTGCTCATTGAACTCTGAAATTCGAGGTAGTATTGGAAAAGCAACTCCGGTAATGAAAAAACACTTGAAATATCTATCATTAGGTTGTTGTGCTTGAGTCGACATGTGTGTTTCACAGATTTTCGTTTTAGGGCTAGCACAGTTGCTCCTCAAGGCACTTGTCTTTGGGCAAGCATTGTTGCTCTTAATGGTGCTCGCCCCAGGGCAAGCACGATCAATGTTTTGAAGTGACTAGCATTGCTCGACGATCCCAAGCAATGTTTCGCAAGAAAATGACCCTTGATCGGGATCCTGAGCAAAGGTTATTTTCTTGCACTACTCGATTATCCTGAGTAGTGTATTGATTGGGCTGGCTTTGCTTAGTGATCCCCAGCAAAACTTATTTTCTTGCGCTGCTTGTTATCCCAACCAATGTGTTGACTGGATTGGTTTTGATCAGTGATTCAGAGTAATGGTGATTTTCTTGGGTTGCTCAGTTATCCAAATCAATGTTTTGCCCAGACTGACCTTGCTTGGTGATCATGAGCAATGGTCATTTTTTTTGCACTAGTCAATTATATCGAGCATTGTGTTGGCCGGACTGACCTATCATCGAGCAAGGGTTATTTTCTTACGTTGCTTGGTTATACAGAGCAATTTTTTGATCGGGTTTGCATGTTCTATGATCCAAAGTATGAGTTATTTTCTTGCGTTGCTCAGTTATCCCGAGCAATGTTTTGCCCAGTATGACCTTGCTCGGTAATTCTGAGCAATGTTTATTTTCTTGCTCTCTTTGGTTATCCCAAATAGTGTGTTAATCAGGTTGGACTTGCTCAGAATAATTTTGCCAACAGATTGCCCAAGAATAGAAAGTTTGCTGAGATCGACCTTGGTCGGTAATCCATAACAGCGACCAAGTTGCAACTATTGTTACAACTCGATAAAAAAAATAACAAAGTAATTAGTTATCAAAAGCCAATACTAATACAATTCAATTTTATTCAATTTAAATAACAAAGCATTGTCAAAAGGATGGGAGATTCGAACTCAAATCAACTGAATTTGGGTACACTTTATCACATAAACTTAGATATGCCAATGTGTGTTCACATCCTTCGATAAATCTTTTTCGATTTAGTTGCTGGAGGAACCTCAGGGCGAGCTTCATAGTTGTGCGCCCGTAGTAATGCAGCGAGCTTCATTGCTCGCCTGAGCTTTGGTGCATGGGCAAGCTAAGGGCTCACATGCTGGTTGCTCGGGGGTGAGTTTTAGTGCTCACCCATAATATTCATCCTACGCTCGTTGCGCGATGCAAGCTTTATAGCCCGTTTGTGAGTAAGGGTGGTATGGTGCGAGTAGCCCCCTCCCCGCCCCCCGCCCCCCGCTCCACATGGGCCGAGGGTGGGGTTTTCAACCTCGCCCCCCACCTACTTCAATAATGGATTACAGTCTACTAGATCTACAAATTATTTATGGGTCTAAAAATTATCAAAAACATATTTTTGGACTCAAATTGTAAATTTTCATTTGTAAATTTGACTATAATTTAAAAATTATTTAGTTTTTTAAATTTATTAGTTCATATTTTGTGTAAGTTGTAGTGTAATACAAGAGTCCTACATTTCTTAAGTGTTAGACTTGTATTGTCAATGCAATCTATAAAATGGTCACCCTACTACACTCTAACTTACACAAAATATTAAGTAAAAATTCTACTTAATATATATCAATATATTTATATATAGCAAAAATAATAAATAAATATATAAATAGATATTTATATAAAGAAAATTTTGGGTGCGATGCGAGGCCCCGCTGGGGCCATACCGACCCCCACCCCCGCCAGTGTATTGCCCAGCGGGGTGCAGGGGCCCGTTGCCCACCCTTACCTGTGAGGATACTTTATTGCTTAGTGTGAGTTTCATTGCTCGCTCGTGATGGGGTAGGCAAAGTGCCCTCCATGTTGATTATTCAAATATGTAGGCTCGTATGTTAGCACTTATGCTCACCTCAGTCCTAATTTTCTTCTCTCACAAGTTGAGAGCACTAGTTGTGAGATGTTGTTGTTAGTGTGAACGTATTTTTCTCTTCCGGGGGCGAGCGTCACTCTCTAGAGTGCTTATCCTAAGTTGCGATCACTCTTTACTTACCTCGATGCGAACTCATGTGGCTCACATTGGTGCGTGCACTCTATACACAATAGTTCATAATCTTTTATATTTCTTTAGATTTAAAAATATTATTATTTCTATATAATATTATTTGAAAAAAATTGCTTCATCATATTTTTTACAATAATTTATAAAAATAAGTAATAGTCGTTGGACTAATATTCTTATTTTTAAGTTATAACTCATGCATTAATTTATGAATTTGTTTTTGCGGAAACCGACCAACTTTCATTAATTTGCATAAGAAAATACAATAGCTTGAATACAATCTAGAACACCTTCCATGAAAACAAATTTAAAATCTAGATCGAGGCTAATTGGTGTGCCTCATGATTTACATCCCTTTTCACATATCTAAATTCCCAGTTCTATGAGTTTGAGAGCAAAGTGAATATGTCCACAATTACTATAAAATACCATTTGATCTTTGAATGAACTCTTCTACATTTTTTGCATCACCTTAAAAAATAAACCTATCAAAACCCAGATCCAAACAAAAAGAAACAACCATGAAAGCTCCATAAGTTTCAGCAATATATGGTTTAGGATTACCTCCCTTTTGTATTTGCTTAGATGCTAAAACATCTCCATTTTCATTTCTTAAGATAATATCAATTCCCATTTTCTGGTTGTGACTATCCAAAGCGATGTCGCAATTTGCCTTGATAAAATTAGATTTTGGTGATTGCCATGACTTTTTAGGGATTTCTCAACAAATACTTGTTGTTGCAGGCAGTTAATGACTAAAGGCTGTTTGATAATATGATACTCTTCCAGAGAATTGTGAGCCATAAGAAATAGTTTAGATGGATGCTAGAAAATATTGTCGTAAATAAGTTTGTTCCATCTGAGTAATAAATACCTAGCAGTGACCATCATTCTCTCAAACTATACAATATCGAGAAACCCCTCTAGGTATGTCACAATTTCCATGAATCTAAGGCCAATTAGTCTACACTTTTGAAGCTTCTTATAACAAATACTCCAAACATCATTTGCAAAAGAACACTCCCACAAAATATGTTCTACAGATTCCTCAACTGATTCACAAATAGGACAAAGTGCATCCCTCACTACATTCTTCAGCTTAAGGTTTTGTTTGGTGGGTAGTATATTGCAGAAAGCTTTCCACATGAAAGTCTTAACCATGGGCGGTGTATTTGATTGCCAAATATTCATTCAACATCTTTCTTCATTATTGCTTAGAGAAGAACTACATGGATTTCGATTATATAACTCTAGCTGCAAATGGTAAGCACTTTTCAGAAAGAACCTACCATTATTTGTATATCTCCATACCAACCTATCTTCACTAACTAGAGGACTAAGGCATATATTGGAGATCATGTCAACTTATATGCACCAAACAATTCCTACAGTAATTTCTTATCCCACTCAGTTAAGCTTGGAATAATTAGTTTCTCAACCTTGACATCCTCATGTAGAATTGATATTGGTTGTTTTAATAGAGTAACTGACAAGTCTTGGGATCCATGTATCTTTCCAGATATGGATACTTTTACCATTTTCTACTCTCCTCCACAAGCCTTTCATAAAAAAATCTCTAGCTGAACAAATATTCTTCGAAGCATAAAAAGCATGTGTAGGTACTACTGCCTCAAAAAGTGTATAATTAGGAAAGTATTTGACTTTGAATCTCTTAGCAGACAATGATGATGGCCTTTGTAGCAATCTCCAAAATTGTTTTTGCCAACGCAATAGTATTAAAATATTATAAATCTCTGAAACCCAAGCCTCATTTCTTTTTTGCTCTGCCCATTTTCTTCCAACTCAACCAATGAATTTTATAATCATTTCCCTTATGGCTCCAAAAAAAATCTCTGCATCATCTGATTCATTTGAGAGCAAAGAGCTTTAGGCAGACGAAATATTGACATACAATATGTTGGAATGACTTGGATAACAGCTTTGAGAAGAATTTATTTCCCAACATAAGACAAAAATTTAGATTTCCAGCTATTGATCCTCCCTCAATTCTATCTATTATGCCTTTAAAAGTAGTTATTTTATTCCTCATAACCATAGATGGCAAACCAAGATATTTTTTAAGACTACAAATAGATCGAAGTCTTGAAATGTGCTGAATATTATCTCTAATTGCTCTACTTGTATTATTGTTGAAATGGAGGGAAGTCTTAGCCCGATTCAGTTACTAACCAAATCACCATTCATAACATTGTAAAATGTCTTGTAATCTACTCCACTCTAATGAGTTTGTTTTGATGAAAGTAAACTATCATCATCAAAGAATAAATGGGAAACCTGAATCACACCTCCTGAAATTGACACACCAATAAGAGTGCCATTTACTAAGTAAGACTTTAGAAATTATTTTATTGAGTACATTACACAGACTTATGGGATGATAATTTATTCACTTGACAAACTTTTTGATTTTTGGGATAAGAGTGAAAACAGTATGATTAATGGATACCAAAGAATCTCCCTCATCAAGGAACTTTAAAACACTCTTACATACCTTATCTCCAATAGCTTCCCAATTAGTTTGAAAAAAAGAGGCAGAATTACCATCTGGGTCCGGCGACTTGTAAGGAGATATTTGAAAAAGAGCGTTTCTGACTTCTTCTGTAGTGAAGGTCTTGAACAAATTTTTGTTCATATCATCTGTCACTACATTTTCAAGAACTGATAAACAAGCTTAGTACCCTCAGGAGCTAAGGAAAAAATCTGAAAGAAATACTTGGTGAAAGCAACTTTGATGTCTCTATCTTCATGCAGAACAATTCCATTCTCAGTTTCAATTATACTGATATGATTAAATTATTTCCTCTTATTGGCATCAATATGGTAATATTTTGTTACGATCACCATATCTTAGCCAGTTCACTTTTGCCTTATACTTCCATCTGATATCATCATTCTCAAGCAACACATTCATTGCAAATTGTAGTTCTTTTAGCTCAACTATAGATTCATGTGATTGATCAAACTGCATTGCCTTTATCTTTGCCTCCAATAGATGAAGTTCTCTCATTTCATCAACATATTTACCTCTACTCCATACTTTCAAAGCTAATCTACAATTATTCATAGAGCACTTGAGGGCTGCCAAACTATCAGATTGATATTCCTCAAAATTTCAACTATTTCGAATGACTACTTTACAACTTTCATCCAGATTCCAACATGCCTCATATTTCCATAACTTCCTTCTATAATGAGAATCGTCCCCTTTGAATTGAATACAACTCATAACTGGATTATGGTCTGAAGTTGAATTTGGAGTAACCTTAGCATAAGTCATTCTAAAAGTAGTAAGCCACTCTTGATTGACAAGAGTTCTGTCCAATTTCTTCATTGTGAAAGTGACATCTGATATGTTATTACACTAAGTAAATTTTGGTTCATGATAGCCCATATCACATAACCCACAATCCATTAGAGTAGACTGAAAATCCTCCATTTGTATAGTATATTTGCTAACACCACATTTTTTCTCAAAGAAACTCTATTTCATTAAAATCAACCATTATAATCCAACGAGAAGAAACCCTTATGCTAAAAATTCTGATTAAGTCCCAACTTTCTTTCCTTTTGTGTGTGATTAGATGCCCATAAAACCTTGGGAATAACAAATAGGAGGAACTCCTCTTTGGTTTGACTTGAACATGAATGTGTCTAAGAGAAACATTAAGGAGACTAACTTCTAACTTTTAACTATCAACAATTATCAGATTATCAAAGTGTGTACATGATTCCTCACTAATTTAGTCTCCATTAAAAACAATAACTTTGGCTTATACTTCTTTACCAACTAATAAACACTATGAACTATTCAAGGGTTGCCAAACCCTTGACAATTTCAACTTAGGAGATTTATTTTTTATAGAGGGGCTGGAAACCAACCTTCACCAATATCACAAGAGGAGTTACTTTTTCACCTATTTTCTGCATACAAGCTTTTTTATTACCACAAGTAATAGAAACTATTGTAGATAAAGACATACCAACATGATTTCTTACTTTTCCTTTTCATAAACATCAGAGAGTTGCTTAGCAAACATGAGACAGGTTGTAGAAGGACTTTAGCCCTACTCTTCTATTTCTTATTATTAATGTTTTGGTAGGAATTGTCATTGGAAGTTTTTGCATTACTCAGAGAGTTAGTTACTTTCATGGTAGCTTCATTGATTGGGGGAGGTTTGGCAGACATCATAAAAAATCTTCAGGCAAGGGACTAACGCATGCTTTCTAGTAGAATTTGAAATATTCTTATTTTTTGGAGAAGTCCAAATGAGTAACTATACAACTTGCAAAACACTGTATTTTTATCTTTCCATTAGCTAGAGATAGAGATTGATGCAACCACGTCCCATACTGAGCCTTTTAATCTACACCATGTATGGTGTTGTTATTTGGTAATCTACACCTTCCAACTGCATGTGCAATAACCCCATAACAAAAACAAAATTGTGGCAACCTCTCATATTGAAATAGAATTCACATAGATTTTCCTTATATGATCACCATTCTTCCTCTTGATAACGATTGAGTAACATCTAGAAGAATTTTGACTCGTAAATATTTGCCTCAAGCTATGCCAAAAGCATTAACATTAACCTTGGAACGCTCCAATAGAAGACCCAACCACATGACTTATATTCCAAATAGACTAGTCAATAATATAATTAAAGCCCATTAACATCTTATAAAGAGTAATAACTTCATCTTTCCAAACAATATGGGATCTCATATACCTCATACCCTTATACTTATCATATGGGGTATCATAATCTCCCCTTTAAATTATTGATGTCCTCGTTAGACCCATCTCTTATAAGTGGCATTGCTCAAGTCTCACATTTTTTGTTGAGATAAACTTTGATATCATTTGTAATGCCCTAATAGAATATCCAAATTACATAGCCTATATTCTAAAAGAATTAGTCAATAATATAATTAGAGCCCATTTGAATCTTATAAAGAGCAAGAACTTCTCGTTTACAAGCAATATGGAATCTCATACACTATCTACCTTTAGTTCACCAACCTTATTCATGCAACCCAAAGGAAGATTCTGAAATTGCACCCAAAAGGGAACCAATTTGAAATCAACATCTTGCATAGAACTTAAGCCATCAAATTTCTTTAGACTTAGGACAAGTTGGGAGAGTGAGATGAGATGAGAATTTTGTTAATATAGTAAGATAATTTGTGAATAATAGTGAGATAGTTTGAGTTAATGTTTTATGGAGTTTTGAAAAAGAGATAGAAAATGTTGAATAAAAAATATTATTGTTAGAATATAGCTTTTTAATATTATTTTTGTTTAGGGATTTGAAAAAGTTGATTTTTTTTGTTTAAAAATTTGATAAAATTATAATGATTAGTTTGAGAATATATATATTTAAGTGATATTTAAGAATAAGATAAAATGATATAAGATGAGATGAGATGATAATTTTAAGATGAAACATTTTTCCAGACAAGCCCTTAGTAAGAATCGATCAAAAAGCTAGGGACAACCTTGTTTTTCTTTGTCTCTATCACTTTTCATTGTAAATTCAATTAGAAAAACATTGTTACCCACACCAATGAACGAGAATTCCCCTTAAAACTTCCATATTTTACTCATTATTGTCTGTTCTTATTCATAATCTTATCAGAAAATAACTTACCAATCAGACACCATTGACCCTTTTGCAGTGTATCTTCAATATCTAAGTCAATGATTATTATGCCACTTTTTTCCTCATCTGTTAAGGATAAATTTCCACACAAATGATATAAATCTTCATCCATCTTAAATAATTACCGTTTTCTAAGAGTGAAATTCAGAAGAGAAAACTTGCCTATAACAAACACTAAGGCCTCGTTTGGATAATGAGATAAAATGAAATCATTTGTAAATAGTAGTAAAATGGTTCGAGTCAATATGTTTTATTGAGTTTTGGAAAATGAGAAAGAAAATGTTGAATAAAAATATTATAAAGTTAAAATATTGTTAGAATATAAAATTTTAACATTATTTTTGTTTTGAAATTTGAAAAAGTTGAATTGTATTTTGTATTTTGTTTAGAAGTTTGGAAAAGTTATAATAATTAAGTAATAATTAGATAAAAAATCTAAAAATTAAAAATTGAAAAGTGTTTATATTTATGATGTTTAAATATTAAGATAAGATGAGATGCTCTTCCTATCGAAACTAGGCATAACTCCCACCCCTCCGTTAGAAGAGAAAGAACTTTAAATTGAGCGTAAAATTAAAAATAATTGGGATTGTATTTATGAAGCACAAGAACTACTCAGTTAATTTATAATTAATCTTTAATTTATTATATTCATCATTTTATTTTCTATAATAATGCATTTCAACCGGACATACAAGACACATAGAATCCTTACTTGTTATTTTAAAAATCTATAATACCACGTTAAATGCCGAGTTTTGAAATAGACTACACCCAAATTAAGCCATTAGACATTCTTCTACTCATAGAGGTGACAATATATGATACGATTCGTTAATCCAATACGAATATAATAAGAAATTAACAGATTCATGTCAAAACGGATTGACCTGTTAAGACAAAATTCAGTAACGAGTCATTAACAAGTCAACCCATTTAACTCATTAGTAACCTGTTAAATTATTTACTTAAAATTATAATTATATTCTTTTTAACCTAAAAACGAAAATATCCCAATCTTATTTTGTATTTCATTCTCTCAGTTCTCAATTGAGTTAGATCTTATGAGTCACAATCGACTCTCACACTTTCTCTGAATTGTAATCAATGACGGAACTACATAGGGGTGGGGGGGTCATGGCCCCCCCAAAAGTTTGAAAAAAAAAATTTATATATATATTAGTTTTTTATGATTTAATAAGATTATAATAATCTCATCTTATGTTGGCCCTCTCTAAAAAATTATCTTGACCTCCTCTATAAAATTATTTTGATCTTATAGATTATTTTGACCTAGAAATAGAATAAAAATATTTTATTATAGTTTTTACTTTGCTCGACCCCCTACAACAAATTTCTGGTTCCGCCACTGATTGTAATTTTGGTGTTTGTATTGTTTGGATTGTAATTTTAAACTTATACAATTAGCTTATATTTTTAGGAGATATTATAATTTTAAATTTTATGTGAAATTATGTTAATTAGATCAAATAGATTGTTTGGATCAATTCAACCAATTTACATTAACGGATCAAAACGGATTAAAATATATCGTGTCGTATAGATATATTTTTAATTAATTCATAATACGTCAAAACGAGTAATATATTATCAATCTGTTATTTTAATATATCATATTAGAGTTTAAAAATATGGTCAGTTAAATTTAACAAATTATATTCAAATTGATTCATATCATATAATATAGATTATTTGATACTTTCAAATTAGGTTTAGATGTTGAAATGAATTATGTGATCCCGTAATGTATTCTTCAAAATGGGCTTAGCATCACACAACTCTATACCACTACCCCGGGCGCATGTTAGCCCTCTCCGCCGTTCAAATTCTGTCCGGCTCCCGCTACTTTCGAAAGCTTTATTCCATATTCTACACGGCCCGCCGCCTCCCGTCGCAGCCGTCGGATCTTGGCTAACGCATATATGGACGCCCTGTGGGACTCGATCAACGTCCGGGACCTCCTCTCGGCCCGCGATCTATCCGACCCGACATGCCCTCTCTCGGCGCCGGATCTCCGCCTCCTCATCCAGCGCCTGGATTCCCATTCCCTCCATATCAAGTCCAAGGTGCAGTCCTACATCGTCTCCCACCACGACCAATTCGCCAACCTGTTCTCCCTCTGCAACGACGCCGTTTCACAGTCCGATCTTATTTCTGCCGATATATCAGATCTGTTGCGGCTGACCTCCGACCGTCCGATCGAAGTCGAGATTAGGGACGCGGTCGAGGAGCTGACCGCAAAGACGAGGGAGGCGAGGACCAGTCGGGAGTTGTTGGAGCTGGCAAGGGTAATCGTAGGAACGAGCGAGAGGCTTAAGGGCGCCAGGGAAGCCATGCGGAATGGACGGCTCAGGTTCGCCGCTGAGGAAGTGAGGGACTTGGAGAAGGCGCTCAGGGTTCGTGATCGCTACGGTGACGTAGTTGATCAGAGCGAGGGACAGACAGAGCCAGTGGTGTACGGATTGTTGAAGAAGGAGTGGTCGGATTGCTTTGAAGAGGTGCGAATTTTGTTTTGGTATTGGTTCTTTTAAGAAAAGTTTTAGAGTTGTTTGTTTTCCTCTTAGGCTCTGTTTGGCTGCTGAGGAACTTTGGGGAAAATGAAAGAAAACACCTTAAGAATTTGGGTTTGAGTGTTTGGAAAGTTGGTGATTTTTATTGAGTTTGTGATTGTCGTTTTAGATGTCTTGGATTTGGGTTTGTAGATTCAAGAGGTGCTAATGAAATTCATGGAAACTGCGGTGCGTTACGAGCGGGACACTAGTAGACTCAGAGTCCAATATCAATTGAGCCTTAAAGATATTGATGGGATTGAGCTGCAAACAGTTATTGAAGCCATGGATGTAAGTTAAATCCATGCTTTATTTATGTCTGTGATTATGCATATATGTATAAATATATATGGACGTAGGTATGAGTGTATGTGTATGTTTGAGTGAGTGTTTGTACGTGTGCAAGCCAGTATGTTTTTATCTGCATCGGTTTATGTTCAGTTTCTTAAAAGCTAAAGATGTCTGTTAACACCAGAAGAAATGGGAGATGCTTCGAAGATAAAGAACGCTCTTTGGGAGATCTTAGGGATTTTTTCCTGAGTACTTTGAGTTCTTGGGCTAAAGCTTATGTAATGGTAGATAATTTTCTGAATCTGTTTTAGTTTTCTGGTGTCAGTTTCTTTTTGTTTTGGAAGTTGTAGGTGTTTCCTTTGTATACGTCCTTTGTACTTGGGCTTATTCCTATTTCTTTGAATAAAATTATTACTTATCAAAAAAAAAAAAAATTCCATAATGGAATGATTTTGGTGATCAGAAATCATTTTACTTTTGGAGGTCTCATGCCAGAATGCGTTGCAATGAGTTCATTTCTCTAATTTTGTTATGGCCCTTTTATAGGTGGTTGGAGTTTTGGATTATGGACTTGCTAAAGTAGCAGATTTGATAATTAAGTATGTTGTCACTCCTGTGGTAAATCATGGAGTGCCAGTTTCATTTGTGCAAGAGCTAACTCAAGACTCAAAAGAAATGACTGAAGCAATATTGAACATATTACCATCAGCCAAGGTAAATATCATCCATTGACACTGTAATTTTTTCACTGTTCGTGAGTCTATTTATATGGGCTTCTTCAGGTGTATTTTTTTGGTGTTGTTTTGATTAATTGTTTCAGCACTCAATTATTTAACCATGGTCATATGCTTGTTTTCTTTCTACATTTTTGCATTTTACATAGATTCTGGTAATTTTTGTTCGAAATATACTCTTCTCATAGTTTTCAGATTGAGAATGTTTCTAAGTTTTGTGCTGAAAATAATTTTCTTATAATTTTCAGATTGAAAATGTTGAAGGCGAGGCAATCTATTCAGGGATTGTTCAGGTTGTTAAGTTTATCTACGAATGCATATGCTTCAAAAATGATTCTTGGATTCAATCTTTGGGAAGATTAACATGGCCAAGGATATCAGAGCTTATTATTTATAACTTTCTTTCCAAGGTTTGTTTTCACAAATCTTTTTTGGGAGACGCTATACTTACCTTGTGTACTTGGTTTGCTCACAACTTGCGATAGACAGACTCAATGAGAATAAGACTATACATAAGCTGGGGAATTAGTTTTTTGGTGACATTATATGAGAATCATTCATTTGTATATTCTTCATGCTATGGAGATTTTATTATAGCAACTTGTCTTGCATTCACCTATTTATCTGAATCTGATTATGTAAGATTTCTTGTTCCAGGTTGTACCTGAAGATGCTTCAAAACTCAGTAACTTTCAGAAGATAATTGAGAGTACGTCTCAGTTTGAGACTGCTTTAAACGAAATGAGGTTTATTTCAGCATCAGATGATAAGGATAAAAGGTTGACCAACTTTGCTGAAAATGTTGAGGTTCACTTTGCATCTAGGAAAAAGACAGAAATCTTGGCAAATGCTAGAAAATTGCTTATACAATGTGACTTTGACGTTCCTCAAGTGAGCTTTTTGGCCCAGTATTAGTACATTTAGAGTTCTATATTTTAGGGATGTTAGCTTCTAAAATAACGAACTCCTTTTGCCCAATAGGAATGCACAAGGAAAGGTCCTGTATTTAAGACTAATGGAATGGCTGTAAATTCTTACGAACAAGTTGTTGACTTGCTTTTTCTGACTGGGAGGTGTGTGGTGTCTAAAGCAGCAACTCAACTAATGAAGCTAGTGCATCAGACGCTGAAGGTAAATAGACCAAAGGACAGAATGTGAGTCTCCATTTGTCAGGCTAGAAAGGTTTAAATGTAAACCTTTTTGCCAACCCTTGAAATTCAAAAGTGATTATATATCTCTACATTCTTTTTTTTCACTTGGTGGAAAATTATCCAAACATATAAAAAACAGAAACATTCTTGAAACTTTTTTATAAAAGAAAAAAAAAACTTTTGAAACTTTAAATGAGATGTTGACCAGAAATCCAAGAGGAATATATAATTTTTTTTATCACTAAATAAGGAATATATAATTTTTTGATGTAACAAGTTATCTGAAATCTCAAGGGCTAGATGGTGTGACTTCTATATAACAAGAACTAGGTGATGTCGTATTGGTTATGAAGGAATCTTCTGGTGATCCTTAAAATTCTTTGGTTAAATCACCAATCAGTGTTTATGATACTTTGAGGGTGTGGTTGTGATTAATGGCAGTTCTTTGCAGGATGTTTGCTTGTCATCCACCAGAGTTGCTCTGGAATTCTATCATGCTGCTAGGGATGCTATACTTCTATATGAAGTTATCATTCCTGTGAAGGTTAGTTCATGCAATGCAATTGCATAAAATGAAAGTTGAATTTCTAAATCTTTTTACGGCATCGATTTGGGTGTTTATGCCTAAAATGCTAAAGAAATCCTTATAGGCAACATAAAACAACAGATTTTGCACCCAACATTTTGAAAAGCTTGGGTTCAATGTTATTGAAGATATCTTTTGAAAATCGTAGTGGGGATGATGACCATCACCCTTTTTATTCTTTATTATTATTATTATTATTATTATTATTATTACCAATTTCCAAATTTCTAGCCTTGGTTCTCTTTTAGCTTAATCTTACTTCCTAGTTTTGAAAGTTACCCATGCGACCTCATTAGGCAAAATTTTGTTAGATTTAATCCCATATTTTTTCTTCTTTTTACTAGAGAATTTGGACGATATCTCTGTTTTTTTCATGATCAAATGAAAACTGGGTTAATTTTCTAATATCTTATATTCCCTTCTCTTTTGACTCTTGAAGCTAGAAAAACAGCTTGATTCCATCAATCAGGTTGCTGTTCTCATGCACAATGACTGTCTCTATCTCTCACAAGAGATACTTGGGCTTGCATTTGAGGTATGAAAACAATCCCCCCCTCCCTCCCTCTCTCTCCCTCTCTCTCTGACGCACATGCATCTATGGTTGTTTAGGTATGATCTAGAATATGATAAGACCATGATATACACCTAGTAATTGAACTTATCTTCCAAGCATTTTTTTTTTAACTTGGTTTTACATAATTAATCCTAATAAAATGTTAAAGTTTCTTTTCTTTTTTGTAATGAATTTTAATGACAATTGTTTCTTATCAAAGGAAAATAATTTTTTTTTATAAGTAAAAATTTATAAATATGAGTAAGCATAGCTAAGTACACTGGATGTATACAAGAGAAAACACGTAGCTAGGAAGAAGAAATAGATACAAGAAAATCGTGAACATTGCCCATTAAAATCTAAAAAAAAGGGATTTTGTTTTTAATAAATCTTGTGGACATTACTGATAAAAAAAAAAAATAATCTAAAGCTATTGCCCAGAAAATAGTATGTTGAAAAAGAATCTGCTGAGTTCCTCTGGCAACTGTTCCTTATTTTCGAAGTTCCGATCATTTCTTTCCCTCTAGATGCACCACAAAAGGGATATATGGGAACCATTTTCCATATTCCTGCAACATGCGGGATACCATGAAGACTTCTTCAGCTGGCAAGAAGAACCACCACCCCCCTAGGCATAGCCTGTGCTAACCCAACTTTGCCAAAAATGTACTTATCAAAAAAAAAAAAACTTTGCCAAAAATGTCATTCCATAGGGCCTTGGCAATCTCACAATGAAGCAACAAGTGGTCCACAGTTTCTGCACTTTTTCTACACATACAGCACCAGTCGATCACAATAATTTGGCATTTCTGTATGTTGTCCATGGTCATGTCTTCCCTAATGCTACCGTCCATATAGAGAAAGGAGTCCTTAAAGGCACCTTACTCTTCCAAACATTCCTCCAAGGGAAGTGGTTGCTCTCCTAATTAGTGATAACCTATAGAATGAACAGACAGAGAATTTCTCTTTCTCAGAGGGACTCCTCGACATCTTATTTGCTTCTTGATTCCTTAATTCGGTAGAGTGCTATAAATTGAAGAATTCTGTAAGAACCCCAACTAACTTCCCAATCATCCGATGCATAAGGAATTGAACGTTCCACCGAGTAGAACCACCTGAAATCTCCAATAACTCTGCCACTGATGACCTGCACACAATCCTATATATGGTAGGGAAAGTGTTCTTGAGTGCTTTATGCCACAACAAATATCATGCTAAAAACTGATCCTAGAACCATCCCCCACAATGAGTCTAATGTGTTGAGAAAAGACCGCCCAACCCCTTAAATGTTTTTTTCCATAGGCCCACACCATAAGCACCTTGTACCTCCAAAGAGCACCAAGGAAAAGAGTAGAGAAATTTGGTCCTGTCTTTCTTGTAGTGGTTAGATTGTTTGCTGGCTTATACTTCTGATTCTGTTGTTTCAGTATCGGTCAGACTTTCCAAGTTCTATTAAGGAACACGCTGTGTTTGCGGATATTGCTCCACGATTTCATCTTTTGGCAGAAGAAATACTGCAGAAGCAAATTCAACTTATTATATTTAGTTTAAAAGAGGTACAGTCTTGTCTTGAGAGAATACATCATATAAATCTGACTTCTACTTATGAAAATTTAGATTTTTATCTGCCTTATAGAACTTGCAAAGTGCTATTTTATTACTGTATCAAAACCCTGTTTTATTTTAGGCTGTAGATGGTGCTAATGGATTCCAGAATACCCATCTGAAGCAACAATTCGAATTAGCAAAGTTTAGCGTAGATCAGGTATTGCTGTAAATTTTATGGGTGGTGCTTTTAATTCTTTCTTTCTTTCTTACTAATAAAAGGATCCCTCTTTTTTGGTTCTTATTTTCATCTAGCCATTCCTTTACGCAATTAGATGGAGCTAAAAGAAATTCTTTGATCAGGTCATTTTCATTCTGGAGAAAGTACATATCATATGGGAGCCACTCTTGCTGCCTTCAACTTACAAGAAAAGCATGTGTTTGGTTTTAGAGTCGGTTTTTACTAGAATTTCGAGAGATATTCTCTTTTTAGATGACATAGCTGCAGATGAAACGTTACAGGTAGTCCATCAGACATTCCAAGGTTTTGTATCTTTGGCATGCTAATGTATCAAAAGCAATCTAATCCATTATATTAATGTCCCAGCTTCAAAGACTGATTCATCTGATGTTGGATAATCTATCTTCTTTGTTTGAATCCCTGACTGCTGTTGGGCAAAAGGAGAAGCCACAAGAGGATTTATTGCCCTCGGTTGATTATCTCATACCATCTTTATGTAAAACCCGTAAATTGGCAGGCATGATTTCTCTCCTAGGCTTAAATTTTCTCTTTAAATTGGTGGATATCCTTTATTTACTTCTGCCTTTAATGTTCCTCAGAACTATTAGATATGCCTCTTAAATCCATTACCACTGCTTGGGAAAGTGGAGAGCTGGTCAGTTGTTCTTTTACATCATCAGAGGTATGATTTGACTTGTTTGAGCATGTGCTTTTGTTGAGCTTGTGTAATATAGTACCTTCTGATGTTCCCAGCATTCTGTTTTTTTATAGGGAAAATAAAATTTTATTGAAACAAGTAATTAGGCAAAGCCTGAGTAAACAGGAGATATACAAAGAGAGCACCTAGATAAAAGTTAGAAGCTAGATACGGATACAAGAGAATCATGAAAACTAGCCCTATTGAGAACAATAACAGAAGCCCACAAGGATAAAGTGTGGAAAAAGAAGCATCTCTGATCATCCAATAAGTTCCCTATACGCAAAAACTCTGACCATTCATTTCCAGCCAAATGCACCACATGAGACACAGTGTCACAGAGGAATCATATTCCACACTCCAGCAATTTGGAAACCCCTCCAACTAGCAAGAAATCCACCATGTTTGTGGACATGACCCATGCAAATCTAGTCTTGCAAAAAATCTCGTCCCAAATGATCCTAACCAAGAACTCATCACTTTTTTTTATACATATAACACCAATCCACGACAATAAGTCCATGTGTCCTCAAGTTATGGTCAGTATTTTGCTTTAGTTATATTATGTTTTAGCTAGTAAGTAGGTGTTCTCATTTGTATGCATCCTGTGTACTTGGGCTATGTCTATTTACTTGTAATAAAATTTCTCTTATTAACTATCAAAGACTTTTTCTAAGAGAAGCAGTCCAAAAAAAAAAACCACCTTGGAAGGCGACTTGGGCCCCCGTATGCATTTCCAAATCATCTTCTCCACCTCAACATTACCAATTCTTGAAGTATGCCACAAGATGAAAAGTTCAGAGATAGCTTTAATTCCCCAATTTGGGGCCGATCTAGTAAAGTGAACATTCCACAGTAAAGAGCCACTAGAGCTGTCCAAAAGATCCACCATCAAGGCCTCCTAATCATATGCCCGGAGTAGGGCAGGAAAACGCAATCTTGAAGGCCCTATCATCAAATCTGACCCTGGATCCCTCTCCAACCACAAATCTAAAGTGGCATGCAAGATCCCCCCAACCATTCCTAATATTTTGCTACAACCCCACACCATGCGCACCTCACATTAATTTTTTAATTGGCATCGGGCGTCCGAGAACAGCGTCCCGACTAATCCTGGGGGTGCACAGGCCAAAGTTTTCTACAAGTGCACCTCAGGTAATTTAAGGAAAAAATACCCCAGTTCAATGGTCCCTAGAGATTGTTTGCACCCAAGGAGATTTGAACCTTAGACCTAGGGGAGCACCTCTCACATCATTAGAGCAGTACTCAAAAAAAAAAAAAAAAAGAAGCACTTTTACCTTTTTTTTAGGTAAAGTAAAATTTTATTGATAGAAAAGTAGGCGTAACCTAAGTACACAAGGCTAGCACTCATACTTAAAATCATAATGAGCCCCCTTGATGATAGCGCCATAACCACTTCCCTAGAAGGGCCTTGTTAAATGACCTCAACTTGGGTACCCCCAACCCTTAGCTAGAGCCTAGAAATTGGGGAACACGCCTTGCCCCAACTAACAAGGTGGAACTTGGCCTCATCCCCTATTCCACCCCACAAGAAGGCACATACAATCTTCTCAATATTTTTGATAACCGTGGGTGTCCGGGCCAGTTTGCGCATACCTCGACTAATCCCATGAGGCCCTGAAGTTAATGACCAGGTAAACCTCCAGTGGTCCTAAGGGGACTCGAACTGGTGACACCATTGGCGAATCTTCTCATTATGGTTTGCCACACCCATGGGTTAGGGAAATAAAGATAAAAAGTATATAGGAAGGTTAGAAAGAGTGCTCTTGATTAATGTGATTCTTCTTCCTTTTGTCCAGTAAATCCTTTTCCATCCTCCCAATCTGCTCAAGCACGCCGTTCCAAATAGCCTTCGCCTTATAGACAGCCCCTAATGGAAGACCAAGGTATTTTATGGGCAAAGAAGATATATTGCAGCCCAAAATACTCGCCAAACTTTGAATATTACGCACAGAATCCACCGGGACTGATTTTGACTTTGCAAGACTCACCTTTAGACCAGAGACAGCTTCAACACAAATTAAAAGAGCCTTCAGCGATTGAAGTTCCTAGAATTATAATTATATATTGGCAGATATTCAATAGAACTTCCCCAATGTTTTCATCAGTTAGTGGGTTTACGTCTGCAACTTATCTCATCTAGTTTTAAAGGGTGGAAGTAGAAAGACCTGATTATGGAAAAGTCTAATTTTAAATTGGATCTGAAATAGAGCATACTTACAAAAGTGGTTCATGCAGCTTTCCCCTTTCAGTTGGGAGTAAAGCTTACTTGAGTTGATCTTCTCATCTACCCTTAGTACTGAAGTTTGATCGAAGGAAATATGAAAAACAAAACAGAGATTATGATTCCAGACTAGTTTCTGTTTTCTGTAAACTTTGTCTATGTTTTGGTGTTCTTGTCTTCTCTAATTGTGGAACTTAAAAATAAAACTTCACATAGTGGATATACGACATTGACAAGTTATGAAAATGACTGCTGATGAAGCTTCTTATGTACATTTTCATTTTATTTTTTGTAATATTCTTCCACTATATCGTTTATACATTTTTCCTTATTTCTGTAAGCTATTCATCTTTACAGGTGGAAGATTTTATCAAATCCATATTTACAGATTCACCTTTAAGAAGAGAATGCTTATGGAGGATAGAAAAGTCCAGGTTTTAGAAGTTTTCACTCGATCTTCTCAGAAATGTCTGCAAGTAAGGAAGAGTAAATTAGTCTACTACTAGCCTCACGGCACCCTGGTGCTGCAGTTAGTGTTTCTCCATAAGTTTAAGGCAATCCAAGGAACAGAAACAAAAGTTTTCCAAAATTCCAATTGATACAAGGAGCAGAAAAGCAAAAGAAGTTGCTCTTCTGCAGTTTTTGTTCGTAGAGATCATTTTACTTGTGTAGGAGAGAGAGAGAGAGAGAGAGAGAGAGAGAGAGAGAGTTTTGGGAGCTGCCAAAAACTACTACTTGATGAATGCTGTGTTTATGGAAATCTCGTGGGGTATCATTCGGGCAGCAGATACTCGTTTTGGCCAATAAGGGGAACGCCGGATGGGCAGCTTGTGAAGCAGAAAGGAAACTCGGTTGCTACCATAAGAAAAGAAAAGCAATGTGATTGACTGAAGAACATCTCTCTGACGACCTTCCTTGTCAAGCACCGAAGATAAAATCATCCACATGCTAAACTAAAACGGTTGTGGTATGGACGGGTGAAGAGTGTATCTGTGCTGAAGAAGAGGTTAAAGAAGGATGAGGGCGAAGGGCTAGAAAGAGAGAGTGTGAGGGGAAGGGTAGGTGCAAATGATACCCCCTTCCCTTTGAAAATGACTGCCACTACTAATGTGTAATGTTATCCCAGACATTTTTAGGCATGACCTGATGCTCCTCGACAGTAAACCTTTGATAATAGCATTTATGCTTTAATTCTCGAACAATTAGGGAGTAATTAAGTGGACAACATTCCTAGGAAGGAACAACTCGAGATTGGCTTGATCAAGCTTGAATTTATTAAACGAGCCATTTGTGAATATAAAATTATGATTAATTATTAAAAGATGCAACTTGTATAAGGTTTGGCCTCGTATAAATTCGAATAATATCCTATTAACTATTTTTAGATATTATCTTTATGTTATAATAAAAATACTTTAAATATTCGTAGATATTAGAGCAAATCATATTTCTAATATTTAACATATTAGTTGAGTCATTATATATAATTATTGACGTGTATATATAAATTTTTTCGAGATATTGGCAAAAAACCCAATATTTATTCGTCAAAACTTGTAAATAAAGTTATAAAGTATAATATGAATAATCTATTTTATTTAAGTATGCAACTCGTAAATAAGTTCGAACTCCTCACTCGAATATAAAACAGACTGCTCGTGAGCATAAAATGCCACTCAATAAAAATCCCGAGCTTGCATTCGAATAAAAATTAAATAAACAAAAGCTTGATCGCCTACTATTCACTTAACTCGATTTTGCCGAGCATCCTCGTTAGCTCGGTCAAATGAGAAAGTTGGTTAAACTTTGTATAATTGATGTAAAAAACATCCCATATTAAATTGGACAAATCTAAAATAATTTATACTTTTGCTACAGTGGTTGGCCAAAGATGGAGAACCACAATTGATTTATCAAATATTAAAATACTAATTTCTCATTCCATGCAAACATTTAAATATTAGTTTCTTACTCCAAGCAAAAATAAAAATTTTGTTTGTAATTAAGAAATTTAGATAGAAATTTAGATGAGTTTAATCAAATATTTTTTGTTATTAGTATTAAATGACTTTTGAAAATATGATTTTTTTAATATTAATTTAATTAGAATATAATTATTATTAACATTTAATTGATAGTTACAAAATGTGATAAAAAGAAATTAAATAAAAAAGTTATTAAATTAATAATATTTTATTATTATATAGAAAGGGAATAGATAATCTAATGTAAAGATTGAATTTAAATGGAATAGACAAATGTAAAAAATATAATATTAGCTAAATTTTAAAAATAAATTTGGCCAATCCAAAGAGGATGAACTTTAACTACCGGTAAAACCTCTACCCACAAAACCTCCCTCCCTTCACCATGCTACTCTTCTATTTTCTCTTTTTAATGTTATCTCCTTTGTTTTTCTCAGTTTTTTTCTTTCAAGAACTTCAGTAAATCTGCACAAACCCACCTCCAAACAACACCCAGGCACCACTCTCCGAGATTATTGCTACCCTGCTCCGCCACCTACTCTAGTCAGAATCTCATTTTTACGCCATTGACATGCATGTTTCCCATTGAACTGCCAAGCTCCTGTAGCTCAACTTCCTTCTGAGTCCTACTTTTCTATAAGCTTCATGCTCCTCACTCCAACAACACATATTTTACAAACCACCTCGATTGGGATCTTGCAAAGAGAACCTCACCACAATCCAACATTGGATTGCATTATTAATCACCCTGTGATGACCCGGCTCAATAATTCTAAGGTTAGAATATTGAAAATTTTTATTAGACCTAAATTATATTTAATGGGTAATATTAAATAAATCGATAAGCAATAAATTATTGAGGTTGATTAAAAGTTTTAATTAAGCTTAATAATTAGGTTAAATCTCAATTATTATTTATTGAACGTGTTAGACTCATTTTAGAATTTAACAATCAACCATTAGAAATTTATTTTAATTTAAAATCATTATTGATTGAAGTTCCCTAAGCAGTCTCAGTCACTGTCAATCCTACATTGAATGAACTTATAGATTATGTTTTTAAATTCAAACTCTCTTCATGAATGATTACGACCAAATCCAACTTGAACTCGTCGGCACCATCTCCCAAATTTCTCTATAAATATCTTTTATTCCGTGTGTTATTTGGAAAAATCATAAACCTTCGTAAGTGTAACGGCTGAATCCAAGATACACAGTCTAGCACTGCGCTTGTCCTACGTTCACCACGCCAATAGTTGATTCCCTCATTCCTCTCATAACATCCTTCACGTTTTCTCTTTCACGTTTGTTTTCTCTCAAACTCTCAGTTAATCTGTTTTTCTCTCTAGCCAACGCTGAGCCCATGAAAGGAAATAAGTCACTCTCGAATTATCACTACAAGATAAGTAACTTGATCATAAATTAGGATTAATATATGTTAGCAAGTTATATATATTATTATTAAAGCCAATTTTTTGGAAGCCAATATTTATGTACCATGCATGTCATGATATTTAAAAGTACGTCATTCATCATGTTTCATTTTGTATATTATAGTTATGTATGTATTATGCATCTCACGTCGCATAAAACATGTAAGATTTCATAAGACAAGTGTAAGATAAGTTAAGACTAGTTAATAAGATGACTATTCAGATGTATGGTACCAATGCGATTTTATGGGTGGAGTGCAAGCCATGAACCTAAATATGGTCCTCCATAGTATACTAGAATACTATTTGCGGTTTCCCTTGTGGTCATAAGATTTGAAGCCAGTGCACAATCTTATACACATAGTTAAGTGTATGGACCGGTATAATAAATAAGATAAATTAGATAAGCCAAGATAAGTCATGCATATCATAAACATACATACGAATGCTCATGATTTTAATTTTTAGAATGAAATATTTTATGAAAAACCTTATTTTAAACATGTTTACGTTGTGACGAATTTCTTATTGAATCTTCAACTTATTTTAGTTTATTTTATATTTTTAACCACCCCAAGTCTGCTCCAAGGAGACATGACAATGACCTTGATCATATGCAAAGATTTTAAATTATGATTTTTCTAGTACACGGTTAAATCTTTTTTTTTTTTTTTTTATAAATGCCTACCTCTTAATTCTTATGATCTCAATATTTTAATACAAAATGATTTTATTTATTATAAATAATCTTTATATCTAACACTTCTATAAGAAAATTAAATCTTTAAGGTAAATAGGAGTACTCCGGCTCCTGTAATTTTCTAAAAATGACTTCTTTCTTAATCATGGGTAGCTTGGTGTTACACACCCAAACGGTAACACATTGGCTCCACACCAAGAAACATAAGACCAGCTTTCAATGTTATTTTCCGTTTATTGTTTCTTCGTTCTTGTTTAGTACTAACCTGTTTAGGGTATTTGTTGGGATCCCCTTCCCCCACCATTTGTACTATCATTTATATTTATATAAATATTATCTTGCCTAGAAACTTTAAAAAAAAAAAAACGGAGAAAAAAAGTCATTTAAATCATGCAAACTATAGAAGCCACATTACACAAAGACGTTGCTTGTAACAACAATATCGTTTATAGCCTTAAATCTCATTCCCTTTCTCTGCTATCCTGCTTCAAGTTTCGTTGTTTGCAGCATCCTCCCCCATGAGTTCTTCAAGGGAGAATTCATCCTCTTCAATTATCTCTCCATCTTTACCATCCCAGGGTTCTGTCTTTACAATCACGGGAGTGCCATCCAAAGGCAGATTGCCCTTTCCTCCACGTCCAGCTTCCTTCACAAACTCTCTGATAAACCAAATAAAATAATATTCACTTTTCTGTTCATATCTATGTTGGTATTTTAGATCAAGCAGAAGCATAACTTACATAATTTGGTCAAGTTCAAATGCGCTCTTAAGTGGGGCATATGCACCTTTCTTAACGTTCAATGCGACCAAAGCTGGATATCCATACCCACCGACACCCACACGCTTCTCGAGATCCGGCTGCTTACCAGCTGCTGCCCAGACATAGCTGTAACATCCATGAAAATATAATATTTGTTATGATATCTTTTAACCATTTAGGCAAAGGAATCTTTCAAAACACTAGAGGTGTTTAAATAGAAGTGTTTGATGCAAGCATAATATCTTGATATCGATAAAAAAAATCTAAACAACCTATCTCAGAGAGAGAGAGAGAGTAAACAATAGGGAAGAAAAGAGTTAAATAGAATGGTAAGTAAGAACTCCAAGGTGCTTGCCTGTATGGACTCCTTTTGAACTTCTCTGCAACTGATAATAACTGCCGAATGTATTTGTCCCTCCCTTCAGCCTTGGAATCCAAAATGTCAGGAAGGAAAGCAACAAAACAGATGGCAGCCGAACCACATTTCTCCTCCATGACATCCTACATGGAAAAATTACATAAAGCTAGTGCATTTCCTTGATTAGGATTCTATAATACTAATTTTGGTAGCTAAGTAATCTTACCATGCCAGTCAGCTCAGTCACTTCGGGAGGTGCAACATTTGTTTCCAGCTGTTCGAGAGCAAATGATTCAATTGCTAAGGCAGTTCTTGCACCCTCATAGGGGACAGGACTATCTTTGTTAGCACCAAACACCAAGATAGTGGGAAACCCTTGAACGTTGAACCTGCTCATCAGAGACTGGTAAAACCAACCTATCAGAACAATATGATCTAAGAAAGCAAATCGTGCATAAAATAAGACTATACACTTTCTTAAAACTCCCCTCCAAGGGCTTGGCAATCGCAGTGCATTATGTGAAAGTGATCATTAAAAACAGAGAAGAAAGAACCTGCATGTGCATAAACAGTGTGCATGCATGTAAAAGAACAGTATTTAAAGCAATAAAAACAAAGAAAAGTGGAGAAACCATGGCAGATTTCTGTAGTCACAATTATGAATGGGCACTTGTAAAAATAAACGATGTAGATGTGATATTACTTCAAAAGGCATATATTATATGGAAGAGTTGACTACATGGCACAATAACTACACAACTCTTGGAAACACTACTTGAAGTATGCGGAGGGAAAAAATGTAGGCAAGCAAATTACATCTCTGCACCTAGAGGAAAAGCTAATAATAAATGGTTTCTTACTTCACTTCACTTCTAAATTTCAGGCTCACCTTTTCTGCATCGCAGTCAACATGACCTAGCTTCACCTTCCCCTTTAAGTTATTAGCAGCCTTCTTCCACTCAGGAGCTAGTTTTTTACAATGTCCACACCTTTTTAAGAAGAAAATTGGACAAGAATCGTCATCAAAACTAGAAATGTGAAAGTATTTTAGGTACTTCCAAGACTGCTACTATACATTTAATTCATGATCAAAATGTTCTAAGATGGCAACCATAGATGATAGATCCAAATTAGCTTGCAAAGGTATGCCAACAAAAACCACTTACCAAGGTGCAAAGAATTCCACAATCCAAAGTTCTTTACTAAGCACCAGTTCATCAAAATTGCTGGAATTCAATTCTACTGACGAACTAGGTTCAGATTTTTCATTTGAACCACTGGTTGTTTTTCCATTTAATCGTTCTTTTAATAGTGCCTTTATCTGTCAAACCATGCAGTAAATTTATAGTCAGGTAATGCAAGATGCAAGTTCTTAGTTCAAGCATCACACAATTGAGTGAGAAAGATGATCCGCTGAGCACTGAGTTGCATATACAGATCAATTAAAAACCGGAAACCTCCAATCATAATTTTTCTTATAAGATATAGGAACTTCAATCATATAACTGAACAAAACAATATCATTTACCGTCAATACAACCATCCAAATTTTCTAGAACATCACCAATAGAGAGGGATTCCTACATTTTGTTAAACAGTTTTACAGGAGACACATTTATAATCAAGACGTCATCCACATACATGATTGTTTTGCACAACAAATCTACGGATGAACTTTGAATGATAAGGAAGATGAAAACCAGTCAGTCATTCCAACGTGATTTTTTTTTTAATTTTTTTTTTTTTTTTATAAGTAACTTCCCATTGAGAAATAGGTGAAAATGTAGGTTGAACCCATTTTGAGTACATGGTCGATTACATCACCACCTGCCTTGGGATATCACCTCTCACCTTGTAAATTGATGTTTTTGACCTCACAGGAATCATCCCCCTACTTAAACACAAACTACTATCCAGAATCAGTGCATAGGCAGCCCAAATATGGTATTTAAAAGACATTGAAACCAGTAGCACATCAGAAGCAGTAAGTGTGACTATCTCTTAAGCAGATTTTTTTGGTTATTTCTAATGATAAAAAAAAAATTAAAATTCAAAAGAACAGTAAATGGAGTAGTCGATTTGAGGAAGATGATAGAGTACTTATATTTTGTGACTTATTGTTTGGCTTTGTAGAAGAAAGACATCAGGCCACCATCTCTGAATTATATAAAGGACACATGTAACAAGAGATGTAACATTTTTGTGGTGATACAAACTAACCAAGGTATTCATTAAAATTTTTTTTGATAGGTAGGTATTCATTAAAATTTAAAGGTAGAATCAATGCAGCAGTACATTTCCAAGCATTCCATTAACTTTAGCCCCCTTTTCTGTAGCTTCGGTAACGTGCACTGTCTTCTTTGGACTCAAACTAGCCATCTCATAATCTATTTCAGTCCAGTTTCCAATTAGAGTATGCAACCAGCCAAGATTTAATTCTTCTTGATTTATTAATGACAGCATCACATGACACATTGATACAAATTTGTCCATCCAAGAGAAAGAATTTACTCCAAAGGAGAAGGAAAACTATAGAATATCTTCATCTAATTACAGTAAGCGTTAACAAATCACAACAAACCTGTTGAACTGCAAATTCTGCAATGGGTTTGACGTCTCTAGCTCCTTGGTAATCTACTGGAGGCTTTCCAGGTGCAAACACCTTTATGGTAGGAAATCCTCTAATCCCATATTCCTACAGGAAAATACACACCAAGCACCTAAACAAAGATTCTGTTTACTTTTGAGCCAGCAATCACGAGTCAGCAATAGAATGTGATAAACCATAATTATCTCAGACCAGGTACTAAGATCTTATGAACACAAACCCACCTTTTCTTCTTCAAACTTTGAGGAAATGCACAAGATTATTATGAAAAATAAAAACATAATAGTTCCCATCTTTCAACATGTATATTACGCTACTGCTTGTAAGTACGAGTAGAGAAAACTACTTTCAATTTGAGTAATTTTCAGCCAATTAAAAATAAGAGTTCCCAATTTGCAACTATTATTGCAAAACTATTAAACGTCTATTATTTGCTCCAATTCTGCAGTTCTTGTTGGCACACTTTATTATCAAGGAAACAATTCCAAACCTGGGCAAGGGACTGGTGTGCATCGGCATCAAGTGCTGCCACAGTGGCGACGCCTTTCAAGATAGTGGCAGCCTTCTCCCATATCGGGGTTAGTGCCTGACAATGGCCACACCATGGTGCAAAGAACTCAACCAGGACAACTCCATTTGAGTTCAGAACCTGCTATCAGCAAAGTTGATTTATCATAGTGAGTATCAGGAATGCTAGAATTCACACTGGTTTTAAAATAATAAATTCTCACAAGAATATGTAGATTAAATTAGTAGTATAAAAATTTAACGAAAGAATTGAACAATTACAATGATACTTTACCTACAGAGAGAAGAAATGATAAATAAACTATGTGATTATCATTACATATCCCAACCACGTGCCCCATATGGTCATTAAAGGATAGACTATACAGTTGAGTAAGTTGGGAAATTCTAGTACATATAGGGTGATACTAGAATTTCATCAATATCACAAACGAAGAAATTACCTATTTGTTAAAATGACTGGCTTGGGACAGTGTGTTTTCTTACAAGACTAGAATTTCATTAACATTGCAAACGAAGAATTTGCCTCAAAACATTTGTCAAAATGAATGTTTTGGGGACAGTGTATTTAATTACCATATAGGAGGTTTGGAGAAAACCCAAAACGCCACTCGCCAATGCATAACACATTGTATCTCCAACTCCTTTCAGTCTCTTGATGTTTGTCTAGTAAGAAGAATATAACTAATTGACGCGATTTTCAAATGGAAGCAAATGAATGACGCTCCAGTAAGTTTTCTAAGATACGTTCAAAAGCTAATGGAAGAAGTCAATCTAGTGCCGATAGAATATATGTAAAGGTGTGTATATCTATAAATGAACAAATACAATTATGGGTACAGATGGCTCCTCATAGACTTCAAAATTACCAAATCATATTCTTTCTCTCAGAAATTTGCGACCAAATGATACACTGAACCGATATCCCAACAACCAACACCAAAATAATGCAAATACTCATAGTAATACTAATAAGTCTAGTAGTGGCACCACGACACTGTAAAATCAGATCTAAAAGCATGAATCAAGCGAATACGAACGAAGAGATACTCCTTACACATTTAAAATAAAAATCAAAGCACGCCCATTTGGCAATCAAAGTCTAATTTTCCGAGATAACATCTCCGAGATTTTATTATTATTATAGTTTTTAGCAAGAAATAGCGTCGTACGCAAAAAATCTCGTATTCGAGAAATAAATGTAAGTATTAGAGATCACTCTGCACTAGAAAAGTATTTTTAAAAAGAGGAAGAAAGATATTACCTTGGACTTGAAGTTGGAGGGGTTGAGCTGAACCACTGGTGAGGACGGTCCATAGAGTGCGTGACAGAGATTGAACCTCAATGCGCAAAAGCATAACAAGACGAAGCAGGTTGATAAGGATTTGAGCGACGTTCTCTTTGTTCTCATTCTCTCTCAGTCTCTCTCTCTCCGTGAATTGATTTCGGAGCAGAAGAAAATCACCTTTATGTGTCTCTCTGGTTTTTGTCTCCCCGTTGCAGGCGAGCAGAGAGCTACGTGTATTCCCCAATCAAAGACTTACACGTCACTTCCTCGTATAAGTCCTGCGTGAAATAGTTTCTCTGGCCAGCAAAGGTGACGCGGAGTTTTCGTGCTTCTCAGCTTTAATTCAGACACGTGTGAAGATGATCACATTGGCTAAAAGACTTTTCTAAATTCTCATAGCTCAAACATAAGGAAGGATGCCACGTGTTGGTTTGGGATTTGTCAATGAGTAAGGAGTTTCTCATTGCATTTGTTACTCAAAAATTGTAAAACGAAAATGCTATTCCCACCGAAACAGTACCAACTAAGGTGACTACCGCCACCTAGCTAGATAAAAAAAAAAAAAAAAAAAATCAAACATTTGCCTTTGCTTCCTCTCGCCCTCTTATTTGAAACATCTCCCTAAGCCGAACCCTCAGTCCTGAACTCCTGTCGTTGCTCGCCTCCATCCCTTCCATCTCTCTAATTTTAAACCCTAATATTGAACCCTAACCCATCTCAAATGAAACATCTCCCTAGCCAAACCCTCACTCCTAAGCTCCCATTGTCACTTGCTTCCATCCCTCCCCTCCTTCTAATTTTAAACCCTACAACCAAACCCTCTATTGAGTGATTTGAAAACCCTCTCTTCGCCCTAAAGCCGCCTTCTCGAAGCCACTTGTCTCCCTCCCATTTGAAACCTTAAACTGAAACCCAACACTTCAGAATCAATCCCATCTCTCCACTTCCATTTTTGGAAAAAAATCAAGAGGCAGAGCTTTATTTCTGGCGTGGCTTGGGTTCTCTATCAGCATTTAACAATAACAGACTCTCAATTGTTACTTTGTATCCTCCTCTCTCTAAGTTTTTACTTTTCTATTTTATGTTTTATTACATGATTGATCTAAAGTGACATGGATTTCTGTTTAGTCCGTCAATTTTTTTACGATTATTGACGGGTTATAAATTGTAATTCATTTCTGTTGGGTGAATTTGAAAATGTGTTCTCAAATTTTTGGCTTGGGTTATAATTTTTTTACGAAAAGTAAATTGTTTTCTAGGTTATAGATTTTATGAGTAATCCATGATTTTTATGGGTGAATCTATTCTTGTTTTAAAAAGAAAATTCTTTTAAGATTTTCTTTTTTGCACCACTTCTGCACCTGGATGAATTTGTTGGGAATAATTTATGTGCTGCCAAATTTTCTAACTCTCTATAACCATAATCCATATACTAAGGAGATGCTTGGAGAATGAGATAAAATGATAAATTTGTAAATATTAGTGAAATTTTTTGTGAATAGTAATAGAATGGTTTAAGGTAAAATATTTTATGGGATTTTGAAAAATGAGAAAGAAACAATTAAATAAATATATTATAACGTTGAAATGTTAATATAATTTTTTTAATATAATTTTTGTTTTGAAATTTGAAAAAGTAGTATTATTTTTTATGTTTTGTTTATAAGTTTGAAAAATTTATAATTATTAGGTAATGATTAAATGAAAAAGTTAAAAAGTTAAAAATTAAAAAGTGTGTTTAAGTGATATTTGGAAAGAAAATTATGAGAAATTTTGAGATGAAATTAAATGAGATGAAATCCCTTTCCAAAACAACCCCTAAATGAAGATTAATTAAACATTACCTTCTTCAAAAATAAAGAAACGTCCTAATTTGTATACAATTTGATGTGCCACTACATATTATGTCATTAGCCTTAATTTATTTTGCTGTGTCTTAGGTTCAGGTCTAGTTTATTTCTGTTTGATATAGGACATAATACCATATTTTACTAGGCATTTGTTAGAACCTAGGGCCAAAGTCATTTCTCACACACTTGTATAAGAGTTAGAAATATAATTTGGTCATTTGAGAGATTAGCAGTTAAAATACAATTCAATCTATTTGTACACTATATAAAGTTCACATTAGGCGTACCTGTCATGGTTTCTTCATAGCACATTAACTTTTGTCTTTCCCAAATGATAAAAAATGAAAAAATAGTTGGCTTATAATCATGGGAATAGAGTTTTAGTAAAAAACTTTAGAATATACTTTGTATTAAAGTTAAAAATCATGCTCACTATTTTTGTACAAACTTGAAGCAAAAGAAAAGACAAAACTACCCAATGCCTGAGTCACGTAATAGCACCAGCAATATCTCACGCTCAGAAAAATCTCTTCAAAATGAGTACCTATTATGTTATTTTGGTATTAAAGCATGTTGAAGAACTACTCATACAAAGGGTAATGAGAGGCATCAATTTTTCGGTTGCCAAACCTATGAGGTATGTCGTTTGTTGGTTGTCTTGTTCACTAATATGTGTTTGTAGTCTTGTTTGCTAATATGTACTGGCCGATTTTCCAAGCTAGGCATTCTTGCGGGTTTTTCTGTTGGTATGATCCGAAAATACCATCATATGGCCAAAAGACAATCAACCGATTAAAAATTGAACTTCAAAAGATACAAGCATCAATGTCATGGCCCACATCAATCTCATAGTGAAAGTTCAGATTTTGTTTTTTGCATTTCTCGGAAGTAGTTACATAGAGTTTCAGCACCTCCAACCCTGAGGCGAAGTTGTCGTGCTTTACGGAATGAGACATTCTCGTAACCCCCCCACCTCTACAACTAGAGACTTGAAATGTTTTGACATTCGTATTCCAACCTCGTCATTTATTTCAAACCTCTTAGCTACACTAGCATCAACCTTCCTAAAACATCTGAAATGTCTTGCCACAAACGTGTGTGTGCTCCAAGTTAACTCTAGACAGGGTATATCTACATTCATCATTCATCATTCATCGTTGCATTAGTCCTAGTCATACACCCTATTTTCTCTGTTTGTCTGGCTTGAGAACATTGATAGCTTTACTCTTTGATGTGCCTTGTCGCATGCATATCAAAATAAACCATCTTCTTTCTGTTTAGAATTCCTTTTACACACCCCAAACCCATTTTGTCTACTATACCTTATATAGTAAGACCATACTTTTTCTACAGATAAAACTGTCATTCCGACTTTAGGTTCTTCAATGGTTTCATCACATTCTTGCTTATTAGCAACTCCTATCTCATCATACTCATTATTTGAGAGATTCATGTATGAATCTATTGTAAGTCCAGCCTCTAAATTATCTAAGAAGATCTAAGTAGATTCTTTAACCATGACATCCATTTGGTATGACCAATTGGATTGGTAGGCATGTGAAATTAATTTTTAAATAAATAAAAATAAAATCTAATATAAAGTCGACCACAAAAGAGGCATGCAAAATTCTCTATTTGTGCTCTTTGCTCAATGATTATTGTTAGTTGAATTTGAAAGAGAAAAACGTGTAGTACTTTTGATAGTGATGTTTTCCCTGGAGAAATTTAACAAATTTTTGCGAAACTCAACAATCAATACGTCAACGCCCACAACCTCAACACCACAAAAAGCGAGTTAGAAGAAGACTCCACACCACTAGGCCTTATCAAGAAAGGCTCCTAAACATTGCTTAGGCTAGGAGAGAGATTGTTGTTGCTCTTAAATTTCACAAGGCAGCAATGAAACAGGCTAGTGAATAACAACAACAACAACAACAACACAATCAAATCAATTTCAATGCCAAATTATTTTCCCATAACTTTCAAACAACAATAAAATTATATGTTTTGCAACAAATACAACATGAACATTGTACAACTGATACAAAAACTGCATTCATTTAAAAACTAAAAGTATTAGAACTATGAACTAGTAACCCATTCAACTTTAGAATTTGTTTTACTTTTTGAGAAGTTGAGGCCATAATAATGTTTTTCCCCGTCCAAGTCTAGAAAATTGAAATCTACAAATAGTTCAATTCTATCCCAATCTGTATCAACCCTAACAGATTGGCAAGAAGAAAAAAAAACATAAAAAGGCCTAATATTTGCCTCGAACTTTCCAAGCAAATGAACCACTTGAACTCTTCACTACAAATACAAACAAAAGAAGGTCAACATTCCCAAGCAGAAAATGTAAATAGAAAATAGAGGAAAATAAAATCTATTGTTCGGCCTTGTAGGGGGAGCACGGGAGGTGGGAAGGGAGCTGAAAAATGGAGCTTTCCCATGCGGCTTGAAGGATGGTGCCAGTTATGACTGATTCCATTAGCGATGGACGAAGGGAGGGGGAGGAATGAGGGAGGCCCTTAGGGTTAGAATCAGACGGAGGGGGAGGAAAGTGGTATTGGGGTCAATTTTTTTAATTAATAGGCATGTGGCATGCAACGTCAGTTAGTAGAAATCTTTGGTAGCTTTTGTTGGTGACTGTAGCACCACCTATTGTAAAGTGATATAAAATTAAATATAATTTTATTATATAACAATATCATATAGAGAAATTATATATTATGGTTATATCCTTACTCTTTGAATGTAGATATCAGTATAGGAACTAGGAAGTATTATAGAAAATGTCGATCCTTTAAAAAAAATTATAAAAAATTTAGTTTCAAACTAAGATGATATGATTTAATATATCATACTAAAACTACTTGTTATTATAAAATCTTATATATTAGATTCAATCATATCAGTTTATAATTTTATTTCAGATTGAGATTCCCTACAATTTTTTTACTCAAACATCTTCTCAATTTACAGAGAAATAGACACAAATTGTGGACCCCACAACATTAAATGTTGACCATGGACATGTGTAATGTGGACCCAACCTCTATTTGAGAGCCATGCTTCCTGTTTTTTCTTTTTATTTGGTCTTAATCAAATGTAAAGTTTCATAGGCCACCATAACATTGTCTATGATAAGTCTACCATAAATGAATGTACTCTGCTTGCTGGAGATAATGGCCAGGAGCACATTCTTTAGTATGTTTGCTAAAACTTTTGACATAATCTTGTACAATACATTACACAGGCTAATGATTCTAAACTCACTTACAGAAATGAGATTTTTTAGTTTCAAAATTAAAGTGATGTAAGTAAAGTTTAGAGAGTGATCCATACCCTCTCCTTTCGAGAAACTTAGAGTCGCATTACATACACCATCTCCTATGTATTCCAATAAGATTGGAAAAAGCATGCTTCATAACCATCCGGGCCTGGGGACTTTAACTATCATGTTGTGCTTCTTCTACTTCAACTATCATGAATTCCTTTTAGAGGTCTGAATTCATCTCCTCTATCACTCAAGGCTCCATTGGTTTTAAGCATTCTTCTAGCTCTTCCTTTGATGGATTTCAAGATCTGAATATGTCTTTAAAGTATTGCATAAAAGCCCCTTCAATCTTGGTTTTCTCCTTCATAATCTATCTTGGCTATCAATGATTTGTTTTTTCATATTCTTTCTTTTTCTCTTGTTTGCACAAGCATGGAAGTATTTTGTATTCTTGTCACCTAGCTGGTACCAATTTCTTTTTGCTTTCTGTCTCCATTTGATGTCTTCTTGTTCTAGTTAAGTACCTAACTCTACTTGTAATCTTTTGATTGCTTCAACATTGTGGGCCCCTTCTTCATCTTGCATATTTTAAAGGCATTTTATTTTGAGCACTATATCCTTTTCACTCTCTCGAAACTTATGAGAACTCTATCGAGCCAAAGCCCCACTATAAGGCTTAAATTATCTTGTAACCTCTTCAATGGGTTTGAGTTTACTACATCTTTTGACATTATGCTTTTATTATCATCTCACACCCTTCATATATTACCCAACTAGCTTCATATCTGAATAACTTTCTCCTTTTTGGCTTTGTCTTTGGTTGTCCTCATTAAAAGATAGCATGATAAGTTTTGGATCTAAACTTCATGCTGCAAATACTTCAGCACTAGTTTTTTTTTTTTTTTTTATAAATATATGACCACTTAGGGTTTGCTAACGTCATGTCTAGCCTTTCTTTTATTAATAAATCATCTTCATGCTTATCACTTCATGTGAATTTATCCCCTCTTCATCCCAAGTCATATAGGTTATTATCTTCCAGGTCCTGTCTAGAATTATCTATTTGGCTTTCAAGTCTTTGTCTGCCCATTTTCTTCTCAGTTTGTGATAGAGTTTCATTGAAATCCCTTACTACACACCAAGTTTGATGTTCAGGAGGTTTTAGTAGCAACATAATAGCCCATGATTCTTTTCTCTTGCTGATTTCAGGGTGTCCATAAAAGCCCATAAGAAGCCATTTAGTTCTTTTACCATCATCAGTTATCAAAGCATTGATATGTCTCTATGATAAATTTATTATTATTTCTACTTCAACTTCTAGTTTCTATAATAGTTCAATCCCCCCCCCTTTTTTGCCCATCAATTCTACCAAAAGACACCACTCGAATCCCAGCTTTTTCTTTAAGCTTTAAATTTTACTAGATTTTAGTTTTGTCTTAAATAGAAAAACTAAATTGGGTAGCTTATCCCTCACTAGAAGGCAAAAGTCTTGAACTGTCTGGGATTTTCTAAGCCCCATACAATTTCAGCTTAAGGTAATCATGGTGATTGGCGGGGCTGACTGTCAGCCTTCTCCATTGACTTATCGATTGTATCTATTTCCTTCATATTTTCCATTCTTCCCTTTTTAAAAGGAACTTCCCGAGTACACTCATATTCATTATCAATCATGTTACTTTTTTTGAATCAAAGCTAAGCATTGGAACATCATTATTACCTTTTCCTCTACCTCTCCTCTTCTAGCTTTCCCTTGTTGGAGTCTTATTACTACATTTGCTGTTAGAAGCTTTTCCATAGCTAATAATAACTTAACTTTCTTCCTTACTGGGTTTACATAAAAAATTGGGTTGTCCAGTGATTGAATCTATAGGCCTATTTTCGTCTTTATCAAACATTTTGTTTCTACTTTCTTGGCACATCACCTCACTTACGAGTTTTGCTTGTTGCCCTTCTCCACTTGGTAGTCTTTTATTTTCTCTCTCTTTACTTTGAGATTTTGTCCTCTGCTCAACCGTTGTCATCTTCGTAATTCCACTTGAAATAATATTTGCAAAGCCTTTTTTTTGCATGTTACCACAATTAACTCCTCTACATACGTTTCTTCTTTTTCATTTTTCAACCTCCGAATCACCTTGATTCTCTCCTCCATTTACGTTCTTTCCAAAGGTCGTTCAGCTCGTCACCTCGCAGTCTGGTGACGGAGCAGTTTTGCTGTTGGAAGAACCTCCTCTTTCATGTCACCTCAATTGAAGATTTTGATCAGGTCCACCTATAATTTGTTTCTTTGATTCCTTTGGCCTTTCTATGTTCCTCTTCCATAAATTGAAATTTGCACGAAGCCAAGATCCAAATTGGTTTTCAAACTCACTGCTTTGTGTCCTTTGATTTCTAATACTAATACATCCCTACTTCCCATGCACAATCGGACCACATTTGAAACACATTTTTCGTAATTTTTCATATTTTAGAGGCACCCAAATCCTTTATACTTGCAAGATAATAGTTCCCCTCTAGTTATAGTTTTCCTCATATCAATCTTAGTTTTTACTCGCAAGTAACTACCCTAACCAACCCCATCCTCATGGGCACCCACTTCTATCACTTTGCTAACTGTCTCCCTAATTTGTTTTCCAATTTCTAGATTCATACATGTCAACGAAAGGTTATGTAATTGAATCCAAAAATCCTCATAGTCATAACTCATCGAATGTGGTTTAGTAACACCATCAAATGGTTTTAGGATAAACAAATTGTTGTTAAATAGCCATGGCTTCCCTCCTAAAACTCTTTGTTTATGATCTTGGTTTACAAACGTAATAATGAATAGGTTTGGATAGATTTCCTTGAATGAGAAAGGTTTACCCATTTTCCAAACTTTTGTTATTGTTGATCACTAGTTGATCTCCTTGCCAATAGATTGATCCAAACATAGTTTACCTACTAGACTTCGTTCTCCCTTTCCCACATTAAGTTCAATCGACGAGTTCTCTTCATCTATTAGTTGTAGTTGGTCCCAAATTTTTGTTAATTCCTCCACTTCTCTCTTCCTCGATCAAAGAAGTGACCAGGGGGCTCATCCACTCTTACTTCACCAGAATAAGACGTGACAAGAGCTACACTTCTTCCTTCTCTCAGCAAGATGGTAGAGAGGAGAGTTTTTGACAAACCAGTAAGTTAAATTTCAAAACTCTTCACATAAATGATAACCAAGACAACCTCTATTAGTTGGTCATCAGTTTGCCTATCGTGTATATTTCTCTATTTTTTTTCTCCTTCAACTTTATTTCAAGATAGTCGAATCCCGGATCTAGACTTATCCCTAATCGCCACCATACACATGCCGCCCCATCCATGTTTCCCCCACCTTAATTCCTCTTTATTTGACAAACCCATCTCCCAGCTTTTTGGTTGATATATGAGCCACATCATGAGCTAGTGCTAGTATGCATGGCATTCACACATTGCAACTCCACTTCTCCCACACTACCACAACCTCCCCCTCCACCTTCAATCTTAGAGTAGATTTGAAATTCTCATTCAAATTTTATTTTTTCCTTTAATTTTTTTGGTGTTATTTTTATAGGTATTTGATACTCTCTTTTGTCAGGATGTAGATTTTGGCCACCTACTTACCTTTTTATGTTAAAGAACATTGGATAGGAGTTATTCAATTATCACCTTATGAACACAATCAATACAACCAAGTGTTGATCCCTATAGTAGGGTGCTCTTGTAATAGATGTTCTAAAGTCAACCAATGGAATATTACTCCAACAACTACTTTTAGCCAACTATAGCTTTTTTTTTCTCTGTCGTTTGAGCTCTGCTAGGGTTTTCTCGTTCTGTTGCCAAAATAAGGTTTTCTCACGTAAGGCTGCATGGCAGCCATCGCAGGTCGCCGGTTCGTGGATCTGGTCTCGGCGGTGCCTCAGGCTCTTCCAGAGATCTCGGTTCCATTCCGTGCGTCTAAAAGCATTGATGGAGAAGTTTATTTCCAGTTTTCTAAGGAAGAACTACAGAGATCGGCGGAACCTTTCAAGTTCTCCATTGTCTTGAAGTTTCTGAAACAACGTCCTTCGCTGGATGCCATTAGGGCTTTCATTCGGTGCAGATGGGGGCTAGAAGGTACACCGGTTGTTTTTGCTATGAGGCGCCCTCGAAACGTTTTCATACGTATGTCATCTGAGGAGGATTTTCTGAAAGCACTGTCGCGTGAAGCCTGCGAGATCGATGGAGTGAATTATCGGGCTTTCCAGTGGACAACTGATTTTAGTGAAGAAGAAGAACCATCCTTTGTTCCGGTTTGGATTGTACTTCCAGGTTTGCCTCCAAACTTCTACCATGAATCTATTTTATGTATACTCACTGCTCCTATTGGTAAATTCATATGGCGTGATAATCCAACCCGGTGTGTCACTCGGACTGATGGAGCACGTCTTTGCGTGGTCATGGATGCATCTAAAGAGCCTCTTCATCATTTCTGGATTGGGCCGCCTGGACAGGCTATGAGTCGGAAGCAAGAAATCATCTATGAGACACTTCCTGCATTTTGTTGCAGGTGCAAAGTGCAGGGGCATAATGCTCGAACGTGTAGAATTCTCAAGGGTCTGAATGGGGATAAAATATGGGTTCGTAAAAAGAGTGATCCTGTCGTGGAACAGCAGGAACAAATGGTGGAGGAAGACTCTCCAGTCGTGGTGCAGCAGGATAAGTTGGTGGAGGAAGAAACTCCGGTTCTGGAGCAGCAGGAAAATCGGCTTGAAACAGAGGATCCGTTGATGAACAAGCCCGTAGCACCGTTGGTTGTGGATACTGGCCTAGAAAATAATTTGGAAGGCATTACAGAAAGTGGGCAGGCCCAACAAATAACTCCTTTGGTGGCACACGAGTTGATCAATGACCCTCATCTCTCTGGATTTGTTGCTGCTGAAACAGAGCATGTGGGCGGTGATTCTTGGGATATTCAGCAGGATGTGCAGAATGAAACAGTTCTTCCCATAGTGGATGGTTTATGCCTTGAAGAGAACTCGGTCTCTGATCCAGAACCAGAAGGTTTTTTGGAAGTCCTCCCTCAGGAGAAAGATTATTTTACAGAAGCTGAGGGTGATGTTGCTAAGAGGAAATATAACAAGAAACAATTTGAAAAAGTGAGGAGTTCTTCTCGGGTTCATATCCGTACCACTAAATTCTCTCTATGATTGGTTCTATTTTCGTTTGGAATATTAGAGGTATTGGTACTTCTAGAGGTCGTTTGAAGAAGTTAATTGGTAATCTTAATCCCGTTATTGTTGTGTTACTTGAACAGTTTCATAGGTTTGATCGTGCTCATAATTTGATGAATTGTTTGAAATTTGATAAGGGTTGTTCTAATGAAGAAGATGGAGGGAAAATTTGGGTTTTCTGGAAAAATATTGTAGAGGTTCAGGTGGTGCGTAGCAGCTCTCAATTTATTTCTCTTCGTGTTGGTGCGGGTTCGCAGCAGTTCTTATGTAACTTCATTTATGCCAAATGCAATCGCTTGGATAGGCAAGTGTTATGGGAGGATCTGGGATCGACCCGTTTTGGGGTTGAACCTTGTTTATTTGCAGGTGATTTCAACGTTATTCGTTCAGACGTTGAAAGAAGGGGAGGTCGGCCTAGGCCACGTGTTGCCATGGAAGAGTTCAATAGTTGGATTCATCAAGGTGGTTTGCTGGAAATGAAAACTACGGGTAGCAAGTTCTCTTGGTGCAATGGTCAGCGTGGATTAGCTAGAAGTTGGGCGAAACTTGATCGGGTTTTTCTGGATACCTCCCTCATTTCTCGTTTTGTTAATGCTGTTTGTTCTTACTTACCGCGATCGACATCTGATCATTGTCCTATGCATATTGAGTTCAAAAAAAATATTTTCTCTTATGGGCCTCCTCCATTTCGGTTTCAGCAGATGTGGGTTGATCACCCTGAATTTTTGGCTTGTGTTCAACAAGCTTGGATGGTTCCAGTATCCGGTACGGGTTTATGGAAGCTTGCTAGTAAATTAAAGCAGGTCCGGGTGGCCCTTCGGGTTTGGAATAAGGGGATTTTTGGTCATACTACTGCCAGAATTAATCAACTTGAAGAGGAAGTGGAGAGGCTGGAGAGTAGTTTAATTCAGGGTTGGGATGTCGATATCGATAGGGAGCTTCATTTGGCTGTTGCTGATCTTTCTTCTTGGCGAAGTAGAGAGGATATTCGGTTAGCGCAAATGGCTAAGGTTAAATGGAAAGTAGATGGTGACAGAAATTCAGCCTTTTTCCATGCTTGTTTGGCTAATAAAAGACGTAAACGTATTTCTGAAATGAGAACTCCAGATGGCGTGGTTTTTGAATCGCCGGAATCCATTCACCAAGGTGCCGTGGACTATTTTTCTGATTTTCTTAAAGCTGATCCTTTGAGAGAAATCCCAGATCTTTCCTACTTAATCTCTCCTATTATATCTGGGGAGGAAAATGGTCGTATTTGTTCTACTCCTTCTATGGAAGAAATCTATGATGCCATTTCATCTATTCCTACAAATAGTTCTCTGGGGCCGGATGGTTTTGGGGCAGGTTTTTTCAAAAGTTGCTGGGAGATTGTGAAGATGGATGTCTGGGAAGCAGTCTCGGATTTTTTCATGTCTAAGCAGTTTCCAAGATTCTATTCTGCATCTTTCATTGTCTTAATTCCAAAGGTGGAAGTGCCTACTGGTTTTGACAAGCTTAGGCCCATTAGCCTTTGTTCGGTATTCTATAAAATCTGCTCTACAGTTATTGTTCATCGTTTGAAGACTATTCTCCCGAAGATTATCTCGCCTGAACAAGGTGCTTTTATTCCTGGGCGCAGCATTTTCGAGAATATATCTATTACTCAGGAAATGGTTCATTCTATTAATAAGAAGTCTCATGGTGGTAATATCATCCTTAAAGTGGATATGGCTAAAGCGTATGATCAAGTTGATTGGCATTTCTTATTGGAGGTTCTTCGTCGTTTTGGTTTTTCCTCTCAGGTATGTGATTTACTTTGGGCTTGTTTTTCTTCTCCGTGGTATTCTGTTATGATGAATGGCACTTCTAAAGGGTTTTTCCAAGGCGGTCGTGGTTTGAGGCAAGGGGATCCTCTCTCCCCTTATCTGTTTATCATTCTTCAAGAGGTACTCTCTAGACTCCTTCAAAATAGTGTGATGAATAAAAAATTTGGTCAATATTCTCAAGCCAGAGGTACTATCCAAATCTCTCATCTCATGTATGCTGACGACCTGGTGATTTTTACTAATGGTAGCACTAGATCTATTCAGGAGCTTTTATCTCTCTTAGCCACTTATGAGAAATGGTCTGGTCAGAAGATTAATAAAGATAAAACTGCCATGTTTTTTTCTAATAAAATTTCTTTGAGTCGTAAGAGAGCGCTTATGAGTATGACAGGTTTTTCTGAAGGTTTATTTCCTTTCAAATATTTAGGGGTTCCTATTATTTTGGGGAGGCTTAAGCGCATTCATTTGGCAGAAATGATTACTAAAGTCCAGAACAAAATTAGTGGTTGGAAGATGAAGCTTCTTTCTTCAGGAGGTCGCCTTATTTTACTTAGACATGTGCTCTCCAGTATGTCTTTGCATTTGTTTGCTGTTTTGCAGGTTCCTCAATCCATTATCAAAGAGCTGCAGCGTTTGATGAGTACTTTTTTCTGGGGTGAGGCCAAGGGGAAAGTGAAAAGAAAATGGGTGGCTTGGAACAAGATGTCTAAACCAGTGGAAGAAGGTGGTTTGGGGTTACGCAACCTAGATGATATGCAACGGGCTTTGCATATGAAGTTCGCCTGGAACCTTCTCCAAGGTAAGTCTCTTTGGGCTCAATTTTTTAAAGGTAAATATGTAGGTTCCAAACCTTGGTCTTTGATTGATATGAATAAGGGTACGAGATTTTGGAAGATGATTGTCAAAAGTATTTCTTTAGTCCTGGATAATTCGAAGTGGCGTGTTAGAGATGGTAATCTTTATTTTTGGTATGATAAATGGAGGGATCAGGGTCCTTTATTTAATGATCTTCCGATCAGGGGTAGTCCAATGCTTAAAGTTATTGACTGTAAACTGGATACTTCCTGAGATATTGATTTGCTTGTTCAGCTGGTGGGTCATGATCATGTGGAGGACATTATCGATGCCCTCTCTGTTTGTAAGGGGGGCCTGATGTGCTTATCTGGACTAGGAACGACAGTGGTTGTTTTTCTACCAAATCAGCTTGGGATTGTATCCGTATCAGGGGTTCTATTATGGTGGGGCATTCTTGGGTATGGCACAAGATGCTTCCTCTGAAGGTTTCTGTCTCCATGTGGAAGGCTTGGAATCATGCCCTTAGTGTTGATGATCGCCTTCGTCGTATTGGTGTACCAATTGTTTCAAAATGTGATTGTTGTGATGACGGTGCTTATGAAGATCAGGATCATGTGCTGTTCCAAGGGAATTTTGCAAATAGGGTTTGGTGTTATTGTGGTGCTATTCTTGGGTTACCTGTCTATGGCAATTGGAAAGAGACTGTGGAGGCTTGGTTTAGACGTGCTAATTCTTCTACTCAAGTGGGGCTTCTTGTGGGGCTTCTCCCTTCTTTTCTCTCTTGGCGTCTTTGGCGTCGCCGTTGTGTTGCGCGCATGGAGGGTCGATTAGAGTCCTTCACGGTGGTCTGGCAATCCATTCACATATGGATTAGGGAGATTTGTCAAGACATCCAGAAAGTTTCAAATTGTTCCATTCATGATTCTCAGGTTTTACAATCTTTGTGTATTCCAGCCTTAGTTCCGCTCCGGCGCAACCCTCAATTGGTGGTCTGGAATAAACCTAGTCACGGTTGGTTCAAGTTAAATACAGATGGCAGCAGTTTTGGTAATCCTGGGCCTTCAGGGGTGGGAGGTATTATTAGAGATGATCAAGGTAGTTTGGTTCATGCGTTTGCTTCTCCTATTGGCATTGGATCGAATAATAGAGCTGAATTATTGGCCCTTCTTTATGGTCTTAAAGTCTGTAATAACATGGGGATTGGTTATGTGGAAATTGAGATGGATTCTCAAGTGGTGGTGGGGTGGTTGAAGAATAGAAGATGTGGTGTTTGGTATATGGAAGACTTCTGGGAGGAGCTTCTAGGTCTTTTGGATGCTAGGGTTTGCTCAATTCGTCATATTTTCAGAGAGGGAAACAAAGCTGCTGATTGGCTAGCTAAGTATGGCGTGACAGGTCAGCAGATGGAATGGCAAGGATTTGGGGAAGTGCCGAGAATGTTGAGAGGCATTATCAGATTGGACAAGCTGGGTTTTCCTTCGATTCGTTGTTGATTTTTTATGTCTTTTCTCTTGCGTTCTGCTCACCTGTTCTGTTTGTTTTTGCTATTAATTTTTTTCGTGCAGGTGTTAACATTGTGTTTGCAGGTTATATGGCCTTTGTTTCTAGGTTTGTTTTGGTTTTTTATTTTATTTTACCGTTGTATTGTGGATTTATAATTTTTAGTATTTTTTATTCCTGGGTTTGGGTCTTTTTTGGGTATTTGTAGCCCCAGGTGTCTGTTTGTAACCACGGTTTTCCTCCGCCACAAGTGAGGGTTATCAATAAAATTGGGGTACCGTCATCTTCTTAAAAAAAAAAAAAAACTATAGCATTGGATTGATTATTATTTGGTACAATTTTTCATATGGCATCTATTCAATGCATGATATCTATTTTTTTGGGATGCTAATTATTAGGAAATCTCACTCCCTCTCGATGTATTTTCCTTCTTCTTTTTTCTAATCAAGCATATTATAGATATATAAAATAGTTACAGGATACAAGAGATAACAGGGTGAGAGGCCTCGATATTCATTCCAAACCAACTAGTACAACACAGAAAAAGAAAAAGAAAAAGAAAAGGGATCTGGGGCCAATGACTTGACCCCCACCCATTTCTCACAAGGGGAAGCTGCCTTAATCGATTTTGATACATTCCGATAAACGAACTATAATACTACGACTGGAAGCCGTAGTGAATGGAACTGTGCTACATGTCCCTAGTTTGGATTGATTGAATGAGACTTTCACTACAATTTTTTCCACGATCCTTAGTTAGGATGAGTGATAACATAGGAAGATAGCAAGTGGAGAAAGCGTCGAATCATTGGCGGGCGACCGCCAGGAACTTCCACACTAGGAGAGTGGAGGTTGGTTGGATCTAAGAGATCCGAGACCGCTGACCCCAAAAATGTCGTGCGTGTTGGTGATAGACTCACCTGGTGTGGTGGTACGTGAGATCCACACGCGGTTTGGGCCTCGCATGAGACGCATGCACCACTCTTTCTGATGATTTTTTTCTACCATTTGAAGAATCGGCGGTTAGCAAGTCTTGTTGTGTAGCATGTGGCGGTCATGGGTGGCCCAAAAGTAGTAGATCTGCACTTTTCTATGCTACGGTCGGAAAACTAGTAAGGAAAAACCGGGAAAAAAAAGAGAGAAAAAAAAGGTAGAACAGCGTCTAGACTTCACAAAAGGAACGAGCTTCCAGCCGCCCCTGGATGGATTAGGTAAGATTTTTGGACCTCTTCTAAAGAGCTTTTTTGCTGAAAGATAAAAGTAGTTCCCTTCTATTTAGTAATTAGGGTGCGTTTGGATGTTGAAGTGAGTTGAGTTGAATTAAGTTTAGATGATAAAATATTGTTAGAATATTATTCTTTAATATTATTATTGTTTTGATATTTGAAAAAGTTGAATTGTTTATTATATTTTGTGTTGGAATTTGAAAAAGTTGTAATGATGAGTGAGATGAGTTGAGTTTGGTTTGGTAATCAAACGAAGCTCTGAATTAGCACATTAAAAAAGTTAAACAAAATCTGCAATGATTATAGCAGAATTCCATTCTCTAAAAGAAATGTTTCCTCGATCAGACTTCTCAGCCTAAGCGCTAGCAATCAATGGAACAAAGATGTTTGTGCCTATGTTTGTGCCTTGTGGATGGAATCAATACATTTAAAACATTTCCCTTATAAAGTGGTTCAATCTTCCTTTGCAAAAAAGAAAAGAATAAATTCTTTAGGTTTTTTAATAGGTGGCTACATTACTTTCGGGAAATGGAAGTTATCCAAAACTTTATGCTTCAGACGTTGCTGCTTTTCCCGTCATTATATCAAAGGAGATATAATATGCATGCATGTGTGTCGTGTGTGTGTGTATATATGTATATATATATATATATAATCTTTCTGATCTCTAACAAACTGGTGCGTAACGTTTCCAACCAAAGGCTGCAAAAGGCTCTAAAAGCAAGAAAAAGACAAAAGCAAACTATATATGAGGTTGCATGCTCATTATAAATTCATTTCTGAAACAAGAAAACGGAATTAGAAAACTTCACGAAATAAGCAAGCCAGCAGCTGCCTCCACATGAAAACCGGCCATGCCAGCGTCCAGACATTCCCATTCCATTCCATGTGATGCCAAACATGATTTCTTAGCTCCCGGCCGAGTACTGTTGATCAATTCTGATCATATATAAATTATATATATGTAAGAAACTACGTACGTACATACCCTTGCCTGTGACTGTGAGAATATATATATATGGAGATGATCCTCGTCATCAAATATATTACAAAGTTGAAGATCAAATTGCTAAGGCTTTCTAGTAGGCGGAATGATCAAGAAAAGTCAGCTTCGCCTCCTCGTGCCATTCACTGCGAGGAGCTCTTCTTGCCACCAGAAGGGAAAAAGGACCATTTCTCGACGACGTCTGACAACGACTTGGATCCCTTCATCCTTGCTCATATTGCAGCCCAGAATCACTTCAGACTCAGGCCAAACATCTACCTTTGAGAGAGAGAGAGAGACCAGCAGTACTATACGTTGCTGGTTATCTCCTGAAACAATATTTGGCAGAGAACTAGGTTTTTTCCCGGTAGTACTCGTTCAACTTGCTTTTGATTCTGTTTGTTAACATGATCTGTCATCATGCGTAGGAATATTTTTCAAAACCCAAAGCTAGCTTTGAAGTCTTTCATGTTGGCTAATTAATTGACGAAAATATGTTATAGAAACCCATATATATATATCCATCAGCATCGATTCTCATCATGCAACGTTGTCTTTTCGATCGTTTCCTACCTGCATCATGTTCTTTATGTATAAGACATGGAGGCACATATATATATATGTATAATATTTATGAAAACCTAGAACTAGCTGTATACACAACTCGTCATTGTGATGCCGAATTTGGCAATGGGGTACGTACTGCAATATATCATGATCTGAAATAATATATATGTTTAATTTGCAGCTATTGATACGGTAGATGGATGCATATATTCGAAGAGTTTTTTCTTTTATTTTTTGGTAATTCATTTCTCTCCCTCTGATCTTAGCCCACATATCATCAAACAGTGGCATCTGAAGCATGTTCAACCTACCCAAAAAATAATAATAATGTTGCATGTAAGAATTAGTGAAAACCTTTTACTTTTCTTTTTACTTTTTTTCTTTTCTTCTAGCTAGGGCATCCCAATGCTAATGATCATGGGGCTACGTATATAAAGTCGATGATCAAATATTTGAGTTTACTACTTATAAGATGGTCATGTGTAAATACAATATTACTTGATATATATATATATGTATTTTATATTAACTAGTTGCTGCTTAAATATTTGATCAGTAGTATTACCTTTTTTACAAGTACGAGTGACCGCAAAAGTAGAGCTGGGCGGCGGGTCTAAAAAAATCCGACCCATATGACCAACGTACAGGAGTAACAGGCGAATGCTTATTAAACATACTTATCTTAAAATTTAAAATTAATAAGAAATGACGTGAAATTATCACTTGTTTCAAAGTTTAAGCTAATGAGAAGAGAAAGATTTAATCATTTATGTTTATCTTAATACTCTCTTTCACATATGAACTAAACTTGTTATTAATAAATGAAACCAACACGTAGATTATTTAATTAATTATAGAATGAAATATTGAGTCATGGTTCGAGTTCACGACTTCTGTTTCGATATAACGTGAAATCATCAATATTTATCCCAAAAGTTTAAGATAGTAGGAAGATATAGATTTAATGTTTATATTTATTTTAACAAAAGGTACATTTGATTATTTAAATGATATGCTGCTAACAGGCCAGGCCGTGTGCTTGAGCTACACCTCTTTTCACTACGAACATGTGCAACTGATTGCCAATTACAGTATGAAACAAATTACAAAATTAATTTACTCCTTTTTTTTTGGGGGGGGGGGGTCTCCATATCCTCATTGAAGCCTAAAGAAAGCCATGAGAGGGTCATACACAACTTGCTTTGCATTCTCTCCCAAAACAAAGTCTGCATGAGCATAATCATCTCTGTACTGAACTACAAGCTTATCTCCTTGGTGATCCTTGAGGCTCTCCAGCAAGATCTTCACATCTTCGACATCAGAAAGGGCATCGGCCCCACCATAGCTGAGGAACAGAGGAAAGTCATTTGGAATGCTTGTCATGTCATACACTGGAGGAGTGGGCTGTCCATAGTGTTTCCTGTTCTCATCCTCCCTCTTGTAATCATACATTGCTAAACTTCCTTCTCTAACCACTGCCCGAAAAGCAGACTCGATTCAGAATCCACATTCTTTAGTATTGAAAGCATTCCCTATTATATAAGCATATCATGCTATACTGAGCACTTACTCTGAGCCAGATGGACAATGTTTTTTGTAGCCGTTGGCTGAGGCTCGTGTTCTAGAAAAACATCTACCATGGAAGAGTTCAAGCAGCAGTTCGGGCCTACACATAATAACAACATATTTCAAGTGGAACGTTACCAGGCATTAGGTGCTGCTTAATAAACTAAAGACGAAAGAGGAACAGTATGTTACCAGTGATAGAGGTTAACAAGTTGGTGCAGTCAACACCTGGCTTGCTGCAGAAATCCTTGAGAAGTTTGATTACAGTCTCCCTGTTCGATTAGGGAAAGAAATTATAAGCTGGCATCGAGTCCTTTTTCATCAAAATTGATTGGAACAATATTGCGAGATATCTTGCTAATTTATTACATAAGTTCCGTAGGAATTTTAGACAAATCCATGCCATATGGAAAAATAAGAAATATCTCTGAAATAAAAATGCAACCACCATAACATAAGTAAAGTTCATGTGCTTGTTGCATCAGCGATAAAGAATTTGTAAAAATAAATATATTTTCCGTTTCGTGAAAAAGAAAAAAAAAACAGAGATATTTACCCTCTTGGATTAAATTCATGAACACCCAACAGGTATAAAGTCTGAAATAAGAAAACAGAAAGATTGTCAAAAAAGTTCAATTCAATTGGCTGGTCGACACATCAAGGCATTGGCATTAACCTCTGGAATGAAGGTTTCACTGGCATATCTTGCAAGTGGTGAGGTCATCTGACCCAAGAAAGCAATTGGGCTAAGAAAGGCAGCTGATCTCAACATGTTCAACATCTGGTGTTTTGAAAAGGCAGCCAGAGCAATCAACGTTCCCTGCAAAATATAATCTCAGACTTGCTTTTCCAGTGGGTTAAGAAATCCCAGAAAAAAAAAATGTAGCAGCAGAATTCATGAAACTCACAAGTGAATGCCCAATATAGTGCAGTTTCTGCCCTGATTGATCATGCACATACTGTATTGTAGCTGGAAGATCATAAGCTACTAATTCATCCCATGTCCAATCCCAATAACGCTGAATATAAGATGATCAAAATCATTTATAGGGAATATGAAATGCTATGGCTATAAAATTAGCCACTACTAGAGAGAGAGAGAGAGAGAGAGAGAGAGAGAACCGGATCATTGGGACTTAGTGAAATATGCCCACGGCTATATTTGGTTCCGCGGGTGCTAGCAAGCCACACGTCGAACCCATTATCAGCCAAAAGGAAAGCCAAGGATTGCTCAGGAGGTAACAGCAGCCATGTTATCGCATCCTGCCACAGTACCATAACTTTGTTATGTAAAGAGAGAACATATTCTATGGATTCGCAATCTTGTGACAAAACTGAACATTCAAGGAACAACTACCAACCACCAAGAGGCCGTGCTGTAATAAAACTGGCAGCCTGTTTCCTGGAGTCTTTCCTGACTTCCCCTGTGGAATTCTCTGCATACTGACAATATAGCCATCTTGTGTTGCCACCTGAAACCAATGAAAACCCCCCATTACACCATTATCAATAAAACTCAAGACTGGGTCGACTGAAAACTAATGAATGCTGGCATTCTACCGAATGTTCTTCACAAACATAGCCTCTTGTCTCCACCATCGATTTGCATACACCATCACTGGGCACTGGTGCTAGTGCAGACATGCCATCCTGACCTTTGACTGACAGTAACTTTGTTCTAGTTCTATCACCAACTGCCGACCCACAAAACAGAATAACTAATATTATTGAAGTCAGAGTGCTGCCCATCTTCGTATGCTTTGATTCCTGGTGCAACCAATTCAAAATCCTGGCATTTTTTATAGGTGCAGAGAACCAGATAAAAACAGAACTTCGTATTCACATGAAAAGCTCTAATGCCTCTGTCAAAAGATTGCACTGGTGGTTTAAACAAGGCACCTCTGTGAGGCATCTCCTATTCCTATTATCAAACAATTAAAATATAAATATGCTTTAGATTTTGTCCCCTGTCACGATTCTATTTTCTAACATACACATGATCAGACCAATGTGGCAAATCAACAAAGTCAAAGCATATGCATTTCAGGAAGTAATATTTTGTGGCAGTTTCTCTTTGTCTCCTCAATAACAATCAAAAAAATACTTCCAAAAGAAGGCTTAGAAACCTAAGATCCGTCACCTACACTTCCAACATGACAATGCAGAGTACTTCTGCATATACAACAACAATCATGAATTTCCTGTGGCACATGGCGGATCCTGCATAGCTGTGCTTACTGATGGATTTCTTCCACGCCCAAATTGAAGAAATAAAATTAAAACATTAACTAAAACCCTGCATCAACTTCTGTGCTTTAAAGGTCCCATGTTTTTTTCTTGCAACTAAGGTTAGGTTTGGACAGCGAGATGAGATGAGATGAGTTGAAATGAAAGTTAAAAGTTGAATAAAATATTATTAAAATATTATTTTTTAATATTATTATTACTTTAGGATTTAAAAAAGTTAAATTATTTATTGTATTTTATGTGAAAATTTGTCAAAATTGTAATGATGAGATGATAGTGTTTCTCAAACTTGAAAGGTACCAAGTCAATTCACATGCTGAAGATGTAATAAACTGTTCCTTACAGCTCACAGCACCTTATAGTTTTTACACTGCAACACCTCTCTGCTTGTCTGAGCAACCTACACTCATGTACAAGGGATAACTCCATTACTTTGATGATCTTTTTCCTTTTGGTAAATATATTACTTTGATTACCAGTAATCAAACTACAGGCCTTTGAGTACGTATATTCCTCATCTCTCCAATTACACACTTGGAAAAGTAATTATATCAATTCATCAACCAAAAAGGCCGTATAAATCTTCAAGCACCTTCTGAGTGCAAAGGCTTCCAATAAAACCAAACAACAATCACAAAGAGAGAGAGAGAGAGAGAGAGAGAGAGAGAGAGAACGAAGAACACAGCCTTGTTTGCTTATTTCAAGTACTCAGCACATGAACAGCCCAGAGAGAAGGCAGTAAGTAGTAGAAGAAGAAGAAGAAACTGATAAATTAAATTGCCTTCGTATAAACTCCAGTGCAAAACAATCCATTTATCATTTTGAGAATACAAAACAAGAATAATATATTCAAGTCTTCATCCTTTGGTCATCTCTATTAACACCAAAAGTAAAGTACTCAGAAAGAACGAAGAACAAACCTTGTTAGAATATCTCAAGTATTCAGCACCTGAACCGTCCAAAACAGAAGGCAGTGAGTAAGAGGACAAAAAGAAACTGATAATTTATATTTTCTTATAAGAAAACTCGAATAAAATAAAATAAAAAATCCATTTATAAAGTTTAAAACAAGTTCATGTGATCTAATTTCAGTAGCTTTTTATGTCGATACTTAAATGGAAAGTCATTTAAAATACGTCATATTAACTGGTGTGTCGAGGGTGAAAAAATTCTATAAACCACGTCAACGTATAAACTTTTCTTTTATCATTTTCTTTAACAACGAAACAAGATAATTCATAATTTTTTCCCTCTCTCCAAACGGATCTTAATCCTGAGCTAGTTGCATTCAAGTCAGGAATCTAGGCTAGGTTGCTAACAAGATGGGGGCTAGCATTTATAAAATCTAATATTAAAAGCATTTTTAGTTGTTTGGTGAGGGGGGGAAACGTTATCTAATAGCAAAGCCGTCATCTTTTATGACATTTTAAAAAAGACATGCCAATGGCTGTACAACCATACGTTCATATTCATATAATTTATAGTAGGATAAACAAAAGATGTGGTAAGGATATTCTAAAACCAACATTTTTTTTTTAAAAAAAAAAAAGCAAATTTTTTGCCAAAATATTAGTAGTGGACGGAACACCACCGACAAACATACTTCTAAAATAATTATAAGTAATGTTAGTTACATTCTTATATCATTATGTAAATCCAGAACATTTTCTTTGAAAAAAGTAGAAACTATTATAAATAAATAAAGTCGGCTTTTTCATGTGATCCATATTTTTCCCACCATTTTTAATAGAAATATACGAGATTTACACTATATGTATCATTTTCCAAATATTATATACGCCATAGAAATCATCACAAACAATAAGCTCTTTTATGCAATATTATGTTTTAGGAAACATTTTCCAAATATTTTTAATCAACGATCTTAGGTAGACCCCACAAAACTCACTCAATCATCTTAATTCACTACTATTCATAAAGAACTCAACTCAACTCAACTCAACATGATCCAAATGCAACTTAATCATTTATATTTATCTTAACACTCTCAGCTGATTTCATGTATAGACTAAACTACTCCTTAATAAGTGAAACCAATACTTGAGTTATTTAATTAATAGAATGAAATATAGAGTCATGGTTTGAGTTCATAACTTTTACTCTGATATCATGGGAAATTATCAATTGTCCCAAACGTTTAAGATGGTGGGAAGATATAGATTTAATCATTTATATTTATTTTAACAAAAAGTACATTTAATTATTTAAATTATATGCCGCTAACAGGCTAAGCCCTGTGCTAGAGCTACACTTCTTTTCACTACGAACATGTGCAACTAACTTCCAATAACAGTATGAAACAAATTACACATTTACTCCTTTCTTTTTCCCGCCCCCCCGGGGGGGGGGGTGGTTTGTCGATATCCTCATTGAAGCCTAAAGAAAGCCATGAGAGGGTCATACACAACTTGCTTTGCATTCTCTCCCATAACAAAGTCTGCATGAGCATAATCATCTCTGTACTGAACTACAAGCTTATCTCCTTCATGATCCTTGAGGCTGTCCAGCAAGATCTTCACATCTTTGACATCAGAAATGGCATCGGCCCCACCATAGCTGAGGAAGAGAGGAAAGTCATTTGGAATGCTTGTCATGTCGTACACTGGAGGAGTGGGCTGTCCATAGTGTTTCCTGTTCTCATCCTCTTTCTTGTAATCATACATTGCTAAACTTCCTTCTCTAATCACTGCCCGAAACCAGACTCGATTCAGAATCCTCATTCTTTAGTATTGAAAGCATTCCCTATTATATAAGCATATCATGATATACTGAGCACTTACTCTGAGCCAGATGGACCATGTTTTTTGTAGCCGTTGGCTGAGGCTCGTGTTCTAGAAAAACATCTACTATGGAAGAGTTCAAGCAGCAGTTCTGGCCTACACATAATAACAACATATTTCAAGTGGAACGTGTCCAGGCGTTAGGTGCTGATTAATAAACTAAAGAGGAGTATGTTACCAGTGAAAGAGGTTAACAAGTTGGTGCAGTCAACACCTGGCTTGTTGCAGAAATCCTTGAGAAGTTTGATTACAGCCTCCCTGTTCGATTAGGGAAAGAAATTATAAGCTGGCATTGGGTCATATTTCATCAAAATTGATTGGAACAATATTGAGAGATATTTTGCTAATTTATTACATAAGTTCCTTAGGAATGCTAGACAAATCCATGCCATATGGAAAAATAATAAATATCTCTGAAATAAAAATGCAACCACCTTAACATAAGTAAAGTTCATGTGCTTGTTGCTTCAGTGGTAAAGTATTTATAAAAATAAATATATTTTCCCTTTCGTAAAAAAGAAAAAAAAAAAAAAACAGAGATATTTACCCTCTTGGATTAAATTCATGAACACCCAACCGGTATAAAGTCTGAAATAAGAAAACAAAAAGATTGTCAAAAAAGTTCAATTCAATTGGCTGGTCAACACAACATAGCAGTGGCATTAACCTCTGCAATGAAGTTTTCAGCACCATATCTTGCAAGTGGTGAGGTCATCTGACCCACGAAAGCAATTGGGCTAAGTAAGGCAGCTGATCTCAACATGTTCAACATCTGGTGTTTTGAAAAGGCAGCCAGAGCAATCAAAGTTCCCTGCAAAATATAACCCCAGACTTGCTTTTCCAGTGGGTTAAGAAATCCCAGAAAAAACGAATGTAGCAGCAGAATGCATGAAAACTCACAAGCGAATGCCCAATATAGTGCAGTTTCTGCCCTGATTGATCATGCACATACTGTATTGTAGCTGGAAGATCATAAGCTACTAATTCATCCCATGTCCAATCCCAAAAACGCTGAATATATATAAGATGATCAAAATCATTTATAGGGAATATGAAATGCTATGGCTATAAAATTAGCCTCTACTAGAGCGAGAGAGAGAGAAAGAACCGGATCATTGGGACTAAGTGAAATATGCCCACGGCTATATTTGGTTCCACGGGTGCTAGCAAGCCACACGTCGAACCCATTATCAGCCAAAAGGAAAGCCAAAGATTGCTCTGGAGGTAACAGCAGCCATGTTATCGCATCCTGCCACAGTACCATAACTTTGTTATGTAAAGAGAGAACATATTCTATGGATTAGCAATCTTGTGACAAAACTGAACATTCAAGGAACAACTACCAACCATCAAGAGGCCGTGCTGTAATAAAACTGGCAGCCTGTTTCCTGGAGTCTTTCCTGACTTCCCCTGTGGAATTCTCTGCATACTGACAATATAGCCATCTTGTGTTGCCACCTGAAACCAATGAAAACCCCCCATTACACCATATCAATAAATCTCAATACTGGGTCGACTGAAAACTAATGAATGCTGGCATTCTACCGAATGTTCTTCACAAACATAGCCTCTTGTCTCCACCATCGATTTGCATACACCATCACTGGGCACTGGTGCTGCTGCAGACATGCCATCCTGACCTTTGACTGACAGTAACTTTGTTCTAGTTCTATCACCAACTGCCGACCCACAAAACAGAATAACTAATATTATTGAAGTCAGAGTGCTGCCCATCTTCATATGCTTTGATTCCTGGTGCAACCACATTCAAAGTCCTGGCATTTTTTATAGGTGCAGAGAACCAGATAAAAACAAAACTACGTATTCACATGAAAAGCTCTAATGCCTCCTCTGTCAAAAGATTGCACTGGTGGTTTAAACAAGGCACCTCTGTGAGGCATCTCCTATTCCTATTATCAAACAATTAAAATATAAATATGCTTTAGATTTTGTCCCCTTTCACGATTCTATTTTCTAACATACACATGATCAGACCAATGTGGCAAACCAGCAAAGCCAAAGCATATGCATTTCAGGAAGTAATATTTTGTGGCAGTTTCTCTTTGTCTCCTGAATAACAATCAAAAAATACTTCCAAAAGAAGGCTTAGATACCTAAGATCCGTCACCTACACTTCCAACATGACAAAGCAGAGTACTTCTGCATATACAACAACAATCATGAATTTCCTGAGGCCCATGGCGGATCCTGCATAGCTGTGCTCCTGATGGATTTCTTCCACGCCTAAGTTGAAGAAATAAAATTAAAACATTAACTAAAACCCTGCATCAACTTCTGTGCTTTAAAAGGTCCCATGTTTTTTTCTTGCAACTAAGGTTAGGTTTGGACAGCGAGATGAGATAAGATGAGATGAATTAAAATGAAAGTTAAAAGTTGAATAAAATATTATTATAATTTTATTTTTTAATATTATTCTTATTTTGAGATTTGAAAAAGTTGATTTGTTTATTATATTTTAAATAATAATTTGTCAAACCTTTAATGATGAAATAAGATGGGCTGATAGTGTTTCTCAAACTTAAAAGGTCCCAAGTCAATTCATATGCTGAAGATGTAATAAATTGTTCCTTACAGCTCACAGCACCTTCTAGTTTTTACACTGCAACACCTTCCTGCTTGTCTGAGCAACCTACACTCCCCGTTACTTTGATGATCTTTTTCCTTTTGGTAAATATATTACTTTGATTACCAGTAATCAAACTACAGGCCTTTGAGTACGTATATTCCTTATCTCTCCAATTACACACTTGGAAAAGTAATTATATCAAGTCATCAACCAAAAAGGCCGTATAAATCTTCAAGCACCTTCTGAGTGCAAAGGCTTCCAATAAAACCAAACAACAATCACAAAGAGAGAGAGAAAGAACGAAGAACACAGCTTTGTTTGCTTATTTTAAGTACTCAGCCCAGGAACACCCCTGAGAGAAGGCAGTAAGTAGTAGAAGAAGAAGAAGAAACTGATAAATTAAATTGCCTTCGTATAAACTCCAGTGCAAAACAATCCATTTATCATTTTGAGAGTACAAAACAAGACTAATATATTCAAGTCTTCATGATCCTTTGGTCATCTCTATTCACACCAAAAGAAAAGTACTCAGAAAGAACGAAGAACAAACCTTGTTAGCATATCTTAAGTATTCAGCACCTGAACATCCAAAACAGAAGGCAGTAAGTAGGAGGACAAAAAGAAACTGATAATTTATATTTTCTTGTAATAAAACTCAAATGAAAAAAAAATCCATTTATAGAGTTTAAAACAAGTTCATGTGATCTAATTTAAGTAGCTTTTTATGTCGACTACGTGAATGGAAAGTCATTTAAAATACGTCATATTAACTGGTGTGTCGAGGGTGAAAAAATTCTATAAACCACGTCAACGTATAAACTTTTCTTTTCTCATTTTCTTTAACAACGAAACAAGATAATTCATAATTTTTTCCCTCTCTCCAAACGGATCTTAATCCTGAGCTAGTTGCATTCAAGTCAGGAATCTAGGCTAGGTTGCTAACAAGATGGGGGCTAGCATTTATAAAATCTAATATTAAAAGCATTTTTAGTAGTTTGGTAAGGGGGAGAAACGTTATTTAATAGCAAAGTCGCCGTCATCTTTTATGACATTTTTAAAAAGACATGGCAAATGGCCGTACAACCATATGTATGTTCATATTCATATAATTAGTAGTAGCATATACAAAAGATGTGGTTAAGGATATTCTAAAACCAACATTAAAAAAAAAAAAAAAAAAAAAGCAATTTTTTTTGCCAAAATATTATTAGTGGACGAAACACCACCAACAAACATACTTCTAAAGAAAAATTATAAGTAATGTTGGATACATTCTTAGATCAGTATGTAAATCCAGCACATTTTTTGTGAAAAAAGTAAAGTCTATTATAAATAAAATATAAAAATAAAAAGTTGCCTTTTTCATTTGATCCATATTTATTGGCCACTCTTTTCAATAGAAATATACGAGATTTACATGCTTTAAAACTACTTATTTGGATAGTGAGATGAAATGAAATGAGATCGTTTTAGATGAGTTGAATAAAATTTTACTAGAATAAAATTTTTTAATATTATTATTGTTTCAACATTTTGAAAATGTTGAATTGTTTATTATATTTTGTATGAGAATTTAAAAAAATTATAATGATAAAATGAAGTAAGGTGATTTTTGTATCCAAACGAGTCCTAAATGTATATGTATCATTTTACTCTTTTCCAAATAATATATACGCCATAGAAATCATCACAAACTATAAGCTCTTTTATGCAATATAATGTTTTTGGAAACATTCTTTCTATTGACCACAAGAAAACAACATTCGGGACCGAAAAAAAAAAAAAACCGAATCGAGCAGTTGAATCGACTGTTTTTTAACAGTTTGGCTGGATCAGTTTTGGTTTGAATTTACCCTATTTTCAGTTTTTCGGTTTGATTCCGGTTTTTTAATTTTCCATACCAAACCGAACCGAAAGTAGATACTCTAATTTGTTTATCATTAAATATGTAGCACATAACCTGCTTATTTATATTTGTACTCTATAATTGCATAATCAATCTTAGTTATTTAAGTAAATAAAATTACGAATTTGGGCTACAAGAAACTTGAATTTAGATAATAGGATTTGCTTACTTGGGCTTTGAATTGGAAAATCGTTTTTGCATTTTTTTTTTTTTATTTCATTATGTAAGATGTGTCATATTTATCACTATTAGATGATCCTTTATTAGATGATTCTTTATAATGTAATAATGATAAATGTATCATATCTTACATAGTAAAATAATAATATAATAATATAATACAAATATAGTGTATATTATTACTCTTTTATATTTATCTTGGAAAAGCACATAGCATATGTATCAAATCTGCCCTTCTTGTTGTTGAGTTGGCAATATGTGACAAAACCAATAGAAAAATGCTTTTACTCACAAAATTTTTTTATAAAAATAAATTTATAAACTGATGTTACTAAAGCTACTTTAATTGTAATGTAATTCTAACTTATCATATAAAACTAATTCAATTTTTGGATTTATATTTTGAGATTTCTTTGTAGCTATATGACGTCTCATGCCAGTAGGCAGTAACGACGTCAGATGTTCAAGCGACAGGATGGCAGGCCATTTTTTCAAAAAAATTTTAAGCTCTAAATTCGCTGTTTTTCTAATTCACTCAAAAATAAAAATAAAAATGCATTTATATTTATCTGCTCTCAAAAATGAAAATCTCAACAAAAAAAAAAAAACAAATTTCTTCCTACCTTACATGTCTACAAAACAAAATGATTAAAATCTCGGCATCCCATGCAACAAAACCAAGGCCTTTAAACTTTTCTGGGTTAAAAAAAAAAAATGCAAAAGGATGAGAGATTTGCCTAGGATTTATCTCATGAATGAATGAATGATGTGGTTATGGATCAAAGACAACCGAAACCACAAGACCATAAGCCGAATGGGAATATCTCATGAATACAAGTGCTTTTTGTGCTCTCCACAGGAAATAGGCAAAAAAGTGTGTGCAGGTACACACAATGATCAATATGGATACCCTTAGGAGAATCCAATGAATGTGTCAAATGCAGAGCCAAAATCAGAATCAAATGATAAATACACAAATTTTTAAGGCAAACAATGAAAGGCATATCATATCCCCTTTCTTCTTCTTTTTCTATTGGGCTGATGACACATGGATCGATTTATGTCATTTAGCACATGGATTTTCTGTTTCTTAGGAAGGGGGGAAACTGAACTGACAGAACAAGCATGGATGGATGGACGGATGGATTAGTCTTGGAAAGATACAAGAGTTGCAGTTGTCATTGGACTCTGGGGGAGGGAAGGGCATTTCATGGCTAACCAGAACTTGCACAAGTACCACTATCTGCTTCTGCCTCTCACATGCGCAATAAATGGTTCTTATCACACCTTTGTATTCCTTTCTCAGTTCCCTCACAAGATCATCCTCATCCTCCACCTCCCCACTTCATCCCTCATAAATGTCTTTTTCACAGTACCCAAAACTCTAAGTCCCTAATTAATCTCGTAATTTACAGAAATAAAATGAAGTAACAAGCAGAAACTAAACTGGTTTTTTATCTTTTTTGTAGGATGGTTTTTGTACACGAAGAAAAAATATGAAGAAATAGATGGTGAAGATCATCAGGTCTCTTAGATCCCCACATCGACTGCATCGTAAATTCGATCTAGTTATCTTCAACGACACAGACAAATCTTAATACCCCATGAAAGTTGAAGAGATTCCTAGATCGCATAGCAATCCAAATACAACTGTTCGTACACGATAATCTAGTACATAGATGGATTTTAGAATTAATGAAAACAAAAAAAAAAAATCAAATTATCGATTTTTTCACGAGAAAATAAGATGAAAAAACAGGGAGAAATGAGGGAAAAAAAAGTGACCATTAAATCTACGATCCATCGTAGCTTTGTTAGAGGCACAAAGCGGTAGCTCGAATATCTTCTTCGTCGTCGTTTCGGCCGAACTCCCCACCGTACATCGGAGGTGGGAGGTTAAGATCGAATGGCAGGACCCTTCGGAAAGAAGACGTGAGGGCGCAGTCTTCGTCGTTGTCATCGACCACGGAGGACGAGGAGTCGCAGTCGCTGCGGCAATCCTCGGGTGCGACCGGGTGAACGGGCGTATGCGGCGGCACGGCCTTGACCCTCGGGACGACCACCACCCTTGGCCCACTGAAGGACTCGACGGTGCTGCTCATACCGCTCGTCGTCGGCCTGGCCGGGGCCTGAATCTGATTAACAAACTTACCCGAAACGACCGAAAACCCTCCCTCGTCTCGGACCTGAACCCGGGCGAGCTGGGGAGCCGTTAACGGGAAATTGATCTTTGCCTTGGGCCCACGCAGGGACAAGGCCGCGGCGTCGTAGGCTCGAGCCGCATCCTCAGCCGAGTCAAACGTACCGAGCCAGACCCGAGTCTTCTTCAACGGATCTCTGATCTCGGCGGCAAACCGGCCCCAAGGTCGCTTCCGAACACCTCTAAATTTAACGTCCTTGATTGTGGCCTTGTATTGGGAATTAGAATTAGTTTCGCGACAAAAATTTGTACCTGGAACCACTGCAGGATCTGCTGTTCTTCCACGCCGCATGGGTAAAAGCCGAAATAGGACCAAAAGAGTTTTGGAGATGGTGGGTGCCGGGTGGAAGGGAAACACAGCTTATGAATAATTTGCAACGACCGCCACCTTCTCCAGATGACAATCAAAGGCTGTTCATCATCTGCTCTCTCTATCTCTCTGGGAGTCTCTCTGTGGCTGTTTCTTCTTCTTCTTTATCCGTCAGGAACGAGAGATCCGGTGGGTGAAGGGAGAGAGAGGAGGGGGGAGAGAGGGGGGGGGGGGTGCGCTTCGTTGCTTGGGGCCTTGGGGGGAATGATTTCGCCTGCTTTATTCGGGAAGGCCGGAGGGGTATGAAATCGTGGCGGACGTTAAATGACTGAAATGCCTATTCTTTTTCTGTTTTTTCTTTTTAGTACGGAGGAATGAGGATGATTAGGTCCAATTTCTTTTTCTTTCTGTTTTTTAATCTGATAAATATGTTGTAATATGTAAGAAGCCAGAAAGGAAGGTACCGATAAAAAGATATTAAAAAATAAATAACCAAAACAAAACAATGCTTATTAAGAAAAACGTGTGAACATTAATTTTTTTTATATGAAACATAAAACAAAAAATGTCACTTTTTTTTATCAATGATATATATTTAAAATAAAATGACGTTTGAAAATATAAAAGATGAAGATTGAAATATTAAATTCTTTTTTTTTTTATTTATATTTTTAATTTTTTTTAATAAACCACTTATAAATGGAGCAAAATGAACTGTTTTAACTGAAGTGGCATGACAATATTTCTCGTAGAATAAAGGTTAAAAGGTCTGAGTCATTGATGCTTGGTAGAATGATTTATCGACATCCATCGCCAAGAAAGTATGGTTGGGATGGGAGCCAAGCGACGAGATCAGAAAATGGTGCAATGTAGTCAATTGTTTTTGAAGTGTTTGCTAGGGTTTTCTGCATGAGTGCTGCTACAGCCTGAGGATGGTCCCCTCATTTGGTCATTTTTTTATTTTGATTTTTTTTCATTCATTTTTTTATAGTTTTATACATTTAAAAAAAATCATAATATCATTAAAAATATTTTCTTAATCACTAAATAAAATAAAAAAATTATCGCAACCCATGTTGGGACCATTTGTCAAGACAGAGAGCATTATTCTTTCTGCATTTGTTACCTCTAGATTTACTTTCACAAAAAGCAAAGACATAGAGGAGTAGCTAGAATTGGATAAATTAGGTATATTGCAAATTAACTACCGTCATTTGCAATAATGGGCTGATGCCCAGGTTAGAAGGATTTAGGCTGGGTATGAATATATAAAATATCTCATCTTATTTTATTATTATAATTTTTTTAAATTTTTTATATAAAAATATAATAAATAATTTAATTTTTTTAAATCTTAAAATATAAATAATACTAAAAAATTATATTTAATAATATTTTATTTAATTTTTAACAAAATATCTTATCTCATTTGAGCTGTGTATCCAAACTCACTCTTAGTAATAGAAGAATTTCTTCCTTTTGAACTCTCTTCTAATTACGTTACGTAGGAGAGGAGGGTAGATTTCTTCAAATTCTGTATCATTTTTAATTTAAATTTTAAAATTTATCTTTTAAATTAAATTATATCACGTAAATGGTATTTGATGTAAAAGCCTTCAAATAAAAGTTATTCTTCCAATAAAGCCTACAAGATTCATACATTATTTTCAAAGCTTTTCTTGTTGTCTTATTACAAGAGTGAGTGCATATCAATCTATAACTTTCCAACCACTTCTAAGAAACACATGATGCCAAATCCATGAACTCCAATATATTGGATCATGAGAGCCGTTGTTTTTATTTTTATTTTTGATAGGCATGTGGAGCTGATCACGTGTTATCATATCTCCTTGCCGTGAGATGTTGCATGCACCACCCTAGAAGACTAGATCTTTAGATTTGAGCAACCACATCCCTCCGCTACTAGCACTTGGAATCCACACATCGATACATACTTCCGTCTTTCTTAGTTCCTAGCAATATCTCAGATATACATAAATCATAAATCATACATTGTATAATTACTAAATATAAAGTCTGAATAATGTCTGTAATGCCCAATATGTGTGATCAATAAAGTGGCATAGCCAGATTATTGACACATCTTTAGAAGCCCATGATTTTGGTTAATTAGATCGTGAGCATTAAAGTGGTACGGGCTCAATTCATGTGTAAAGACTCATTAAAAACTCCCGTTATTTTATGATGGGCAAAATTAGAATTCTGGTATTATGTATAGGTCATGGTCCCTATTCATGATTTATTCTTAACTCTATGTATCTCATTGCTGTGAGTTTTTTCAGAGAGTGAATCTTGGACATAGAAAACTATACTGCTGCATTCTTCTCTCCAATGACTATAGGTACGCCTTCTTTATTAAATTTCTACATCAATTTGACAAGTGATCTTGAATATTTGAATGAGAAATACTACTTATCATCCCCACACCACACATTAATACGTGATTTGTGTGTGGTTTAGAGAATGATTAATAGAATTTTTCTATTCGAAATCTCCAAATTCAATATATTGACCCACAACAAAGAAAGTGGAGTGAAGTGTACTCCTTCCTATTACATTATCCCGCCGTGAGGGACAAAACAAAATGGTCCCCAACATTTTGGATTACTAAATCCAGCACACTTTTAATGGCTTTTCTATCGGTGCCTAATCAATAAGAGAACTTGATACCAAAGTATTTTTACTTCATTTTCTAACTTTTTTACTTGTTACCAATTTATGCACATGAGATCAATATAGGGATTTTTTTGGGCAAAATGGTGGTAGAGGGCAATCAAATGTGGCTGCTCTACCTTGGCGTGACTATAATAGCACCAGACTATTCAGAGATTGTACAAAAAAGACCTAAACACGCCCCCTCATGTTAGGTTTGAGTCATAACTTAGACCTCAACTATACTAGAAAATTCAATGTGTATCGATCATGTTGATTATTTAAAGTACCTAATTGGAAAGGTTGTGCCCAACATATCAATTGGCCCTTTTAAATCCAATGCATATATTGATTGTGTAAAGTTTGTGTGAGAGGAAAAGAGTAACCCAAATTTTGGAAATACCAACCTATCGTAAAGAAATCTCATAAAAATAAATCTATATATTCACGTAATTTTATATGATGTGTTAAATTTACTTTACAATAAAAATAATTTTACCATTAAATATATATATATACCCTATCAAATCATTTCAATTTCAATTTGTAATTCTACTTTGATGACTTCTTTTTTCTCTTTTAGAAAAACGGCATACCCAACTACCTAAGTAATAATATGTAAAGGCTCTAGAGGAAGTAGGCAAATATAAGTGGCATGTTTTAACAGGTTAACTGATTGCGTAGGGAACAAAACTCTTGCGAGGATCTAAGCTAGCCACGCCAAGTTCCAACCCCACTCTTATAGTTTCGTGATTATGAAGGTAGATAAGGTCTAAAGTGTCTAGCACGGGTGTAATTCACTTGGAATTAGGCCAAGTTTTTTTTTTTATTGTTCGTGTAAATAGTGATAAACAATAAAGAAGTTTTGGCCAAAATATTTTTTTCGTATTGCTGTATATTGATTTTGTTTAAACTTTCGATTATGTGAATCATAAGCTAATGTTATACCTCCAACTCTTTATAATTTTTATAATTTTATTTTAAATGAAAAACTATTACATAAAATTTAATATTTAGTGATAAAAAAAAATTGTAGCGATATCATTATTGTATTTTATTTTATTTATATTTAATTATTGAAAAATGTAATTTTTCCACACCAAATTGGAATTGGCTTATCATTAACCAAACCCGAAGGCGTGGATTTCTCCTGTTTCACATAATTGTCAGCAGAATTCATTTATATACACAATTTGTGCAAAATAATAAGACGTATATGGGAAGCAATGTTCTTCAAGGATGCATGGTCACTGCTAAGGTAATAGGCAATGAGTTTTGTTATATATCAGTCATTATTTATTATTATATTATATTTATAATTTTTTTTTCATAAAATATGAATATGTGATAATGAATTATGATTATTCTAATTATAATAGTTAGACACTACTTGCCGTAAGATTTATTATAACTTAAAAATAAATAAAATAAACATATTTTTTTAAGATAACTGATGTTAAAGAATTCTACACCAACATATTTTTTTAAACATATTTTCTAGCCTAAAAATAAAAATAAAATTTAAAAAGAAATATATATATATATTTTTTGGATTATCTGAGCATTTTTTTAGAAATAAATATCTCAACCCACTTTCCGAAAATCAAAAAGTCAGAAGGACAAAACTGTCATTCACTGAGACACCACAATTGGGCGGGGTCAACAGGAATGGGTCCCACACGGACTTGGCCATTCTCGAGACCATCCCACTGACACAACCGAAAGGCCCCCTCCCTGCCTGCTTCCTCAGTCCCCTTCTCCAATCTCCAGAAGACCGAGTCAACTCATCGACTAAAGATTATGTTTGAACGTGATGAGAATTTTATGTCTTATTTTAAAGTTTAAAATATTATTTTTTAATTTTAAGATTTGAAAAAATTAAATTGTAATTTGAAAAAGTTGTATTGGGATTTGAAAAAATTGAATTATTTATTATATTTTATATAGGAATTTGAAAAGGTTGTAATGATGAGATGAGATGAGATAAAAATTTTGTAGAAGATGAAACATTCAAACATAATATAACTCACTCTGCCAGTGGTCGAGCTTTGTCCTGAAAAACTCGGTAAAAGGAAAAAGAGTTTCCAACCACGGGACGATTTATTTCATTATTCTAAAAAATTTGAAAATATATAATTATCGTTTTATAGTAATTTCTAGTAATAGAAACAATTTTAAGTATGTAAATTTTAGGTGCTGTTTAAAAAAAGTGGAAATTATTATTAAAAAATATTTTTTATTTAAAATTTTTATTTATTCAATTTTGTTAAAAAAAATACGTAAAATTTACCGATTCTAAAATTGAATTTATCGTTTTTTTTTTGTTCAGAGTACAACAAAACTATGCAGTTAAAAGGGTCTGTTTTTGGTTGTTTAGGTTGAAGTTTCATTTACTTTATCCACTCGTTGTAAGCTTTTCGAGGTGGAATTCTGAAAACCAAGTAATTTTATTATGTTAGAACCTCCTTTAAAAGGATAACCGTATTGACCATTGACTCTTTAAAAAAGAAAGGACACCTTCCCCGATAAAGCAAAGAGCTTCGTGGCCCCTATGGCCATAGGGTTTGGCCATCCTCTGATCGTATTTTTGCCTATAAGGAGGAAAGTTACAAAAAGATTATGTATTGACGTGCAATCATGTCATCAATAAGATATATTTTTTAATAAAAATAAATTTATAATCTGATAAATTATGTTAAATCACATTAATTTATAAAATTAATTTTATATAATCACTTTAAGATCAAAGTATTTCTCTTCTATTTAAAAACCACTACAAACATAAAAGATCTTTAAAATGATTTATATATTGATGTGGTACACTGCTTTCTATTTTTTTTCTCTCTTTCCCCCTCTCTTCTTGTCCACCGTGGTAGTCGGGGACCACCTCAGATTGGGCAGAAGATGCCAACGGTCTAAGCGGCACCGCCGACGTGGAGCTCACTTCAGTGCCGTGAGCTTTTCATCCACAATGGTGCACATTTTGTATACTGTGTGCATGGTCAACGGCCGCCATTAGCTGGCCAGGATCCACCCCTAAGCTAATAGGAGTTTTTCAACGGTCCAAGTAGAAAATGCCAGAGGAGACACGAACATGGTAGTGATGTGAGCTTGTCGTGCAGGTTTCATGCATGGCTTGGGTGGTCGACGGTTGTTGTCCGTTGGCTGTGGTGGTTGGGAACCACCTTGGGGGGCAAATAACGCTGAGGATGAGGGAAGGGGGGGAGAAAGAGAGAGGGAAAGAGGAATGAAGGAGAAAGAGAGAGAGAGAGAGAGAGAAGGGGGATGTGGCACCATATCAATATGTGAGATCCTTTTTATATCTCTAATAGCCATCTTTCTCTTTTGCCTAATCTAAAAGAAAGGGAATTGTGAGTCATATGACCTAATGTAAAAGAAAAGAAATGATATTTCCTTCTTGTACTTTATGAAGGGTAGGCAGCCCTGGTCCGGATCCGGAATTCTAATTGGGATTGCATGTCCTTGACGAGTTCAACAAAATTAAAAAAACATAGATTCACAAAAATCTAAACAAAAACAGATAATAACCATATAAAACCAAATCAGAGCCCTCAACAGAAATAAAAGGAAAAAAAAAAAATGTTGGCCGCTAATGTTGTCATTAATGTGGCAGCATTACGGGTGGATTTTTTTTTTTCCCAACTCTATGTGCCTACTTAAAACTTATTTTGAATGGAATTCATCCACCCGCACACCCTAGGGGGTAAATGCATCAGTCTATTTGATAGTCTATTCAATACTTATTCGGTTAAATTCAAATCAAATCTAGCTTGTAAAAGAAAAAAACTCGTTCAACAAAACAGATATCCGCGCTCAATTAGTAAATGACACCTACTCACCTAAACGCAACTCGGCTAAGGCTCGTTAAGGCCTGTTTATTTATGCTCGAGTCGACTCATTAGCTCGATTTAATTAAAACTCTTTCATACATTGATAAATATACACACACCTATGTATGTGTACAATATTAGTTAATAATATAAGCATAATTTGTATATAGAATAAACACACCTAGTCACTTGTGTCTATATATAGAATAAACTTCATTACTATATTTTATAATTTGTACAATAATTAATCGATAATATTTAATAATTTCATATATTAGTATGTGGGAAATATATCTGAAATGTTGATATATACTATCATATTATGTGTATATGATAGTAATTTTAATTTATGTAGACATATAATATATTGTTATTATTGATAATAATAAACTATTTATATATTCATTATTTATAAATTTTTACAATTTTCTAATTTAATAAAAGTTATACTTTCATCATAGTTTCAAACTACTTTATTACTGTCCAAACTATTTATCACTTTTTCATTACTACTTATCATTAGAAATAACTTCAACATATTTACTATCATTAATGGTGAAGAGTTTTTAGGTTGCATTAAATAAACAATAAATAAGGTAGGCTCACTTCACTTGTATATTTCTCTACTATCGAAAGCCCTCAAGTTTGAACAAAAAGCTAAAGATAACATTTATTATACCACTCTCCTTCCATTTGGGCTCGTTTGGTTTCACATATAGTCTAAATTTATCTCATTTTATATTATTTTATCTCATCTCAATATCTAAATATTATTTAAATATAAATAATTTTCAATTTTTATTTTTCAATTTTATCATCTAATCATTATAATTTTTTCAAACTTCTAAATAAAACACAAAAAAAAATAATAATAATAATTTTTTCGAATCTCAATACAAAAATAACATTTAAAGATTATATTTCTAATGATATTTTGATTTTATAATAATTTTAGTTCAATTTTTTCTTTCTTCCATCCCAAAACTTATAAAACATCTTAACTCAAATCATTTCATAAATTTTAATAAACTTCACAATTATTTATAAATTTTTCATTTTATCTCATCTGTAACCAAGCAAAGCCTTAGTGAGGTATTGTTTTGAAACACAACAAGCAGCAGCAAACTGTAGTCCACAATCGCGAGTGGGGAAAAGGAAATCAGGTAGCTGGTAGAGAAAGTAAGCATCAACTTCTAAAACGGAGTCGTTTCTCTCCGGTGTGCCCATGGCCTTTATTTATGTTTTTTTTTTTTTTTTTTTTTTTTTTCCAGTTTTCCAGTAGCACCGTTTATCTTTGCCAATCTGCTGCTTTCCAGCGACTTAGGGTGGACACACTCCCATTCTTCAACTTCTCCAAGAGTCGATCATCAAATTGGTAGAAGAAATCTGCCTATCTTGCAGCTCATTCGCCTCACGCGCGGCTTATGTTATGGGTGATCCTCACGGGCCGCCGCGCCTCGGAGAGCACTCTACCACCATGCACGACAATTTTCGGATCTACGGCTTCGAATCATTTAGATCTGACTGCTCTCTTCACTCCAGTTGTGGCGCATGGCCTACACACGCCGCCACCGACAGTAACGCCCTCTCACCGACAATTCATCACAGTTTTCAGTTGCTACACTATGTTCCCACTCTCTCTAATCAAGAATCAAGTGAAAGTGGATGTGACAATTCCTTTCAGCTAGTCTAGACCAACACGTTGCAACACACCCTTTTGTATTGCGGCTTCTATCTGCAAATTTATAGTCTGTTCATCAGACTATTTAAAAACAATCATCAAGCAATCTCCTTTTGTGGGATTTGGGTGAGAGTCAATCTTTTAGCTCCAATCACCTACTTTATTTTTTTTACTTGTGTTGTAATATGTGTTGACTTTAGGAAGATTGTAGGGGACTCCCACCCTACCGAATTTGTGTCTTATATCTATTTATTTATCTATAAATACTTTATTTGTCATGAGAAAAAAAAAAAAAACCTTATTGAAGTACAAAATTTTCCGTACAAACAGTTACCTATAAAATTGGTAACAACAGGTACTCAAACTACTCTGAAAAATAATCGAAAGAAGGATATTGGCTAATGAATTATAAACATAGAGATTGATACACAGATAATTATTTTTAAACTTTATTTGAAATGAAGGGCAGTTATCTTAAATTAAAATTATTTTTAATAAAGTAACACGATTATATCTTTTTTATCGTGCAATAAGTTTTAAAAGAACAGTAAATATATTATTAACATTTACGGAAGAAAATGGTAAAGGGTGATTATATTTTTAGTAGTTTTTTTTTTGTTAGGGGTGATTATTATTACGTTCTTCATTTTTCTAGAAATTTTATTTACAATCATAAATCATAAAATATGTAAATGTCGAGTAATTTTTTTCAAAAATTAAATAAATATAAAATTTATATAAAAATTTAATTTTTTAAGAACAAATCTTATTTTAAAAAAATAGTCTATAACACTTGCATAATTTATAATTGTATTTAATATTATTCTTTCTTAAAATAAATGCAACATTCACCGAAAGTGGTTACTTAAAAAAGATAACAATTATCTTTTTTAACTTAATTATTAAAGAATTATTTTTAAATAAGTTTATAATTTTTTTAAAATATTTAAAAGTATTTAAAAAAATTGCACTCATCGATTAAAAATTTGGATGGCTCTACTGTCATAGCTTCGAGCTGCAGTTAGTTATAAAATATATATTTTTTTAGTCGATGTATGTTTTAATACTTTTAAATATATTTTCTTAATTACTAAATAAATAAAAAAATCATAACTTTACCTTTCAACTGCAAGAAATAGCTATAAGAGTAGCATTTGTCTAAAAAATTCTATAGGCCCTCGATGGCCTAGCATCACCCACTCCTACTGCCCACATCTAGATGACCCGCGATATGACACATCAGCACTTGTTCAGCCACAAGAAATCACTCTGATGGAGACCCAATAGTCTTACCGGGACCAGCAGGTCATCCGGTAAAAGCAACCGACCGGCTGGGACCAAAAGCAACGATCCTCTTATAATCATAGGAGATATTTGTATAAAATAATTTTAAAAAATAATATTATTTTATATAAATATCCTCATATTAATATTATAAAAAAATATTAAATTTCTTGATTTTCTCTGACCGTTTATATATTTATTATTATTTTTTATTTAATAATTATAGAGGTAATTATTAATATATTGACATATTTTTTGAAAATATGAAAAAAAAAAAAATTGCCTAGTGCACACCCAACGGGGAATAGGAGCAGCCCCTTATAAAAATTATAAAAAATAATTTGTTTATATCGTTAATCTTTCGAAAAAAGAAAAAAACAATCCATAAAACAAAAGGACAGACAAGCGGCCTTCTCTGACCGGACTCGGTATTTTGTTGCTGGGGGGCCATACACATTATGCCAACCGACAGCCGTATGATGCCCTCGGCCAGCTACGGCCCAATGGATGGCTCACACCTGTCAAGCTGAGTATATATTTTTTAATTTTTCGGTTTGATTTAGAATTTAAAACGTTGAAGAAAAGAAAGAACAACCTTTTTTTGAGTGGTCGGTGGGTGTTCTTTTTTCTTTTTCCTTTTCTTTTTCTTTCCCTCGTTACCCCTAACCCAAGGCGTAGGGTACGGTAAGATATAGAACAGCTGCGTCCCCAGCAACACCTGGTTTTGTACGTACTGACAAGTATTTACCTTGGCAAGATACGAAGAACCTTGAGAAGTTCATTTCTAATTGTAAAAAATGTTTATATCAAACAAATAATTTTATCAAACGGACCGTTTTAGAGATGGGATTTCGGGTCCAGCAAAGAGATAAGGACTTCGATCACTCCAAGCTAAAGATAAGCCTTTACCTGTCTATTGCAATATCGAAAGCTGAAAGAACTTACATACAATTTTTTGATATAGTTATGAAGACGAAAATTAACCATTAGAGCCTATAAGATAGACTGGAGAGGGATGTTTAGGTATTCAGGACATAAGCAATATGGATAAAGTAGTTGTTGATGTTGTGTTTCGCAAGTCTGAACAGCTCCATATTGTTGAGGCTCGATCTATTTCCTCTAAGATGAAGAATGAGGGAGTTCGGGAGCCGTAGTACCTACAATTCTCAAATTAGTTCAAAGTAGGAGCTTGAGACAATGACTGAAGAAGTATTCAGGAGTGTAAGTGAGTAACCCCATTCTCAGCAGAGAGAAGGGTATTTATACCTGGTCGGGGTGGGCTCTGAGGTGATGGCGACCAATGCGCGGCTCCGTATTGGGATTGGGTGTCCCTGCCAACCTCCCGTCTCCCATCAGACCTGCCAGGCCTGGCCAGGGTTGGTGCTGACACCCAGGTGGGCATGTTGTTGTGTGCCAACCTGCGGGATGCATTAAATGCGGCATGGTCCTACCATGGCGTGCTCATTCCTGCTCTTAGTGGGAGATCTCTCGTCCATGTCGCCTTTTGGTAAGAAGGTGTTAACGGAAGATCCCTCAACCATGTCACCTTTTGGCAAGAAGGTATTAATGTAAGATCCCTCGATCGTTTTAACCTTTAAGTATTAGGCTAGTGGGAGATCCCTCGACCATGTCGCCTTTTGGTGATAAGGTATTAGCGGAAAATCCCTCGACTATTTTAACCTTTAGGCTTATAGGAGATCCCTCGAACACATCGCCTTTTGGCAAGAAGGTGTTAACAGGAGATCCCTCGACTGTTTTAACCTTTAGGTATTAGGTTAGCAGGAGAGTGCCTCGACCGCGTAACCCTAGCGATGCAAGTGTAGCGGGAGATGCCCTCAACTACGTAACTCTGGTGATGGGTGTAGCGGGAGATGCCCTCGACCCCATAACCCTGGCGATGCGAGTGATGCCTTCGACTGCGTAACTCTAGAGATGGGTGTAACGGGAAAGTGCCTTGACCGCTTAACCCTTTGAGATAGGAGACAAAGCGCAACCGCAATCTGTGGTGGGAGCTAGAGATCGATCGTACCAACAAAAACAAACATGTTTTGTTAAATAATCCAACCCACAAGTTTGAAATTTGAAAACCTGGTCCATTTCGCTTGAGTGGTGAAGGCTGGTCACATATGGGCACTATCCGTTGGCCACCATGCTTTGGTAACGATAAGGACATGGGATGACCGTGATAACGAATAAAATTCATGTGAATATGGCGTGAAAAATATTGTGTATGGTGAGAGACACTTTGTGTGGTGTGTAACTGGTGAAGAAGGCTTTATGCAGTGCATAATTGGCGAGGAGTATCCAGTGGTTAAGAAATTGGCGAGTAGCACTTCTGGGCGAGCAACGAGTGAAGTGGAACTCAAGTATGGCAAGCAAACCATGGGTTGAAGTCATTGTGGCTAACAAACCCTGTGGTGAGCAAATTTTCACAGATTGTGGCGAGGAAGCACACTGGCAAACTCGAGGTTGAGCAAACATCCACAGATTGTGGCGAGGAAGCATATTGGCAAATTCTAGGTTGAGCAAACATCCATAGATTGTGGCGAGAGCACACTGACAAACTCCAAGCTCCATGGTGAGCAAATGTTCATAGATTGTGATGAAGAAGCACACTGGCAAACTCGAGGTCGAGCAAACGTCCACAGATTGTGGCGAGGAAGCATACTGGCAAACTCGAGGTCAAGCAAACATCCACAAATTGTGGTGAGAGCACACTGACTAACTCCAAACTCCATGGCGAGAAAACTATGGGCGATTAATTTGTTTTGGGCGACGTGGTGGAGCAACTTATATGGTGCAACAGTACAACCATGAATGGTAGTCCGAGTTAGTTGTCTGCGGATGCTCAACTGCACAGCACACATGCATGCTTCTTCTTCTTCGTCTTCTTTTTTTAAGCTAGTAGCTAAGTGTGGTGAGACACGTAAAATAATTTGGGTGAGAAACTTATAGTGGGTGAGTACACAAGGGCTGGCGAGGAGTTTCTGGTGTGTGAAAGCTTGGTTACCATGGGGCGACGAGGCTTGTTGTTGCATGCTCGTTGGCTGCCACAAGTACTAGTGGCAGATCGTTGCTTGCCTGCGATACCTATTGATTTACTTATGAAGGTGTACATAACCGCCATTATGTCTTCTTAAATTACTATCTCACCTTAACTCATGTTGGTCTCTCTTCGCCTTTAGGCCCCCATCTCGGTCTTTCCTCTGTCCTCCTTTTAGTTCTCAATCGTTCATTCCTTCTGGCTGGGTGGTCAAGGCGATAAGGGTGTTTTCAGCTTTAACAAAATCGTCAGTCCTGTCCATTAACTCTCGTAAAGTGGAAGGAGTTTTCCTGGCCAGCTCGGCCATGAAAGGGCTCCTTGGCAAAATACCTTCCAGCAATGCTTTGATGCAAACCAAGGAGCTGGACACGCTGATCATACACGTGGGAATGAAGCTGAATTTGCACAAGACCCTTTGTCACTTCCTAGTGGCCCAATTACAAGATTTAGAGCCAAACGTTTCAAGGAAGCACTAAATGGGCTAATCCAAGAGAATTGGGCTGATTCTAAAAAGACAATGATGGGCTCAAATAATAATCAAGACTTAGTCCATGTCATCAAAGCCCAATAATTCCAAAGACCAACTCAACAAGCAGCCCATTGTCCATCACGATTTTTGAAATGTCATTCTAGAAATATTCTGGACGAATTAGCTTGAAATTTATATCTCATTAGAAAGCTTCATGTCTCTAGTTTCCAACGCATCAAACGGTGTGCAATTTGGAGTCTCCTAGAGGAAGTTAGAGGGATTTTACTGAAGAGTATGCAAGGCTGGCGGGATTTCGCGAATTTTCAGATTGTCTTGTCTTTTGGAATTCTCTAGGCAATAGCTTTCAGACTTTCACATGTCTTTTGAGATTATCCATGCTTGGAGGGTTGTTCCAAGTATATATAGGGGGGATTTCGAATTTGAGGGGAGATTATGTTATTTTTCAGAAAATCACCTTTGTGAGGCCTTGTGTTCCTCTTCGTTCTTAAGAGAACTCTTGAACTTATCAAGTTAATCTTGTGGCGTTCAAACAACCAAACTTATCACCTTGATTCCTGAGAGATTCTTAGGTTTTCTTGGTGTGGCGTTTCTATCCTTCGTAGTCTTGGTTTTCATCTTATTAGGTGACGGGTCAAGGCTCAACAAATCTTGTCTTCACGATCTTGGGGTTCTAAACCATTATTGTTATCGGGTTTCATCACAATCGTTGGTGGAGTTCGTATCACGCTTCTAGCATGATTTTCTCGTCTTAATCGTTGGCTATCATATTCTCTTTATTGAAGCGTGTTAAATACGCTTTCAAGTTTTCATCCTCTCTTTGTTTAACAGTTGATAAGTACACGGCTAGTCTCCTACGTCTTCTACTTGCCATGAACTGGGTCAAGAACTGTCGGCCCAGCTCTTCAAAACTTTATATGGAATTTGGTTGGAATGTACCGAACCATCTTCTCGCCGATCCCTTTAGAGTCAAACAAAAAGCCCTACACGCAATTTCTCCCAGGAATTCGTGAAGCGTCATATGGGCTTTGAAAGTCTCAAGATGTTCCACATGATCTTTTGAGCCGTCATACAGGTCTACCGACGGGACATTGAACTTTGGAGGCAGTGGCATTGCCATAATTTCCGCAGAGAACGGTAGATTTGTGCTGGACAGCAATTAATCAACTGAAAAGGATGCTCCTATCTTCTTGGCCATCTCCTTATATTTATCCATCAGGTTGCGCAGGTCGTAGTGCAGCTTCTTCATTTCCTCATCCTCTTGGTGGCATTTTCCAATACCCACATTGTTTACCTCCATCTCTACCCTGTCGACCTGACTGGATGTCGTGCCCTACCCTGACAGCCCATTTTCGTGACTTGAGAGCCTCATTCTCCTTTCGTAGTGAGTCAACCTCTGTGATAAGTTTCTTTATTACCTCATTCATTTCCGCAAGTCTCTCTTCCATGTTTTGTCAAGTTTCTCCCTGATCTCTAGTTGCCTGAGACCGTGTGGTGATGGGCATGTGACTAGCATGCTAAGTGTGAGACTAAAAGATCCCACAGACGGCGTCAATTGTTGAAGACGTGTTTCACACCACCAACCACACGGATCACATGCAAAAAATTAAGGAGCGGCACTGGTTGCCCTGTGGAGTATCTGATGCCAAAGTCAGTATAGCAATATGAGAGTAAATGTATGTAAAGCAGAAGTAAATCCCCCCTTTTCTTTGTTACCTCTTGTGGCCTATTTATAGAGGTTATTTCCTTAAAACTTTAGAGTCCAATTTGTCTTTAGGGAAAAGATAAAGCCAAGAGATAAGGCAGAAAAGATAAGACAAAGAAGTTAGCTCAGACTCCTAAAAGGAAAAGGTTTCACAAGGCAAATTAGATTCTATCATTCCAAGGAAATAATTTCTATAAATAGCCCACAAGAGGTAACAAAGAAAAGTAGGGATTCACTTTTTCTTTATATACATTTACTCTCATTTTGCTATAATGACTTTGGCATCGAAGACTCTACAGGGCAACTAGTGCCGCCCCTTCATTTGTTACAAGTGATCCGTATGATTGATGGTATGAAACACGTCCTCAACACTTCTTAACATTGGCGTCAACGTCACTTTTCTAGACAAAAGTGAGTTTTTTTTTCTAAGCAAGTTAATTTCATTAAATTAAAAAAATGATACATGAGGAGGGGGTAGAGTTTCCCAACAATCGTCCTAAAAAGCAATAGAAAACAGTGCAAAGTAGTGAATGAGTTTATTTGAGACCAATTTCTTGGTCTCTACCCACGTCCTACGAGAGAACGCCATCTTATAGAAAGACAGAAATATGTTCACAAAAAAGCAAACGATAGAACCACCGCTTGAGACAGTGGAACCTCTGCTGGAAGCGGTAAAGGTGACAGGTGCATTGTCAAATATTGTCTAGAGATGATTTTTGGAGAGGTCCACGGTCCCTTTTACAAGATCATTGGTTAGGGAGAGCGGTAACATAGGGTAGAAGCCGGAATCTAGGTCGAGTCGCCTGCGACAAGTCAACATAGGCAGTGGCGGCGCGTGCAGTACACGTAGGGGTGAGTATCGGGCGGTCCGGACCGGAAAAACCAGACTGAACCGATCAATTTGGACCGAATATATTCGGTCTGGTCCATGGTCCATAGGTTTTTCTGACCGGACCAGACCGAATGAACATAATTTATATATATTTTATAATTTAGATATATTTAATTAATTATATAAATTTCATCTAACCTAATCCTATCACTAACTAATATATAATTATACTATATTATAATTAAGTATAGACTATAGTTATACTTATACTAATATTACTAATATACTAATATTACTAATATATAGCTATACTATATTACTAACAGTCTAATACTTTATACTAATACTATTATATAGTTATATTAATAGTTATATTAGTTGTTATATTAGTTATACTATATTATAGTGATTTATTATAACTATATTATATATTAATATAAGTTATAGTGATTTAGTATAACTATATAATATAATAATATATTAGTATAAGTTATAATGGTTTAGTATACGTATAAGTTATAACCTAATTTATTACAAATTTATTAATCATAGATTCATAGAAATTTAGAATCATAACCTAATTAATCATATTTAGTATCAATGTATTAATATATTTTTTAACGTATTACTAATACTATTAAGTATTAAGAGTTATAGTATAAATTATAATATATGTATAATTTATAAATTTATAATAGTATGTATAATTAAATATTTTATTCTTATTTATAATAGTATGTTAAGTATGTATCTTTCTCAATTATGGATGTAATATGTATGGATAATTAAATTATTTATGCTTATTGCTTCATATACAAAATGTTAAAAGTTGTATATGGCTCATTATGCATTAACATACTTTAAGTTATTTATAAAGTAATAATTAATATCATCAAAAATATAATTTTCATCTAATTTATTATCATTGACCATATAAAATATTTTTTTATTGAGTTTGTTATATAATCTACATAATAAGTCACTTAGTTTAATTTAGTATTGTAAATAAATTTTTTTATTAATTGATTTAAAAAAAAAAGGCTGGACCGAATCGGACCGATAGCTATCGGTCTGGTCCCCTTGGGTGTTCGGTCCGGTCCGGTCCAGCAAAAATGATGGACCGAAAACGTTCGGTCCATCGCTGAACCGGACCGTGTGCACCCCTAAGTACACGCGCTACCTGAGGAGGCGGACAGACAAGCAGATCTGAAGGATTTGAGGCTTCTGAAGCCGATGCAGCGACCAGAGAGGCTGAACCGGCGTTACATGTTGGTCGGAGGTTGCAGGAAAGCAGTAGATCGGCACTAAGGAGAGAAAACTGAAGAAAAATCTAAGGAAAAAAAGCAAACAAAAAGACAAAGATTTAAAAAAAAAAAAAAAAGCCTATAGGACTGGCTTGAGAAGGAGGTGGTCGGAGCCTAAGCTCTGAACCCCCTACGCCCAGTGAAAACGAGGAAAGTTTCTGTCTGAAAATTTCAAAGACAAAAAGGAGAGGGAGTGAGACGAGGGAGACCGATACGAAAAGCTAATTTTGGGCAAAAATCAGTTGATCATGGCTCCTCTAGCGTTTGTAAATTGATTTTTATTTTTTAACTTTTTCCTCACTTTGTAAAGTTAAATTTTATGTGGAAACCGATCAACCTGGGTCCCATGATGTCAAGAACCGACAAAATCAATTTGACTGGGTTCACCTAATTATACGACCAGAATTGCATGCGAAATATTAATATGTATTTTTTTTATTTAAATATATATTTACAAATTAATATATATATATGTTTAAATAGAATAATAAAAATAATAAATCATATATTAGTATATAGTGTAAGAAATAATAAATAAAAATTTTCAATTATGACAAAGCCTAGTCCAACAATATTTATGTCTAAACCTTACTTTTTTTTTTACAAATCTTAAGAGCATCTTCAATGGATTAACTAAAGTTAAAGGATACTTTTGATGAATGTGAAATGAATTTAACTTTTAACTATTTCATTCACATAAATTCTCACATTGGTATAGCTATTTTTTTTTTTGTATAACAATAAAATAATATAAGATAAATTTGACTTTGTCTATTCACATCAAATCACCACATTGGATTATCTATTTATTTATTATATAGTAATGAATAATTAATAATTAAAAAATATTTAATTTTTTAATTATTAATTTATTTAATTTTATCATATTTTACCATTATACCTATTATATATTAATTAATAATCATATTCTAATTAAATTCTATTAATTAGTAATCATATTATAATCAAATTATGTTAATTAGTAATCATATTCTAAACAAAAAAGAGAATATCTAGTACCATGCGAGGCAACCCCAGCATATGAGCCTTGCATTAATGTTTTTTTTTTTTTTAATGAGTATATTGAAGCCATGTATTAATAGTTACTTAGAAAATATAAACATTTACTTGAAAGTAATTAATTTACTTGAAGCTATGTCCCCCAAATATCAACTGGTAATATTATTTTCGTTCAACTTGAAAGTAGACGTGAAAGCAGAGAGAGAAATAAATGACAAAATTTACATGTAGTATATCTATAATAACTAACAAATTTGAAAATAATTTTAGTGTTCACGGTAACTAAAATTTAAATATTTAAATTTTAGCTAATCCATTGTAATTATATTTTGAGATCTAATAACTAAATATATAATAGATTTAATTTTTAGCTAATCCATTAAAGATGCTCTAAATAGGCCCACCGGTAATTTGTCTTAAATTAACAATTGTCTCGTAAGTTTAACATAGAGATAATTTTAATCACTTTAAAAAATCTTCAACATTTCACTTTACTTATGAGTCAGATTTCTCTTAAATTAATTAATTAGACTCTTATTTAAAGGTCTAAGAAGTAAAATATTTAATTAAATATAAAGAAAATATGAAATTAAGGACCAAACCAAAATCTCTACTCTAATTTCATTTCGTCTCAAATTATATACGTATGGGTTTGCGTTGGTTATTGATTATTTCTTCAGGTTGGGTTTTGATACACAAATTTATCTATCTCATCATTATAACTTTATTAAATTTTCATACAAAAATATAATAAACAATTTAATTTTTTCAAATCTCAAAATAAAAATAATACTAAAAAATTAAATTTAACAATATTTTATTTAACTTTCAAAAAAATATTTTATCTCATTTCATCTGAATACTCAATCCAAACCCACCCTCGATCATTTTTGCACTCTTAAAACTTGCTACATTGAAATTAGCACTCTCAAACAAAATTTTAAGGGCGCTAGACGGGTGTGCACTTGTCCCAACCTCGCATGGGTGGAGGGAAATTTTGGGCCACCCACAGCCAAAAATTGTCGAAAAACACTAAAAAAAAAAAATACAAAATAACTTAAACACAATAAGAAATCTACAAAATCACAGATTCATTCACAAAAAATCCATAGATCCACCCACAACAAATTGGAAAACAATAAAAAAATGTTAATAACAATAGATCTAAGAAAAGTGATACATTTTCTTTCAAGTTATAGATTTGAGCAAAGATTCAAAGAACCATGACCACAAATGGTTGTGGGTCTCTTCGCAAATCCACGGTCATTTGTGACTTTAAGCACTAGAAGAAAAAGTAGAGGAGGAGAAGATGAGAGAGAACAATAGGAGGGCAAGAGAGATTGAAAGAGGAAAAAGAGAGAGAGGAAAGAAAGACGTGGGGAATGGTTAGGTTTTAATTTAAATCCTAACCCTAAAATAACGTCATCTAAATAGTTTTATTTTTAAAAAATAAAACGATATCATTTTATTACAGATGGAGAACCTATATTGGTAACAAGCTCATCCTAAATAAGGAAGTCTAATGTAAAATGCTCTTAGTTGAATAAAAAAAGTTAGAAGGCCCAGGGCCCAACAGAGTTGTACATCCGTCTACCACCTCATACGTAAAGGTAGGAATCTCATGAAGATACGTGATTGGTTAAGCTATAAGACGTACCAAAAAGCTTAGCATCACGTACCGAAAAACTTTGCATAAGATAAACATCACGTCGGAACCTATATATATCAGGTAACCCTCAATAACAAATGTATCTGATCGTGAGCTTTCTATTTCCTAAATTCTCTTGAGCCTCTTACTAACTTAAGCATCGAAATTTTTCCCGGCGGACCACGCCGACCATATTTTGATTCTTGTGCAGGTTAACGGTTGCAGTCACGAAGTGGGACACGTCCTTTACATTGGCGCCGTCTGTGGGATCAATTATTTTCCTTACGTGGTTCTCACATGCCAACTATAACCCGATTTGTAGCAAGCCGAGCAATGGAACCATCTGTGAAAACACCATTGGCAGCGGCCGAGGAAAAATTGAAACAAGCACTTGAAGCAATTGAGGCCCTGAAGAAGGAAAACGATGACCTGCGACGGAGGAATGCTGAATCCAACAATACCGCCATACTCGCCCATAGTGGGCAGGATGAAGGGGAAGAGCTGTCTAATATGGAGTCGAATTTGGGGCGAACGGAAAAAGAGAAGATGCATGATGAGCTAAAAGAACTGGTAGAAAAATATGAAGAAATGGCAAAAAAGATAGGGGGATCTTCTTTAGTGGAATGCTTGCTCAACCAAACGGACCTGCTTTATAGCGAGCGAATTATGGCTGTGCCCCTCCGACCAAAATTCAAAGTACCCCAGGTAGACATGTATGATGGATCCAAAGATCCAGTGGACCATCTGGAGAACTTCAAAACCCATATTACGCTCCACTGATTTTCAGGAAAAATAGCTTATCGAGCTTTTCCTTTGACCTTGAAAGGAACAGTGAGAGGGTGGTTCGGGACCCTCAGGCCATGATCGATAGATAGTTTCGAAGAGCTAGCTAAACAGTTCTTAACACAGTATATACCCAGCAGAAGGCATCGGCGCCCAGCCGCCTTCCTCCTAACAGTTAAGCAGGGAGAAGATAAAGACCTGAAGACCTATCTTACTCGTTTCAACAGAGAACGTTTAACAACGGATGACCAAGATGAAAAGATCACCCTTGCCGCCCTCTTAGGCGGAATATGGCTCCAAAATCCCTTTATGGCAGAGCTAGCCAGGAAGACACCGTCCATTCTCAGGGAATTCATAGACAAAGCGGATGACTTTTTCAATGCTGAAGATACACTACAAGCTTTGGTGAACCCGTGGAAGGCGGGTGGCAAGCCAGAACGAAGAGGCGGGCAGATTGAAAGGAAAGCTGGTAACAGTCGTCAAGAGAAAATACAGGAAAAGAGGCCGGATTACAATCATAGGCTTATACATAATAATTTAAATGTTCGAGAAGACGAAAAGGAAAGAGAGGAACGATATCTACCCAAAACGGGTGGCGGTCGTTACTGCAAATACCATCAAACTGCATCTTACTGGACGGAAGACTGCACGACCATGAAGAAAAGAGTAGCAGAATTGGCAAGAACGAGTGAGTTAGAATGAATGATTGCAGAACGTTCAAAGCCAAGAAGACACCAGAAAACTAGGCAAGAAACCAGAAGGAGTAGATGTCTTGAACAACGGCGCCGAGCGCGTAGCCGCTAGGATGATGGAAACAGGGCACCCATAAGAGGTGAGAGGGGTATGCCACCCATTGGAGAAATCCAGACCATAGCAGGAGGGTTTGCAGGAGGTAGCGTGTCCACATCCAACAGGAAGGCGTAAGCGCGAAAGGCCATATATGAGGAGATTTATATGACGAACAGGGATCCCAAATAAGAAAAGCTGGGCGTCGACAAAAAGATGATCTCTTTCGGAGAGACGGATTGTGAAGAGGTGTTATACCCACATGATGACACTTTAGTGATCACACTTGTGATAGCCAACTACACAACCAGGCATGTGCTAATCGATAACAGAAGCTCAGCGGATATACTATTATGGGAAGCATTCGTAAAAAGGGGTATTGACACCAGTAGGCTAAGGCCCTTCTCCGACGCCATTGAAAGGTTTCTCTAGAGATACAATCCTGCCTGTTGAAACCATCACTCTCCTGGTGACCGCCGGATCTGAGGCACGAACAGCAACCACCATAACTGACTTCTTGATAGTAAAAGTTCCCTTTTCTTACAACGCTATACTAGGAAGGCCAACGCTTAACCAACTCAAGGCGGCTACTTCCACGTACCACCTTAAGATGAAATTTCCAACTGATAACGGGATACGAAAGTCTCAGGACGAACAAGCTTTAGCACGAGAATGCTATGTACAGGAACTAAAAAAAGGTCACGACGAAGTTTGTGTTATAATGAAGCAGGGCGAGGCACTGACGCCCCCTTCTTCTCCCTCACTGGCGGTAACCTTACAAGAAGGTGTGGAAGTGAGGAACGATAAGGATCAGCAGCATGCTGAAGTCAACAAGCCATTAGAGCTTGTAACATTAAACCTAGACCGCCTTGGGATCCACTACACGTATCGGGACCCATGTGCCACCGGCGGACAGGGAAGTATTGAAACAATTGTTGATCGAGCATGTGAATGTCTTCGCATAGAGTCACAAGGAAATGCCAGACATAGATAACGAGGTCATTGAACACCGCTTGGGCATGGACCCCGCCCACAAAGCAGTATGCCAGAAAAGAAGGTCGTTTAGCTCGAAAAAGTATGCTACCATTAAGTAAGAGGTAGAGAATTTACTTGCCGCCGGTTTCATCAAAGAAGCTCACTATCCAGAATGGTTGTCCAACGTAGTCATGGTGAAGAAGGCAAATGAGAAGTAGAGAATGTGTGTAGATTTCACTGATCTAAATAAAACTTGCCCGAATGATAGTTTCCCCTTACCACGCATCGAAAAAATAGTGGATGCAACAGCAGGACACCGTGTGTTAAGTTTCATGGATGCTTACTCAGGATACAACTAAATACGGATGCACCCAGCTGACGAGGAGAAAACTTCATTTATTACTGACCAAGGGTTGTATTGCTACCAGGTCATGCCATTTGGGTTGAAAAATGCTTGAGCAACATATCAAAGGCTAGTAAACCGGATGTTTAAAGATCAGATTGAGAAATCCATGGAGGTTTATGTGGGTGACCTTTTAATCAAAAGTAAGGAGCCCGCCCAGCACCTTAACGACCTAAGGGTGGCATTCGAGATCTTACGCTATTATAAAATGAGGCTGAACCTTGTAAAGTGTGCTTTTGGAGTGGAGTCAGGGAAGTTTTTGAGCTACATTGTATCTGAAAGAGGAATTGAGGCCTCTCCGAAGAAAATAGCTATCATACTCAACATGAAACCGCCAAAGAACCTGAATGAGACCCAGCAATTGGCAGGCAGGGTAGCCGTCCTAGGGAGGTTCATCGCCTCATCAACAGACAAGTGTTTCCCTTTTTTTCAGGTACTGCGCAAGGTGCATCCATGGAACGAAGAATGCGATGAGCCATTCGAGAAGTTGAAACAGTACCTGGCCAGCCTGCCACTCCTAAAATAACCACAAAAAAGCGATGTGCTTCACGCTTACCTAGCGGTTTCCCCAAACGCCGTGTCCGCAGTCCTAATAAAAGAAGAGGGGGCAATCCAGCATCCCGTATACTACGCAAGTCGGGCTCTTAGGGGAGCTGAAGTAATATACCCGAAGATTGAGATGCTAGCCTTTGCCCTAATAAAGGCGGCCTGAATACCCTGCCCGTATTTCCAAGCCCACATAGTAAGAGTACTTACGGAGGCCCCTTTAGCAAAAATTTTGAAAAAGCCGGACAGCTCGAAAAGGTTGTTTGGATGGTCGATAGAATTAAGCGAATTTGACTTAGAATACGAATCAAGGAAGGCGGTTAAAGAACAAGCTCTGGCAAACTTTATAACAGAATTCTCGGGTTTCCCGCAGGAAGACACGACGATCCCAATAGGAAAACTCTGGATACTTTTCATTGATGGCTCATTCTGCAAGGTGGGCAGAGGCCTGGGGATATATTTGATAGATCCCGATGGCAAAAAGTAGTACTATATGGCAACGCTGATTTTCAAAGTAACAAACAACGAAGCAGAATATAAAGCATTCGTGGCAGGACTTTCCATAGCTGCCAAAATGGGGGCAACCGAGGTAGAGGCCAAATCGGATTCACAAATAGTTGTAAACCAGGTTTTAGGCCTATATGCAACAAAAGGGAAAAATTTGAGGAAGTATCTGAGCGTGTCTGGGAAGCACGCGATCTCCTCTCATATTTCAACATAACTCAAATCTCAAGGGCGGACAATGAGGTGGAGGACAGGTTAGCTCAGACGGCGTCAGGTATGGAAGAAGCACCTCTCCCATGGCAAGTAGAACAAAGAGTTATCGAAATCCCAACTATTGGGGTTGAAGTAGGCATCCTGGGTGCCAGCATCCCAGATGGGCAAATAACAAGAACAAGAAAGGGAACACAGTCACCAAGAGGAGGATAAGCAAAGAAGAGAATAAGGAAATAAAAAAATGGGTGTTTAAAAGGAAAGAAAGCGGAACGTCAACAGCCGTGAACACATGGCCTGACACTGAGTGCAAAGAGCAATAGAAACACGAAAACTCTCTCTTCTTTCCCCACGTCAGCTAGAGCCATAGGAATAACCGTAAAAAAAAAGGGGGGGGAAGGCGACACGACGCAGAAGAAGGAATGTGAAGGGTCTGCGGGAACCCAACGACACATAAACAGGTTGGCCCAATCAAACAGGCTAGCCTATACCAACAACCATTAGCTGTCTTGCGCACGAAGCACACCACACAAACCCATAATTAAGGGCCCACAATAAGGTTTACAAACAATTATAAAGACACAAGATTGGTCGACATTTAATTCCCTACGTCATGAGACGAAGAGAATTAGCGGGGTAGCTGAAGGACCTATATTGGTAACAAGCCCATTCTAAATAAGGGAACCCAATGTAAAAGACTCTTAGTTGAATAAAAGAAGCTAGAAGGCCCATGACCCAACAGAGTCATACATCCGCCTACCACCTCATACGTAAAGGTAGGGATCTCATGAAGATACGTGATCGGTTTAATTATAAGACGCACCAAAAAACTTTGCGTCAAATAAATATCACGTCGGAGCCTATATATATCAGGTAACTCTCAATAACAAAAGTATCTGATTCATGAGTTTTCTGTTTCCTAAATTCTCTTGAGCCTCTTATTAACTTAAGCATAGGAGTTTTTTCCGGTAGACCACGCTTACCATATTTTGATTTTTGTGCAGATTAACGGTTGCAGTCAGGAAGTGGGACACGTCCTTTATAACAAAAACTTACATTGTAATATATATATATATATTAAAGAAAAGGCAGAAAAACCTGTTTTTGCTTCTACCCCTATTTTGCATACTAATGAAAATCTTTTGATTTTTCCCAAAGAACAGTCAAAAAATGTTTTAAAAACAATTGAAAAACTTTTGATTATTTTACCACAAGTTAGGCCAAAAATCTAATTTACTGAACCATAGGCTAAAACTTTGGATAAAATTAATCAAATTAATCAAACTCTGAAATTCACTAAGAGTATTTTTTAGACCAAAGGGCATTACATTCCATTCTAAATGCCCAAAAGGGGTAGCAAAAGCAGTTTTATATTTGTTTGACTCACTAATCTGGATCTGCCAAAATTCTGACTTAAGGTCAAACTTGAAAAACACAACAGCATCACAAAACCTATGAATCAAGTTATTTTTATTGGGGATAGGATACCTAATCCCCTCTAAGATTTTGTTCAAAGGTTTGTAGTTAATAACAAGGCGAGGGATTCCTCTCTCAATCTCAGCATTTTTCTGGATATAGAAAGCAGTACAAGACTAGGGAGATTTACTATGCCTAATTATCTTTTTTCGAAGAAGATCATCAATTTCGTTTTTGTAAAATTCTAAAATTTCGCTATTCATTTGAATAGGTCGAGTTTTAGTTAGAATATTTTTTTCATCAAAACCTTTAATATTAAAGAAACAACATGTTTCTTCCTATGCCAAAAGGCATTGGGAAGATCAGAACAAATTTCAAGAATCAATTTTTTTTATTGAAGCAGGGTACTGGACAATTGTTCAGAAATCTTTTTGTATTTGATTTCCTATTGAAGGAAACACAGATGTTTGTTTTTTACAGAAAGTAAAGATTTCAAACTTTTGTCAGTATCAATTTTAAATTTTGAAACAAATTTAAATTTGACTTTTTGTCCAAAAGGATCAGTAGTAATACCATCTTTTTCAGACAAAAAAGGATATAAAGAAGAAATAAAAGAAATTCCTAACATGTCTTTATCAGACATATTTCGGACTAAAATAGAAGAAATTTTAAAACAAACATTATTTTGGCAAACATGAGCTGTATTTAGCTCATAATTGATTTTCATCCGAGAACCATTTACCGAAAATAAATGTTCGGTAGATTTTTCAAAATATTTACTGGGAATTAAACTTTCTTAAATACAATTTAAATCAGAATCAATCATCGCAATAACAAAGAATGAAAATTCATGGCTAACAACAATAGTAACACGAGAAAACCATTTAAGAGGAATAGTATGATGGAGTAAACAGATTTGATTATCAGAAGATTTTTCTTCTTTTTGACCATCATCCGAGTCATTTATTTGCTCATTATCAAAAGAATATCATGATCAAGTTGTTTATCAATTTGTAAAACTAAATATTGTTGTTTTAAAACATCATTTTCAGATTTAAGATTATTGATCTCAGATTTGAGTTCAATTATCTCCTTTTTAATGAAATTAATTTCATGTTGTAAATCACTGGTAGAAACGTCTTTGGGTCTTTTCTTTTGAAATCTCTCCAAAATTTCTTGAAAATTAATCATTTGTTTAGAAGTTTCTGATTCCTGACGAAGTATAGTCTTCTTAAGCTTGAGAAGATATTCTTTTTTAAGCTTAGGATTGGTGATTTGTGAAATCAAATTAAATAAAAGATTTTCTTGTTCTTCAGCTTTGGTTAAAACATTAATTATTTTACTCAGAGATTTGCAACAAGAATAATTGCAATTGCAACCAAGTTTTACATCAGGAGAATCAATGGATTTGGCTTCAGAGTGATATTTTGAATCACTAGAGCTAAATTCAGAAATGTCAAATGATGAAGAAGTCTGTGTTTCTAGGAGTCGAAACAGTGCTTCTTGATCATTGTCATTAATATTCAACTGATTAAGCTTCTTTTTATGTTTATTAGGCTTCTCGGGGCACTTAGTCGCAAAGTGTCCAGATTTTTCATAATTAAAACAAGTTTCTTTTGCAAATTCCTTTTTCTTAGGAAAAGATTTAGAAAATGGTTTTTTAGAAGATTTTTCAGAATGTGATTTTTTATAAAAATCATTACGGGGTTTTCTCCTTGATTCCCCACGAGGTTTAGAATATTTGGTGAAATATTTATGCTTTCGTCTTGACGGAGGAATAGATGGAGGAAGGCCAAATTGTTCATAAAAATTTCTCATTTCATATTTGGCTTTCTTACTATTTTTTAGTTGTTCACGAAGCATTCTTTGATCATTACATATACTAATACCAAGTTTCTTAATTATACTGAAAATATCACCATAAGTGTATTTTTCGTAATTAAAAAAATCTGAGATATCAGTAAGTTATTCCTTAACTTTGAGAGCAAATAAACGCGGTAATCCATCAATGAATTTCTCTTTCCAGTAAGGCTTATGACTTTGTCATAAAACATTACACGAGAAATAAAAACATCTTGATACCATCTATAATCAGACATTTTACGGCATCGTAAATTATTCAAATAATCAGAAATACGATTAGTAATGTTGGATGGAGTTCCAACAAAATGTTTAATAATAGTGTAAATCAATGTATTAATGCCATCAGGGTGAGCCCTTCCTATGACTTCATCAAAAATAGGTAAACCTTCATCATTACGCTTAACAGCATTCTGAATGGTTTGCCTAGTATCCTCAGTGAGATGTTTGTGTCCCACCAACTTCTTAAAACACCAGAAAAATCATTGGTTAAAATCATAACAATATTAGGTTGTTGAATATTATTATTAATATAGGCATTTGCAATTAAAGACATTTTACTCATGGTATTGATGATTTCTTATTCAGACAATCCATCAATGTTCCATTCGCAAATTTTATCAACAGAATACGAAGATTGAGTTTGAAATTTTTTTTCTTTAAATTGTAAATTAGGAGGAGTAGGCCTAGAATACCAGTTTTTCGTCAGACTCATTGGTTTGGGTCCTTTTGAAGAGAACCTGGCAATTTCAGGTTTTAAATTAAAATCATGAAAATTCTTTTTAAGTAAATCAATTTTTTTGGCTTCAGAGGAATCATCATTAGATGATTCATCTGTAGTTTCAACAAGAACATTTTCTTCCTTGTTTAAAGTACTAGTAGAAGGCTGTTCTTTTTTAAGATCAGTAAGCATTTGATTAATTTTATCCAAAATTTTGGCATGTGGTTCAATAAATTAGATTTTTGGCCTAGCTTATGGTAAAATAATCAAAAGTTTTTCAATTGTTTTTAAAACATTTTTTGACTGTTCTTTGGGGAAAACCAAAAGATTTTCATTAGTATGCAAAATAGGGGTAGAAGAAAAAACAGATTTTTCTGCTTTTTCTTCGATTCTATCAAGCTGTTGTCCAATAGTGTGAAGAGCAAGATTTACAAATTTTTTTTGTAAAATAATCTTTTTTGTTTCTTTAGAAACATCTTTGGACTCAGTTTCAGGAATCTTGAAAGGAAAAATAGTTACCTCAGCCCCTTTGTGGGTAATTAAAACTGTGTCTAAAGGTGGGTGACTAGTTTTAACCACACCATCTTCTGTGTTAAAATTAGTTTTAACAACATTTAAACTATTTTTTGAAATATAATAATTTTCAACAAAATCAAAAAAAAGAATGTGCTTTTGAAACTCATTCATTTTTCTTTCTATTTTCATTTAACACAGAGTTTTTCAGAATCAGAAAAAGTCACATAGTAAGTTTTCCTCTTATCATGGTTTTCTTTTGATTTATATTCATTAACAAGAGCAATTAAATCATATTGAAAAGGTTTGTTTAAAACAAAAAGACTATGATGAATGGGTGTGACAGGAGCAGCCATATTCGAAACTGTTGGAGATAAAGAAGAATTGTCTTCTTCTTTATCGGCTTCTTCCTTTATAGAATTATCCTTAGATGTCTCAACATCTTTGGTAGAATAATAAGCATAAGTAACTTGAGAGGATGTGGATAATCCTTTCAGTTTTAAATAAGGTAAATCAAGATTAATAGGATAATTTGGTTGGGTTGTTTCAGCAGAATCTTTCAGAAATCGATGGAGGTTTTTATTTCTCCTTTCTGGATTTTTTGAAACAGAACCAGCAAAAGAAGATCTAGACCTAGCAAAAGAATTTCTTCTTAAGTTAGGGGTACTAGTCTGATCAAAACTAATTTTAACAGTTCCATCAAAATATTGTTGAATATAATCAATAGAACAATCATTAGGAATATTATTAGTAGCAGGAACTTCATGTTCTAAAATCCATTCATTAGGAAGAGTAATCTCCTACCAATAAACCATTTTTGGAACTTGAACATGCACATCTGGGATCGAACTCTGAATTAACAAATTTTTTCCTGCAGTTGGTTTTTGAATAGCTTTAGGATTTAAATGTGTTTTTAAAAGACGATAATAAATCATGTAAATAAGAGCAATAGGTTTGCTTCCTTCCAGCATATCATAGCCAGAAGTTGAAATATTTAACATCAAAGATTTAATAATATGGGGGTCATCAAGAGCAGTAGTTAAATCAGGAAAACAATCGAAGTGAACCGGTCCTTCAAAAAGAGAGGATTGGATTACTCCGAGAATACTGGTTTCAAATTGTCGGAAACGACCATCACGTAAACACAATAGAACTGAAGCATTGATGCATTTCCTCGTGAGAGGCTTGACAGCAACTTGAACAGACCCAACATGTAAATATGTATATCCTTTTGCTAAAAAATCTTGAATTAATTTCTTAGTAAATAGACAACATTTTTCTTGAGATTTTGAAATAGCATAGATTTGTTCAACAGTTCTAACATTAAAAGCAGTTTTAAACTTGGATTGGATCCAAGAAGTTTGATAAAGAGTACGAGAATCAATTTTTGGGATATTCCACCCATTGAAATTAGAATGAGTAGTTTCTTCAAAAGAACAATCTTCTTCATTAACTATGTTAGGTGGTATAGACGACCTGGAACTAACAGTTGAATTAGATCTAAACATTATTCTCATTTTGTTACAAGTTAACACAATCCTTTACATTTCAATGCCTGGGTACTCTCATCTCACCCCTATACCTAACTGCCCTCAACGCTCTCCTGGCAAACAGGACTTACCAAGGTTCTGGGTCTCTTGAGAAAGCAACAAGACAAAGTAAGAACTCAAGAATTGGTTGGAGAGAAACAAAATAAATGAAATGAAAAGAAAATAAATAGTTACGAACTATTAGAAGAGCCAAGTGGCTCTGATACCAAAGAAGACATGGAAGCAGGAGAAGAGAGAATGAGAAGAAAAGAAGTAGAAGATCAAAGAAAAAGATATCAAATAGGAAATCAAACAGGCGGTAGAGCCGACCTTATATTGGATGCACAATTAATAAGCACAGGCGGCAGAGCCAGCAATGTATATATATATATATATGTGCAGGCGGATGCCGGCATGCTCTCGTCCCTGCCAAGCGGATGTCGAGCAAGGTAGGGCTGGGTGACAGGGGTAGTCCCCTGCCACCCAACCCTAAGGCCAATATTGATTCAACAACAAAACATTCAAGCATTGAGAAACTTAATAAATTACTAAAGAGATAAAAACCACCTAAAGATTCTTTGGGTCTGTTCGTTGGGAGTCTTAAAAAATACTTAAATAACCTTAAAAGCTTTTTAATGAAAAAATAGATTACTTGAGTGTTATATATTAAAGTATTTTTTATTTTTTTAATCTCAAATAAGCTAAAAAATACGTTTGAAGAGAAATTGTGCTTTTCCTCAAACTTGATTTTGTGGATAATGCAAAATGTAATTCAAATTTTAAAAAGATTGTCAATAGACGAAAATACTCATATAACTTTAAGATAATTATAACTTTTAAACTTTCAAGGATATAGTTCTAATATAAAAAATAAATAAATCAAATGATCATCTATTCTACATCATAAAACACTTTTTTTTTTAATTTGTTTCTAAATACATGTAACATATTTAAAAGTGTTTTAAACACATAGTTAATAAACAGTAAACAATTTTTTAAGAGTAGAACTTATTACTTAAACTATAAATATAAGTTATATTTCTCATTGCAATCTCAAATATTTATTTTATATTAAGATTTAAATTTTTTTTTTTATAAAATAAATCTGACGGATTATATTTAACAATATCACTTTATGCATTTTATTTTATAATATTTTTTGCTCTTTTTTTTTCTTTCGAGGTCTTTACCGAAACAAACTAACTTAGTTCGTTCGTAACTGGTATGGCTAGAGTTGTTGGACTTGGAGACCAAACTTTATCTGGATGAGTACACTGCAACCTGCGATGCATTCATGGGTATGTCAGAGCAAACCAAAAGAGGCAGTGTTTCTTCTTCTATATTTCAATCGAATCGGTTCATATCTACTCTACTGACAGCTCCTGGAACATCTACTAATACTATTTGATTCAAATCACCAACAGTTGCTGTTTTCGTGAAAGGAAAAAGAAAGAAATGATTTGTAGTAGACTTAACAAAATTAAAATTAGATCAAAGTTTAGTTAAAATGTATAATAAAGTTAAATAATAGATTCAGTAAATAAACAGTAATTATAACCTAAGATTATATGACTGACCAAATATGGCTGACTAAATATCATTTTAGACTAAGTGCATCTTCCTGCTGTCTGCTACTCTCCCCAAATTCCTGTCTGGGATGAAGCTTTTGGTACACATCCTGAATTTGTTATGATCACTATTTTGTTTGATGTTGACAAACAAAAACTTTTAATCTATTTTATAAACTATTTTTTTATTAAGTATTTGATATTTTGATGTCCAACAAAGGCAGGGTTTTAACACGTGTTGTTGGCTTAGTAATAAAAATATATATATGTACTTTTTAATAGTGAATAAATATTCAAATTATAATTAGAATTAAATAAAATCAAAAAAATCAAAATCAATAATTTAATAAAACAGTAATAGAGTTAGAGAGTCTGTTATTTGGTATTGTTAAAAAGTAACTAATTAAATTTATAAAAGTAAATTTTCTAGTTAAATTTTGACCAAACTTTATTGAATCTACTGCTAATACCCTAATGCTCTTAGAACTTGTACCTAAGATTACTAAAAAAGAAAGAGTTTGGAGGGCTCAATGATTTAATTCACACCAAGCATTTCTGCAAACTCTCGTCAACTCAAATGGAAGGAAAATCATCCAGCAAAAAAAAAAAAAATCTTTTTTTGGGGGGATTCTTACAAACTTTCACCTGCATTTTATTCAACACCAAAAATTGCCTTCCACGTCCCCCCCGTGGTTCTTGGTCATCATGCTGATCTCCAAATTCAACCTATCTCACCGAACCGCAGGTGAAAAAGGGGGGGCAGGAGGTAAAAGGTAATAAATATATCCTTCATAGAAAAGCATAAAAAAGAGTTGTGACAAAAGAGCCAAAGAGGGGCCAACTTTAACCCGATTGATCGGGTAAAGGTTCTGCTGAACTTGGAACCGAGTGCGGAGAAGAACCGGCCTCTTCGGCTGAATCCTCTGAAGTCTTTGTATCAGATTTTTCATGTTTGTTGCTTGCAGCATCATGTTTCTGGACCAAATCAGGAAATCTTGATGATTTAGAAGGGGAAGACTCAGATGAGTGGGCTGTTGACATGCTTCTCGGATAGCTAATAAGAGATGAATCAAGCATAGGTACATTAGGGAGGCCCAAACTGTAGTTTTGAGGATACGCAACAACTGGGTGATCGTATTTGCAAGTTGGGCCATACTTGCAGACACCATACATACTGTAGTAAGAACAGACAGCTTGCCCCTGCACATTGCAGACCCAGGGGTCAGCCCAGCCACTGATGTACAAAAACAAAGAACTAAAAGGGACAATATTTCGCTGGTTTATTAAATAACTAAGGAATTCCTCAAAAAACTTAATTAACCGTGCATTTTTAAAATTTGCAAAAGAACAAAAAAAAAACGAAATTCTTTAAAAAAACATTCATGATATTCCAAATTATTCCCATGTTCCAAGCAATTATGAAAGCAGACAGCAAGAGCAAAATGCATCTTACTGTATATAAAAAAGATGAAGAACTTACCGGTCTAGAGGGAAGGCTGGGCAGGATTGGCACTGATTGCGCAATCCTTTCTTTTGGGTGATGGTACTTGCAATCAGATCCATATTTGCAGGTTCCAGTGTTCAAAAAATACCGGCACTCTGGTTGGTCGGGTCTCTCAGGGAGACTCGGAGTAGTTGCTGGTAACATCCCTCTGGAACCCAACTCACCTAGATTCTTGGGGTTGTATATAAAATTGGAGCTAAGATGAGCGGTGGAACTGTTAGGAGACAGAGGGCTCATGTTTCCCTGAGCAAGAATGAAAGCATGATCAAAAAATAAAAGAGAAAAGAGAATCCCAACTCATCCAAACAATTCATCTCGAGCCCCACCAAGATTCAATAACTTCTCTGGGTTCCATCGTCAATAACATCTTTTGGTGACATCGTCATATCCATAGCCAAAAACAAAAGGAAGGCATAGTCTAATAATTACCATGTCTATACACATATGAAGACTGACTTAAGCTATGCAATCACTGCAGCATAAGCCATCTAAGAGCATAAAAGTGTTCAACTTAACGAGTTTATGTGTTTATACGTGTATGTGTACATCATAATTAGGCTATATCTTCTTTTTGTTTTTGGATACGGCTGCCTGAGGTAGGATATGAAAATGTCTCCAATCGTCCTTTTTATACTTCTTGGTATGTCATCATAACTTCTGCAACTAAAAATTATGTCAGACATTTGTTGTTCTTTAAATGTCAATCCCAGAAACAAGACTGTTGGTTTCATTAACACTCCAACCCAGCTCATCCAAATAAACAGGCAATGACTGACTGTAGCAAAGTACAGGGTACAGTGAGGGCTGCAGGTTAGCCACCACAACAGAAAAATCATAGAAGCAGTTTGACATTCTTGTGACGAAAGGCAAGTCAAAGCATCTTAAAAAATGAATGTGAAATAACCTTTACAATGGTGTCAACTATACTTGCTGATCGCTGTGGATCTTTCCTAGCACCATAGCTCCAAAATCACCAAATTAAGCTAGAACAAGGCATTATTGTTCCAAAACCGCCGCATAAGAACTAAATGCAGAGGTTGAAAATAATGATAAACAGGCAATTATAAAACAAACAAGGGCCATTGATTGCAAAAGACACTTTTTTTTTTAAATAAAAAATAGGTATGATTGCATGATACACTTTAACATTGACTCAAAAACAAAAGACTTTCAAACAAGAATTGTTTAATTTAAGATATTATGTACTGACCATGTATGTGTTCCAGCCCTGTGCAGATACAATGCCCGGAGGAGGAAGAACAACAGGCATGTAAGATTCTGGACCTGGTAAACGCGGGCTAGATATATATGAAACTCTCGGAAAAGACCATGCAGGAAGTCCACCAGCATAAGGTTGACCTGGTGAGGGCACAACCGTTGAGCCCATGGATCCAAAAGCACCATGTCCAGCTACTGGTAAAAGAGTTCCAAGTGATGCAGGCTGTGGATGATGGAACTTGCAAGCACCTCCAAACTTGCACGACACAGTTCGCATGTAATAAGGACATGGTTTTTCTTCCTAAACAAGATCATAACAATATGTCCTCAATGGAGAAAAAAAAAAATACAAAAAAAGAAGGTTATATTTTTTGTTTTTGCATTTATCGCAAACTAATCAGTAAATAGAACTAAAACCACAAAGATAAGACCTGACGCATCGGGAGACCTAAAATGTTGAATGAGACTGGTACAGCACCACGCCTGTCCCTTGGATGATGATATTTACATGTTGATCCATATTTGCAGGTCCCTGTCTTCAGAAAATACTGCAATGCATGCCCCAGTTGAAAATTCATAAACTACTAGTGTCTCAAAAAAGCACAAATAAATCCCCAAGAACAATTAGCATTTTTTTTTTTTATAGGTAAACAATTTTAGCATTATCGGTGGAGGTGAATTCCAAGTCTATTTAAAAATTGATAACAATAGATCACAGAGGTGGATTGAGCTTATATTTTAAATTGTGGAGAACTTCAAGCTAGAACGAGCATTATCCTTAATAGTGAAAACCACATCATCTTCTTTTTGAATGTTAGTATTACTTCCTTTTGCAGAAAAAATTGACATCATTCAGAAGTGTTTGCATACACAGAAATATTCCATCATATACAGATAATATAGCAAGTGAAAGGAAGTCTCAATGACAGAATCTGTGTTTCCATCCTAAAATAATTGAGACTAGGAACAATGTCTGCTACTGGTGACAAAACTTAAGAACAGAAAAGCAATTTCAATTGTCCACAATTGATTATATTATTTGAGAATATGTGACGATGATCAGAATTCTGTTAGAATAATCTCATTATAAGGCTGCTGTCAAAAAGCTTTCTGCTTTTCTTTCTATGTTTAGTAGAGATTCTCACACCGAATTCATGTTTCTCCAAAACTGTATGGAGTTTGAATACTTTTTTCAGTAGTCTTAAATTTGCAATAGTTTAAAGTAATACTTTTCTCTACATAGATAATTAAAACGTATATCAGATTAAAAGCAATTACACAAGCAAACCACATTGTATTCTTTGTTTTTGGTACTTTCAGTCCTACAGATCATGTAAACAGTAAAATAAGAGAAGCAACAAAGAACAACTGCAATTTTCTTTCTTTGGTTTTTTTTTGTTAAAAACAATACCACTAGATTCAAATCATACCCCACAGTCAGGCTGCCCAACTCTTTCTGGGAGTTCAACACCGTACGGAGCACCCTACACATCATAATTTGATAGAAGGGGTTGGTCAGTTAAATTACCACAAAAGGTACGCTGGAAAGCTGAAACCAGCAAAAACAAAGATAATCTCCAATGGGATGTACACGGCAAACAAAATCATTTATTTTTTACAAGATTTAAGTACTCAACTCCGTTCATTTAAGATACCAAAAATAAGTGCTTGATTACCTGTGAAACATAAGCAGGGTGATGATATCGACAATTACTTCCATAACCACACAATCCAGTTCTCAAATAGTACAGGCAGTCAGGTTCACCAGGTCGATCTGGATATGGACCAGATTGGACTGCACCACCACCCTCCTGATTACCATTGATTTTCAACCTCCAAAATGCTTCTGAAATTATTAAAAAAGCCATATAATCAAGGTTGAATGGCATGAATCTGCATTGCATAAAAATTCCTCAAGGTATCCAAATATAGCAACCCACATATCAATAAAGAATAAACATCAAGGAAAAAGAAATAAAAGGGGCACCCCACAACATTTCAACAAATATTTCGACTTATAACAAATATAATAACAACATCAAAGAGAGTAATTCAAAAGCATGAATTAATATTGGAATTTGAATTGTATCAGCGATCAAACTTCCTGAAAACACAAAAAAACACGTCACTGTGATCAACCTGAAAAGCTTGATTCTTCACAGGCCTCAAAATTCATTGCACTAACAATCAATGTTCCTCAAAATCAGAAGATGCCATTCAGCAAAGAGAACAAGGCAAAATTACTTGGTTCCAAACAATCCCAAAACTTTAACTCATACATCATACAAGCTACCCAAAATCCAGAATCTTCAGGACATCGATACGCATTTTACCATGGATCATAACCTCATCAAAACACCCACATAGCCCCAAACACATAAAGCTTCCAACAATTTCCGACTTGAACCATTTACACATAAAGCTAAGTTGATAGCAGTGAGTACTACAAGACCACGATCAAACCCAGAACATCAAAAATATTCACAGAAAACGGAACAGATCTCTAAACTACTCAAAAATATGCCTAAAATATAGAACTACCTTCAATGGTATTATCGGAATGATTATGCGTAGCATTCTTCTGGACCTGCCGGTTTTCTGGCATCGGTAGCACAGAAAAATGCGTGAACCCGCCTTCAACTTTTTTGTCCTCAATTCCTCCAATCAAACACAGAAGAAATTCGTGAATATTTCACGCCAGTCACAGAAAGGGTATGATTTCGAGCGAATATTGGCGATCAAAGTCGGTGAAATTGAAGGGAATGCAGAAAAAAAAGTTGCTAAAAATTATATAACAAATAAAAGAAAAGAAAAACCCAGAGAACCACGTTTTTTGAAGAATCAATGCGAGAAATCTAAGACGTATATAACTATATATACCGATTCTATAATTTTTCGCTATTTTTTTTTTTCCTTATCCTTTTCCTTTTCCTTTTTTCCGTTTGGAAAATCTCTTGGATCTTTGAATTTGAAAACCTGGAAATAATATAAAATAGTAATAACAGTTTTTAACAGAGTAATAATTCCTGTACGACTGGTAAATTTTGGACCTGGTTCGAAATTACGATTTCGTCCACTCGTCCTATATTTTAATTAATTATTATTTCAATAAATAGAAAAAACTAGTTAATTTATTAAAATTGAGAAAATTTGATTATCCCATACTTTCATTTATTGTATTTACTATTTAGATCAATGTATGGTATATTTGTATTAATAATTCTTATTATTTATCTTTTAGATTAATTATTTTACGTGAATTGTGTGTCTTCAAATTATTAAATTATTTATCTTTTGTATTAAATTATTTCAAATAGAATTTTTTTTTACTGTATTATTATGATATTATTTACTAATATTTAGATTTTTTTATTAAAAATAAAAAATAATTTCTTTGTAGAGCATTAATTTTAAATAAATATAATAATAATTTTTATGAGCGTGTTTTTTAGGTCTGAGATTTATGATAATCATGACCGTCAGCAGGTGGGGGAGATCAAATTTGGGCCCTTGAATTTCAATCTATAGCGGGACCCACATGAAATTCTGATCTGTGGATGGCATTTGTCTAATTTGTTTTTTTTTTTAATCCTTCTTTTTATGATAAAATTCTTTTAGAAAAATTTAAAAAATGGTGTTTAAAATTAATAGAGAAATGCGAAAAATCGTCGCCGTCAAAGCGCGCGAAAGAGATTTTAGGGGGGCACGGGAGGGGTGGGAAAAGTTGCGTGGCAAGATTTGGAGCGTTGGATGTGAATATCTTTTTTTGAAGAGGTGTGGGACCCGAATGCTAGCGAAGAAAACGAACGTCTCTTATTTGATACGCTGAAGGATGTTGGGGCCCGCCAGAGGGAGGATCAAACGACCCCGTTATCTCCTTATTAATTAATTTTTTTTTCTTTTAATAAAAGAAAATAAATACTGCCTTTGATTCGTTAATATTTGCTCTCGTACTTAATTCATCATTAGTCATTTATATACAAAAGACGTATACGTTGAGGACATTATTGGACCGTAAAAGATGAATAGATTTAGAAATAAAATAGTACTCTACATACCAATTTGAGAATAAAATAATTTTAAAAATAAAATATAACATGCACAAATATTAGACAATATTGATAATGAAAGTGTTTCATCTTTTCTCATCTCATAATTATAATTATAATTATTTTAAATTTTTACATAAAATATAATAAACAATTCAACTTTTTAAAATCTCAAAAAAATAATAATTTTAAAAAATAATATTCTAATAATATTTTATTTAATTTTTATATCAACTCATTATCCAAACGGCAAACGGCACCTGAATCTTAAAGGATGGTCCCTAAGAGAATCACTATACAACTAGGGTTTTCAATTCTTAATCTACATTATTTGGGATGTTTATCAACAATGGATTTGTCATTTGGTTAAACAAATCTAATGGGAGAAAGTTGAATGATAAAATAAAGGATAAAATTGTCATGTGAGGCTATTAAGAGTTTAATGCTATGTTTAGAACACAAATTCACATTAATCCATCTCAAACAAATCACTAATGAGACTTACTATTTTTACAACTTTCCATAAAAAAAAATAAATATATCTTAAATTATTTCATTCATTGAAATACATATCTTAGCTTATTTATATTCAAATACATTTAAATGAGATTCACAAAATATTACTATTTACAAATCAATTCAAATCATCTGAAATCATCTCATCATCCAAACACAGCTTAAGAATAAAATAAAGCTAGGTAGAGGTAAAGGATTAAGATTCTCTTTCATTTTCAGTATAAAAAGAAGATGATAGGCAACTTTTTTTTACAACTTTTTATATAATCATATTTTAAATAAAAATAATTTACAAAAATAAATCATTTTATAAAAATTCATTTATTTTAAAATGGATTTTATAAAGGATGGTATCATAATTAATAGAGTAAATAATACTCTCCATCTTCTTAATGTAAACAGAGAGAATCGGTCCAAAGGAAAAAAGGTGGGCAATAAAGTGTTGGCCAATGAGGTAGAAAGGGAGGGTGGGAGGAGGGGCAAAGTTTTCTTGGTCTCCACTCTCCAACCCTTCATTTTCACACCGGGGAGAAAAAAACTTCCTGCGATAGGGATGGCAAAAGCACGTGGTGCAAGCGAATCCGAATGTGCCAGCTGTTGTCCTAGAATTAGACGGGCAAAAAGAGTTGGGGAGCCAATGCAAAAGGGGGTATTTTTTTACAAGTATTTTTAATCATTAAAAAATATAAATTTATTAATAGTTATTTTTTTTAATTATTAAAAAAAATTAAAATACATGAATAGATATATTTGAGAGTAATGCTATTTTTTTGGTAACTCAACAGAACATTGCACCGACACAACGATCCGTTAGCCAAACACGTCAACGTATTTTCTGGTTCTGACTCTGACAAATTGAGGCCCACCTCACCTGAGTCTAATGCCGTCGCTGTTCTGCAAAACTTCCTTGTTCTGTTCTTGTGCCCAGCCAGCGCCACTGGCCGTCGAGAGCAGAGCGAATGTCTTCTTCAAGTAAAATAAAATAATAACAATTAATAATCACACGTTGAATGCTAAATATTTATTACTATATAGCTAAAAAGCCTTTTATATTATTAATATTTCTTAAAAAAGTTTAGTACAAATACAAGAAATATAATTCACAATACGTGAAAACTATAATTTTAATATTCTAGTCATTTTCTGGCCCATCAATGAACATGTATTTGAAGCCCCAAGGCAGATACAATAATCATAGGACTTGTATCATACATAAACACAATTTTGGTCTTTTTTTTATTTTTTAACCTCTCCGAGCAGACTTCAGTCCCACCATTGCAGAATAAACTATTGAAATTTTTTTTTTGATAAGTACTTTCGAAATTTTTTTTATACGAAATTAATTAAATTATTAACTTTTCGTTAAGAAGTGTAGTCCCAAAAGATTATTTACACTCACAAGATGTTGAGCCTTAATCTTAAAAGAAATGATAACTCAAGACAAAGGTCTTCACCACCTAGACCATATCCCTTGGGATTAGCACAATTTTGGTCCTTTCTGTGAACCTTTTTTTTTTTTTACCTTGTAGTTATTTACTGCAAGCCAGGTGATGCCAGAGGCACGACACTCCTCAACTTTATAAGGCTTCACGAGCAAGATAATATTAATCTTGCATCTTAACCTTCATCATTAACCAAAAACTTAACTAAAGCCATGTGTGCTACTATGTTACTAAAGTTTAATAATTCTCAACGCAAGAAAGAAAGGAGCTTTCTTTGGATACTGAACGGTAAGGGGAAAAAAACCCAACTTGCCGTTTCTACCAAAGAAGGTAGTTGACAGTTGGTGGGGAAAGTTATGGCAGAGCATTAATTATTGCAATTCATAGGGGTCAAGTAAAGGGGAACAGGCGATACCAACAAGAATTTATATATATTTATTTGGTGGGAGGTGGTGTTAAATAAATTAAAATATGGTCCAGATCTTATTAGACTACTAGATAGAGTAGGAGTCAAAAGATAGATCTATTATTCTTGCATGGCCATTTAAATCTATAGAGAAACTTTAAATCAAGAGATAATGAAATGAAGATTTAGCTGTGAAGATCCCCAAAAGATAGATAAATTGCAAAAATTCCCAAAGCATGTAATTCCCATAATTTTGATAACTGAAACGAGTCTTAAATATTAAACCACGAATGTCATGGCAAAGCTAGTACTGCCCGCTTAATATATATATATATATATAAAAACCTAAATTTTAGTTTGCTTCTTCTGCATTTGCTTCTTCTAATAAAAAAAAGTATACCCCTATTCCCGCCTATGTATCTACAGCTTCAAAAAATATTTCTTTTCAAAAGAGTATTTACGGAAACCTGTCAAGCATTGCCTCAGCAGAAGAACATTGAAGCCCTGACTTTCTTATGCAATCTCGGGAGCTCCGGAATGGGGGTACTCCCTACCGAAGTGGCACTTCCTGAAGAGGTTTCCGCTAAATCTTCAAACTTCATGAACTGCCCCATCTGATGTGCAGCAAGGTGGGCATAACATATGGGCGCCACTGGAGAATGAAAATGAGAGTGAGATGGAGAAACAATATAGCAAAGCAGCAGTTAAAGTTAACTCTTTATAATCCTTAGTGAAAAGGTAAATAATTCAAGCAGGATAAAAGTGATCAAAGTACCAATTGAAATTGCAGTTGTACTCCTCTGGTACCTGAAAGAAATCCAAAAGAGGACAATAACTTTAGTTGAAGAGGTTAATGGAATCAGCTCATATGAAAAGTAACTGGAACTTGAAAGCTTACACATATGACAATGAGTGGATCAGATTTTGCAATTCATCAGGAGAGAAACCAATCTCGTCGACTAGGACATGATAGTGTGCTGGCCTAGAAGTTCCCTATACCAGTTGAGAAAACATTCAAAAAGAATGATTGGAAGCTGCTTGAATGAGAATATGTAAGCGGCAAAGGGGAAAAAGCAGATCACGCTAAGCCCTAAACAATTGGGATTCAGAAAACATTACGCTTCCTTTTTACTTTTTCTGATTTGTAAATTCTACACATGCATCCAGTAGGTCTTGAATTCACAACTTCAGCATCCACCCTTAGGTCTGATACTATCACACCCAAATGGCTAGAAGGTATTACAAAGTTTTTTTAAGTGCTGAATCAAGAATCAATTTGCTTAAAAAATTCTAAAGATGAAAACATTAACGAAAAAATGTAGAGGTAACCCACTAAAATATCTTTGCATGCTACGTTTTATCATTCCTATAAGCAAAGTTCAAATGCAGGTGCATAATAATTTACTCCTGTCAAGTTAATTTTTTTTTTAAAACAAAACTTACAATCATCCCTGCTTGAGCACACATGTAGAAATCATAGTTCCTAGGGTGCACAATTTTTGTGTCCACAACAGTCCCTGAAGAGAGAGAGAGAGAGAGAGAGCAAGTCAATAAAAACCAAGTAGGTCGTAAGTACATAAAGTATCTTAAAAGTAGCAGACCGGGTGGAACATTTTCAGGGCCTCCAGCTAGAAATAGCTTTGTGTGGTGATTCTTCTGAGCCACAATCACTGTGAACTTGGGGATGTCAACCTCTCCAAGATGCTGGTATGCCTGTAATTAGAGAAGATAACATCTAAATGTGGAAGGTCATCGAGAACAAAAGCCTGCATACCATCATAAGCTCGGCATCATTTACATTAACATAAAATGGCAGCCCCACAGAACAATTCTGTGTGAAATAGGCAGTACACTTGTTTTTCTTTTCTTTTTGATAGGGGGAATAGGAGACAGAAAACTATATGATTTGACCACGAGGACTAAAGTTAAACGCACTGAGGCATTAGATATGAAAATTATAAAAAGAAAGTCACAGTTGTCTAAGAACCTTTATGATTTGATCAAGCTCGATGTTCAAAACCTGGTTAAATTGTGATTCGCTCACTCCATCCCTAAGAAAAAAGAGTTGTAAAGAGAGAAAAATAGGTGTTATGAGTATTAAAACACCCAAAAGTTAATATCTGACACAAAAATGCTCATAAAAGAAATTCATAATGTGCTCCAAAAGCAAAGCAATTTAAATTGTATCACATCAGATGCAAAAGCTGCAAAGCTAAGCTAGAGAAAAGGATATGATTTTTCATCCGAGAAAAGGGACATTATTTCACCACTATAGAAAAAAGAACGTAACCAAACCTCTTTGTGAATACTAGTTTTACTCTCTATGCATTTTGAATGTGTAACATATCTCAGTCTCTTCCCATATTCGTTGTCTTCTCAGTGGGCCATTTTTTTTGGATCAGTATTGTCAGAGGGCCATTAGTACATTTATGTAGTTTTTACATAGCTTCTTCTGGCGTTTTTTTCTTTTTCCCTCAAGCAGTAAATAAAACATGGTAGATGGAGAGCATCAACTTATTCGAACAAAAGTTCTCATAAATTTAAACTTGACCTTTAATGCTTCAACAGAATTCTATCCGGGAATACAATTCAATTTTTAAAAAAATGTTACCAATGATTTAACAAACCAAAATACCAAAGTCAATAAACAACTCTAGTGATACCTGAAAAAAATAATCTGAGTCGGTTTGCGTCCATTGCTAGTTTGGAAGAAGTCGACAAGCAGTTCCCTGCAATGCAATAAAAATTTAAGAAAACTTTGACAATCTTTTATTACATCTTATGACTGTCTGATATAGGGGTTAAGGACCTGAAACTTTTGAAAAGATACTAGCAATCATGCAGAAGATTCATAGTATTCAAACAGAAAGAATAAACACAGCTGTCTCATGCACAGTGACAGCATTTAATCTAAAAGTAGAATGGTAACTGTGGTCATTTAATCATTAAAAGAAAATATATAACAGGGCAATATACAATAGCCCAATTGTGATACTAATTTACAAAACATGTATTTAGAATTTTTTTCTCAAAAAATAACTGGTAGGAAAGATATTTTTAGGTGCTTTATGAAAAATTGATGAGTAACAACCAGAAAATGATATTATTGAATGTTGATCTCGATGATATCTAATAACTCGATGTACCTGATGATACCATCATCGCTTCCATTTTCCAAAGGCTTGTACAAAGCATCAATCATCTCCACCTTAGGTGATTGTGTTCTTACAGATGCTCTATACCTTGATATCAGTGGCCAACATCGAGAACCAACAACCTGAAAGTAAAAACATGTTGAAGCAGAAAAACATAATAATAAAACAGCCATTGGTCAATATGTTAGAAATAAAATGCATAGGAAATTACCGCAGCAATAGATGGGATATCTGATCGACCGGGAGACCCATGCGAGACATCCATTCCCAAAATCAAGGTAGGGGTACCATTTATCAAAGGAACGCGTGAGGAGTGCTCTATGGCCAACAAAGAATTTATTCCTCCAAGCTATATAAAAGTTTTTTTTTTTTTGATAGGTTATATAAAAGATTGAAAAAGACAACAGAAGAAAAACTTATAGTAGATTATCAAGCAAACTAATATGTAAATATCACACTCAGATTCCACATTTACCTTAGAATTTATTTTAAGAAGCACGTTAGTGAGGTACTGATCATTAACTTTAGTAGGAGAAATGCACTGTGTGAATATGCCAAAGTCACTTAGACTTTTCTTCTTCCAAGGCCCTTGAATATGTAAAACAACATTCATTGATCATGTCATCAAAGGCAAGGTAAATCCAGCAGAGGTAAGGCATGAAAGAGAATGAAGCCATACCATAAATTTCAGAGTTTTTCTTCTCTGACAAGACACAAAGGATAAATTCGGGCGGGCCACCAGGAAGCTTTGCCATCATCTGTTCAAACATCTTTTCAACTCTTGCAACAGGGCTGGCTCTTCTACTTTGAGCATCTTCCTCAATCAGTGTTTGTGGGCGTTCAATATGCTGCATAGGTATTAGAGTGGGTTAAAAACAAAGGAAAGAATGATAAATAGTAGTCCAGAACAGTTGTGTGCCGTAACCTACAATGCCTTTATTTCTTCCACAGTTGATAAGCTCCCGTGAAATATAACTAGTATCACAGCGTGCAGAGAAATTGACAACAATCCAACTGCTAATTTGAACGGGTTTCAAAAGTTGCTGCAATGCAAGAAAACAGGACTGTCATCTAAATCAGCTAATCAAATGTAAATAATGCAAATAAGAATGGGATAAACAGAATTTCTTTCTCACAGAGAAAATTGATTGTCTCTATTTTGGATGTGATGGACATCAAAGCATTACCTTGTTATTAAAATTCCACCGCCCATTACGAGGGATGCAATCATCACTGTTACCGACCTTCAACTGTGAATCACAAAGACAAATCCCTTAGTATGCACACAAACAGTAACATTGATTGAAAAAAGACACTTCTTGACATTCCCATCGTCTGTCTTTCTCTCTCCCACAAGCGCCCGTGCATACACACACCCCGATATTATTGAGTTCATACCTTTGGAGTCTCAAGGACGCGGCCCTCAACCTGAGTCAATTGTTTCTCTATAGAAATACCACACTCACCAAGTAATGGATCAGCATCATAGCGGTAGTTTCTCATGGCCTGCCAAATTAAGCCAACAAAAAAAATTCATCATCCAAAAAACACAAAATATGCTCTCAGGTGCCAGAGAAAACTTACATCAGTCAAAATTCGTATTCTTTCCTGAGGCTTTTGCCTCGATTTTTCAACCAAAGATGCCCTCTGCGTTGAAGATAATGCTTTTGTATAGCGTTGAAGTGAGACAAGTAAACAGAGCTGAACCACCGAAAATTGGAAAAAGAAAAGAAAGCAAATAGAATATTGGTAAGAGAAGTCAAAACTGAAATGAAGTTAATACCAATATTATATCATATAATATATTCCAGACCTCTAGAGGCAGATAATTGGGCCGTTTTGGCTTGCCAACATCAAGGCATGGCAGGTACGCTGAATAGCTAAGTTCTATAGCACAGTGTTTAGTAAAATAGTCAAGTACAGTGATCTCAACAGATTCTCCTTCATTTCCGCTTTTGCCATTTTTGACTTTCATAGGAAAGCTGGGAGAAAGTAAGATCAAAGTTAGGAAGTTATTCAGGTGTGAAGCACAGGGAAACTAGAAGGGGGCAAAATAATTTTAGAACTAAGCACATACAATTGCTGATTGCAGGGCTTCTCACTCAGGCCTATGATTTTAAATTCCGTGTTTCGGTGTAGTGTCTTAATTCTAAGATTTTTCAGCATTCTCTTAGCCTGAAAATGAACACAGGCTCGAAATTTCAATAAAATCCAATGCTGGAGTTTGAATCTTTCACACAAGGTTTAACAGGTTTTAACCTTTAACCAATCAATATTGCGAGGTTCCCGCACATTCTGGTTAGCTATCAGAAAATCAATCACAGGGCCAGGTTTTAGGATCATTGTCGTAGACACATCTGCACAAAGAAATTTAAAACAGCAGCACTACCAACAAGTAACTTTCAAGTCTTGTGAACATGAAGTTTACACAACCAAGAAAAAGTGTTATACCCATATTAAGAGACAAGCCACCCTGAGTTGGTCGAAAGCTAGAATGGAAACCCCGGAGTCCATGTACACCTCCTCCAATATCAGTGAAATTTCTTGAGTCATCATGAAAAAATGACTGCCTTACCAAAAGACAACCCCTGTAAATTCAAAACCATAGTTCAAGAAAGTTATAGCAAACAGCAATATGTATAAGGCCAATATATCCAAAACATTAAATAAAAGATACATATACAACAAAGAGAGAAAGAAGCACCTATCAGCAGCTTGCTGCCTCAAGATAATATCAAGGACTCTTAAGGCGTCCTGAGAATTGTTGTCTTCAGCTGCTCCTTTGAGGGCAAGAGCAATGGACCTCAACGGTATTTTGGCAGCATAGCTGAGCTCTACTTTAAAAGTCTTTGACTGAAGAGAACGTCTCAACCGTTTACCAGTCTCTTTGGGGCTCCCCGTGCCACCAGGACTCCCAGTTTCGCCACTGCAAAACAAGGAGTGCAATGTAAATTGTACATATAAATGAATCACAAATGCTATAATTAGGCAATTTATTGCAAACAGATATACCATTTCGCAATTGACTCTTCAAGCACAACTTGGAACTCAAACTTGTTCTGCGGCAGAGGTCCAACAGTGTACAGACTTTTCTCCCCGTCATATGCAAACCTTTTACCAGCAAGCTCAGAAGAGTATGTTTGGTAGAGCCGACCAATCAGTTTTCTCCCTATTCCCTTACCTTCAACGGCCCTATTATCTTCTGAGGTTATAGAAACCTACAAATAGTTCAGCATATGACATTAATATGGAACGTAATGGATTCAACATGAAGTGAAAGAAGTCACAATACAAACATACACTGTACTGGTAAAATACTGCATCTTGAAAATCAACAGAAACTTTAAAGTGGTTGGTGAGCAAGGATATGCGCCGTCCATTGGTTCCAACTCCACGCCTGCTGATAATAGAATACTTAGGAGTTGCAACACGATCTGGTTTCACATTCAGCTGACCAATTGGAGGTGGTGGGGGCAAAGATGGGGGGGTCCCACCAGCTTCTTGAGAACCAGCTACTTTCTCCATCTTCCACCAAACCACTAAACTGAGAGTCCTTAGTGAAAATCAACAATGTTCAGGTTAAAAACTGGATAATTCTCACTTAAATGAAAAACAGAAAGAAACTCTTGCGTTATTAGCAGCAAAAGCTGAAACAATAAAAACCACCTTATTACATACACCAAAAGCTGCCATTAGTTAGAAACAAAAGCACAGAAGAAGTCAAGAAAATCACACTTACAATTGTTAACATAGTCAGTTGATGTTAATTCAAGTATTATTTGGTCAGGAATTTATGAGTAATTTTTCTTGCTTGCTGAGATGCCAAATCCACTCCAGCTCTCGTAATAAAAATTAATTCTAAAAACCAAACAAATGAGCACCAATGCCAAGTGCGCTAGAAGTCTACATAACAATTAAGGTCAAATCATTGAAAAAAAAAGCAAAATAGTATAATCATCATTGTCAGCAGAATTACGAAAGTTCCTGTCAGATCAAACAATCATCTGTATGATGAACATGAGATCAAAGACAATTAGAATTACGAGAAGACAACATAAATTCCTATGAAAACAACTTCTATTCACTTGTTCTTTAAAAGATTAACCCCATCTCTTACTCCTTCCAAGGCAGGTTGACAGCAGAGAAACAAACGAACAGTACACATAGTAAGTGGAAGAAAAATAACTATCGTCTGATGGCATTGTAAACTTGAGAAAAAAATCATAACACAACAAATATTTTTCAAACACCATATTTACATTCTCAAGCCTAAAACCTGAGATAATCACATAAGATTCTATTCTATCTAGCACAATGCAAAATATAAAAGTCCAAGTAAACTAAACTAAGGTCATGTTTAGGTAATGAGATGAGATGAGATGAGAAATTCTCAAAACTTCTCACAATTTCCTTCCCAAATTTCACTCAAAACACAAAACATTTTTCAATTGCAAATCTTCAACTTTTTCATCTAATCATTCCTAATCATTACAATTTTTATAAACTTCAAAACAAAATACAAAAATCAATACAAGTTTTTCAAACTTCAAAACAAAAATTATATTAAAAAACTATATTCAAGCAATTTTTTACCTTTATAATATTCTTATTCAATTTTTTCTCTCTCATTTTCTAAAACCCAATAAAAACATCTTAACTCAAACCATTTCATTGTTGTTCACACATCATTTCACTTCTATTTACAGAATTCTGAAATACTCCAAGTGTCCAAACGAGCCCTAAAATGCACGTTACAGAGGCTTTTAAACAAAAACTTTTAGAAAAGATAGAAGTACGAGATAATTAGTTGAAATAGAAGTAACGATAATAAGGGTATCAGTGGAAGTAACAACAATGAGAAAGGGACAATAGAGAGAATAAATAAATAAATCCAACAATGTAAAATATTAGAGGAAGTGATTCCGAATACAACTCACTATTTATTTCTCAAAAACCAACCCAAACAACAAGAAAGCACAGAAGGGAAAAAAAAGGAACAAAACGCAAACATTACAGAACGGAGGAAACAATAGAAAAAGCAAAACAACTAGAGATAATCAGTGTTGGAAAACCAGTACATTCTTCTACGAATAGGAAATCAAGCGGAGCTATAAAGAACAATGCAGCAAAATACAAAGAAATCTCACACAAAAGACTATAACGTAACATCTATTCAAGCAGGTTGAAGACCAACAAAGAGGCAAAACGAACCCCTAAGAAGCAAGTCAAAAGCTCCGACACCGAGAGAGGAAAATAAAAAAAAAAAAGAACGAGAGGCGAGCGAACTTCCTTTCGGAAGGGCACGCGGAAGACAAAGCAGAATAAAGATGAAGATGAGCACAAATTCGTACCGAGAGCGTTTCCTTCTAGGGTTTTCAGTGAGAATCTGATACGTATATCCGTAAACACAGATAAAGAGAGAGGAGACGGAGAGACACAGTAGGAGTTGCCTTGTTTGCGAGGGGTGGGGGGGGGGGGGGAAGGAAGAGTCAGAGACCTGGAGGGAAAGCGCCACTTTGTTTTGGAAAATGAATCTTATTTCGTTTCAAGCAGAGTACTTTTGAGGACTCCTTAATTTATTTGCCTCCAAGTGCGAGGTAGCTCTACGCTACTTCAACGAGCACGTACTCTCGCTCTCTCTCCTTCGGAATGTATGTAATTTTTTGAGAAATAACTTCATTTGTGCAAAATCAAGGATCCTAATCGGGCCTCATTTGTTTCGAGCTTTTTACGGTTTAAACTTTAAAGATAAACATTCCGTCTGGTTATATTTTTCAAAATTGCTATTTGGTCCCCGATTATGATTTTCCTCCCTCCGAAATGAAAGACCCTTTCCTTTTCGATGATTGTAGGTGAGGAAGGATTTGAACCCCAACACCGTAGACTTTATCAAAAAGCTTATCGCTACGGAAAAATTATCTTTTAATTTTTTTATTCATATTTTTTTATTATTCTAAAATATTTTTAAAAAATATATATAAAAAAATATCAATACATTAATAGTCACTTCTTTATTTTTTAAATAAAAAAAATAAAAAAAATAAAAAAATATCAAATATCAAAATAAGAAAACAAATAGAATAGACAAAGTAACATTTTTCTTATCAAAATCTAATTGCTTTACTTTTACTTTTTTTTATTTGTTGTTAATTAAATGATACAAAAATATGATCATTCTTTAATTTTCCTGTTCATCAACATTAATCCAAACTACCTGACCGAACCACAAACTGTACAAGTGTAAAGTAGATTGCACAAGGTATTAAACCTACAGTATTATAACATAAGGGTGCATCAAAATTCCCATTTTTTTGGTTCAAGATGATAATTAAAATAAGTCAACTAAAATATATGGTAGATTTGCTTTATTTGGATTTAAAAATCATCTCAACTCATCTCATTTAATCATCATTATAATTTTTTTAAAATTTTTAAATAAAATATAATAAACAATTCAATTTTTTTAAATTTAAAAATAAAAATAATATTTTAACAAGATTGTATTCAATTTTCAATTCTCATTTAATCTTATCTCAACTTAACTTATAAATAATATTAAAAAGATTTTAAGTGCGCAAGATAGTTCAATAAGCAGTACTTCCTTTTAGAAGTAGCTAATTTTTATTTGAGAAATAATATTTACAGTGAGAGAGTGCGCATGCGTCGTGTAATTCTTTTAAAAAAATAATAAATACACGACCTATGTGAAAAAAAAAATTAATTTTTTAATAATGAGCATCACTTTTTTTCTAAACGATTCCACGTTCACTTTTGCACTCTCCGATTATATATATATCATTAATCTTTTTATTTAATAATCCTAATTAGAAAAAGAAGATCGGACTTCAAGTTTGTTGAATAATGGCGCTTTTTTATCTAAAATTAATTCGTATTATTGTCATCTATTTATTTCTAAAGCATGGCATCAAATTACCATATTATTGTATTACTATTTAATTAAAAACTGTTGATTAGAAAGATTAAAAAAAATTAAAAATTAAAAACTGATTATATGAATTAATGCGTTGCTGGATTCGAAACGCTTTTTTCGTTTGAGAACCCATGCTCGTGCAAGTTCCAACAATGGTCCGCGAGCCACGATAACTTAACTCCTCCATAACGCTTTTGTTTGTCCACTCTCATCGCTTGTTGTGTGCTACACAACGCCATGAAAACGTGCCACGTCATGCCGTTTTGGCCCCTTCGCTTCCCGGGCCAGTGTGTAGCGAAGCGAGATGCTGGAGCTTGACAGGAAGGAAGAGTCGACCGTCGAGAGCTGTACTCTAAAGAAATTATGACAAAATGTATAGGGCTATTTCGGTCATAGTACGAATACCGGTTGTAACCGTCTGTCCCTGTCAATGACCACTGCTTGCCCCCAGTAGATTTCTGCGCTGTTGCCTGTTGGTAGTTTATACAGAGGCGGTTTCAGGGAGGATGAGCTGGCGGTGGAAGTAATTACCTGCGACGAACCCCCGCGTGAGTACCGTAGTACTACGGCTGCTCGTCCAATTGCGGTGAAATGAAGTGCCGTACGACAGAGCTGTAAGTAGGGTGGCAATATAGCATAGCCCGCCCCCATTCCAAAAGGACAATTCCTAGCAAACGGGAAGCACCGAGCACGAGACAGTCGACAATACTGTCCGTTTGGTTTTTGTTTTGAATTACGACCAAATTATTCAACATTAAAATTAGCACATAATACTGCATGATGTATAAGTGAACATAGATTAATGACATGATGATGTAACCTCAAGTCATATTATAGTTTTTTGGTGACACTATAATGTAAGGAATTGGACTCTGAATTTCACTAAAATTTATGGGTAACAACAATTTTATTATAAAAGATAGAGGTGTTTTGTTTAATGTATTTCTAATGAGGATTAGATTGACAAATAAAGAGAATTATTTTACAACTTTTACGCAATTTTTTAATATATCATTATTATAAAAATATAGCTAGATACTGTAATTAAGATGGTTACTTTATATTGATTAACACAACGCTCTAACTTTCTAATTAGTTGGAAAAGAATTAAAATCCTATTATTGACAAAACGATTTGCTTGGCTATAAAAAGATATGCGACCAGTGAGCCTTGCCGGCCTCTCTATACATATATATATAGAATCAGGGTTTTGTACTCAAATAGACTCCAACCAAATTCTGCTAGCCCAAGTACTCACAGAAATTATTGCAGTAAGTTCCTTGTTCTCTTAACTTGATTGCAAACTAAATAAACTGTTCAATGCATGCTAGCTCTAAATAATAGACCTATTTTTTCAGATAAATATACACCAATTTCAAAGCCTATAGAGTGCTAAGAAAATGCCAGAATATTAATCCGGAGAGATACGATAATGTTTTTCTATTGTCTAATCTTTCATATCTTTTTGTAATGGATTAAGTATTGTTTTCTAAACTTGAAAATATATTTGTTTTATACATTGCTACAATAATACTTTTGTGACGGATATTGTTTTCTTCAAATAATATGCATGCAATTGTCTTGAAGAAAATATTTGGTAGATTTTATATATATAACTATATATATATATATATATATATATATATATGTGATATTATGAAAAAATTAATTCATCAAATAAATTAATGCAAACACCCACTGCAACATTTAACAATTAATACTTGATTTACATTCTTCTTCATTATTATTATATATTGACTTAAGATCTATACACAATACAATAGAGACGTACGGTTGTTGATAGTATTTAATGATCTATATACTATTTGCTATTACTAATGGAATTAAGTTGGTTTCATTTATATTAATTAATATAAGACTGAGAATTGTTTATGGTTATTAGAATCATTTAGAGCCCGTTTGGATATTAAAAATATTTTAAAATATCTGTGAATAGTAGCAAAATAGTATAAGAATTGTAGTCACATAATAGTGACACGAAATAATCTAAGAATAATAATCAAATAGTATGAGAATAGTTATGCTCCCAAATGTAGCCTTAAGCCTCGTTTGGATACAAAGATGAGATGAGATGAGAAATTTGTAAATAGTAGTGAGATAATTTATAAATAATAGTGAAATTGTTTGACTTTTAAGATTTTTATGGAGTTTTGAAAAATGAGAGAAAAGTTAAGTAAAAAAATTATAAAGTTAAAAGAAAATTAGAATATAATTTTATAATATAATTTTTGTTAATGGATTTGAAAAGGTTGAATTATTTTTTGTGTTTTATTTAAAAGTTTGGAAAAGTTGTAATGATTAGATGAAAAAATTGAAAATTAAAAAATTTGAAATTAAAAAATGTTTGTGTTTAATTGATGTTTAGATATTGAGATGAGATGGAGCATTAGATTGTATTCATTAATACAAGACTATAGCAAGACATGATCGTTGATTGTTAACCGTTAAGCATTTTTTTATTTAATGCTAATGCAATTGGATTTGATATAATGTATTAGGATTAGATTATTCTCATTAATACAAAACCGTTAATCGTTTATCATTAGCGTAATCACTTAATGCATCAATAATTTTTGTCATCTTTATGATTGGAGATAATTATAGGCTACATGACTTGTGATGCATGACAGTTAATTGCAATTGAACTTTAGGACAACATATGATGAACTTATTTATCCATTTAAATTGTATTCAGCAAGATCAAATGTTGCATGCTAATTATAATTGAAAAGTTATTGTAGTATATAAACTCGTTATTTTTATTTTAATCATCAACAATATATAGTCATAGTATTATGAAATTTTGTAGCTAGCTATCTTTTGTTAACCACCTTATTCTGAATTAAGATGATATGATTTCTTTTAATCATGAGTGGAAGCCAAGTTGTGTGAATTCTCTAATATTAATTAATAGAGAAATACTCTAATCACAAAATAATTACAAAAAATTAATTCTACAAATTAATGTGGCTTGATGTGGTTTGTCAGATTGTAAAGTTTCTTTTATTGTAAAACAGATCTAACAGATCACATAAAGTCTCATCAGTTTATGAGACTACTTTTGTATAATCCTTTTGTGACTGTAGCACTCCTTTAATTAGTATTCCTACTACTAAGAAAGAAAGAAGAAAAGAAAAGAGAAACAAATTATTAGAAGAAATATAGCTTAAATTTCGAGAATTCTTAAACTTTTCAAACACTACATGACTATTAATTATTAATTTAAAGAACTTTAGATTGATATTATTCAGCTAAAAATTATTCTTATTATATGGAATAATAATCCATCTATAAAAAAGTGCGTCTAAGAAATTAACCAATTTATTATCTTTATATAAAAAAGAGAAGAACATATTACTGTGAAATTCAATTGTGAATAAACTGTTCAATACTTTGAATATGCCCAATTTTGTTCAGATACAAATACACATAGTGCTCCCAATTCTTATATATATGTTGGAGATCTTGTCTTGTAATTTGTAGTAGAATAATAACTAATTTATTATTATCATTTTTAATGCATTCTTAAATTCCACTCAAAGAAATTGTGCATTAATAAATTGGTGAATACCTGTTGTGTTTCTACATTTATAATTTGATGCATTATGAGGTACATACAACATGCCTCCCACTTTGCATTTTTCCTTCGAAAATTGGCAACATGTTTAATTTTTATGGTGTATAAAGTAAAATATAAAATAAATAGATGAATATGACCATTTGTATCTCTGCATTTAAAACCTAATCTAGGTGAGGCCAGGCATGCTTGCCAAGTTGATCTGTAGTAGTCCATAATTGGCAGAAAAACAGATGTCAGATTTTCATGGCTGTTTTTTCTAGGGCTCTCCACTTCACTAGCAAATTAAGTATGGCTAGCAATCTTACCTAAAATCTTATCTTCCTTTTTTCATCCTACAATTTAATGTGTTAGTCTTTTAATGGGAAGTTTATATTAGTACTACAATTATGATGAGTTTCGTGTGCTTAAATCAAGGACAATAATATTTAAAAAAATATCTCATAAACTATTTACCAACTTTAAGAGTGTCGAGTCAAAATAAATAGATACATAAAATAAATCTATAATGTACATTTATTACTGTCTATATGGATTTTTGGGCAGTTCATGATTAAATACACAATTAAGCTCAAATTTCATCCCTATTCGTAAAATGAATGTGCCAGTATTCTCTTCTAGAATATTTTTCAAAGCGTTATAGGTTCATGTCTAGGTGCTAAATGTGAAGTCAATTATGACATGTATTAGCTTATCCATGGAGACAACCCAGAATGTTAAATTACCTCGCCACCTCGTCAACGAGCATGTTGCGTCCAAGTTCGTTTCTTCATGTATGAAGATTAATATAAATAAATAGAAATGTACATGAATGAAGGCCATCCCATTTCTCTCTCACAAGCTGCTTTCTCTCTAGCTAGGGTCGCAATGGTGCTCATTTATAAAATCGGTGCTCATGAAAATAACACAGAAGCAGATACACAGATCCTTGTGCCATTGGCATCGGGATATTGGAAGGGTTGTTACATAAAAAAGGGCAACATAGTTCCCTCATGTGATTCAAAATAATGGATCATGGGGTAATTTAGCTAGGTATTTCCTACTTTTCAATGTTTAAATATATATATATATATATATATATATATATATATATATTTATAAAGTGTGGAGCTTTAAGCACAGAAACGGTTTTTTTATGGCTTCATCTAATTTTTGGTGGACATGTTCCCTTCTCTCTCTATCTCTTCAAGAAGAGTTTTATGGCTTTGTAAATTTTTTTGGTACCATTTATTCATCATGTTTCAAAATCTACATCAAATGCTTCAAAACAAGCAACTTTAGGTTAATGGTAGCCTAGAAGTTGCAGTACTGCATGCACAAGAGAAGTGGTAGTTCTGAATTTACATGAAAACATATAAATAATCTGATACATGATATTCCATGATGTCATTGATTAATATGTAAATCTTTAAAGTTCTTAGTTTCTAAAATTATTGTTATTTTTAAAAATTATAATTCTTATAATAAAGTAATCACTCATGTTTCTTGCTTGCATGCGTTATCCTAAAACATTGTAGTTTAAATTGTCGTTATTAGCAAACATAACAAGGATGATTGTGTAAAGTTGATAGACATTGACTTTTTATGGTACTTTTTTTATCAAGGATTTTTTGCTTTACAAATTTCATGGATCTAAATTTTGACAATATTGTGAAACACAATCATTAATCCATATGCTTGTTCAAGCGCCGAAGCTAAATTTGAATCATATGTGGAATGCACCGATTTCAAAGATAATGGAGTGCTTAGAAAATGTCAAAACATACTTTCGAAGAGATATGGTAATGCTTTTTTTCCCCTTTGCTCAATTTCTCATATGATCTGTTTGTAATGAATTATTGTTTTTGAAATTGAAAATATATTTGTTTTACATATTACTTCAATAATTTTGTGATGAATATCATTTTCTTTCAAATAATATGCAATAGTGTGGCAGAACATACCCATGCTCAGGAGAAGAAATTCAAATAATTGTTTGAAGAAATAAATCAATGCAATCATCCACTGCAAGATTTAACCATTAATACTTGCGTTTAACACATTCTTTGTCATTATTGACATAAGATGTATACAAAATACAAGAGATGATTGTTGACAGTCAATTAACTATATACTACTTACTACTACTAGATTAAGTTCACATCTATTACATTTAATTTGTATGTATTGATAGAAGATAGGACCAGCTCTTTCATTAGGCAAGTTAGGCAATTGCCTAAAGCTCCTAATGGAAAAGGACCCCCTCAAAAAAATTAAGTAGAATTGTTTAAATAGAAAAAATTTCTATTAAAATAATTAATTAACTCAATGAAAATATCAAAACTATCAAATAGATATTGCGTTATTATTAGTTTTGAAAATATCCCACATAATAATTATTTCAAGTACTCTCATTCTAAGAATAGTCTTTTATTTAGTCATTATTAGTTTAATATATAATGTAAAAATTATAAATAGTAAAATCTAATTTTCGAGTATTGATAAAAAAATTTTGTATAATCATTTGTAGAGGCAAGGGCCCACCTTTCCCAAATGTGTAGGTTATTTATATAATTTTATTGACAATATATCATGATAACTTTTTTGTATAATCCTCTATGGCTCATTTGGATACTAAGAATATATCATGATAACTGTAAATAGTAATGAAATAATTTACGAATAATAGTGAAATAGTTTGAGTTAAGATATTTTATTAGATTTTGAGAAATGAGAAAAAAAGATTTGAATTTAAAAACATTTAAGAATAGCTAAGAACAGTTATGTTTCCAAGGGCTCCAAGAGTCTAAAACACGTCTTGTAAAACTAGATTGGACAAAATCCTCTCTAAATCAAAAATTTTCTAATAAAGATTAAGTCAGTAATTAGTTGAAAATGTGGTATAAAATCTTAATCAATAATTTTATTTTACAAAACGATAGGAATTATTTTTAAATAAAAATATAATATAAAAATTAAAATTAAAATTAAAATTAAAAAGTATATATATTTTTTTAAAAGCCTCAATCAAAATTTTAGCCTTAAGCCCTTGGAATTATTGAGTCGGCCCTGATAGAAGAGTGTTAATCATTTACCATTATCCCAATCACTTAGTGTTCTAATTGATAAGATTGATATAAAATGGTAAATCTACACATTTTTGTGATCTTTATAATTGGAGCCATGTTAATGAAAATTGAATTTGATATAATATATTAGGATTAGATTATTCTCATGAATACAAAACTGTTAATCATTTATCGTTAGCATTATCACTTAATGCATCAATAATTTTTGTTATCTTTATAATTGGAGATAATATAGGCTAACGACTTGTGATGCATGACAATTAATTGCAATTGAACTTTAGGACAACACATGATGAACTTAGTTATCCATTAAATTGTATTAAGCAAGATCAAATGTTGCATGCTAATTATAGTTGAAAATTTATTGTAGTATATAAACTCATTATTTTTATTTTAATCATCAACAATATGTAATCGTAGTATTATGAAATTTTGTAGCTAGCCAGCTTTTGTTAACTACCTTATTCTGAATTAATATGATTTGATTTCTTTTAATCATGAGTGGAGGCCAAGTTGTGTGAATTTTCTAATGTTAATTAATAGAGAAATACTCTAACCACAAAATAATTATACAAAATTAATCCTACAAATTGATGTGGTTTGATGTGGTTGTCAGATTGTAAAGTTTCTTTTATTGTAAAACAAAACTAACGGATCACATAAAGCCATATCAGTTTGTGGGATTACTTTTGTGTAATCCCTTTGTGGATGTAACACTCCTCTAATTAATATTCATATTACTAAGAAAGAAAGAAAGAAGAAAAAAAAAATAGAAAAGAGAAACAAATTATTAGAAGAAATATAGTTTGACATGACTATTAATTATTAATTTAAAGAACTTTAGATTGGCATTATTCAGTTAAAAATTATTCTTAGTATATGAATAATAATCCATCTATAAAAAAGGGGTTTCAAGAAATTAACCAATTTATTATCTATACAAAAAAGAAGAACATATTACTGCGAAATTCAATTGTAAATAAACTGTTCAATATTTTGAATATACCCAATTTTGTTCAGATACAAATACACATAGTGCGCCCAATTCTTATATATATGTTGGAGATCTTGTCTTGCAATTTGTAGTGGAATAATAACTAATTTATTATTATCATTTTTAATACATACTTAAATTCCACTCAATTAATAATTAAAGTAATTGTACATTAATAAATTGATGAATATATGTTGTGTCTCTACATTTATAATTTGATGCATTATGAGGTACATACAACATGCCTCCCACTTTGCATTTGTCTTTCAAACATTGGCAGGATGTTTAATTTTTATGGTGTATAAAGTAAAATGTAAAATAAATAGGTGAATACGACCATTTGTATCTCTGCATTTAAAACGTAATCTAGGTGAGGCCAGGCATGCCTACATTTAAAATGTACATGAATGAAGGCCATCCCATTTCTCTCTCACAAGCTACTTTCTCTCTAGTTAGGGTTTATGAAATCAGGAAAATAACACAGAAGCAGAGACACAAATCCTTATGCCATTGTCATGATCAGGATGTTGGAAGGGTTGTTACATCAAAGGGGGCAACATAGTTCCCTCATGCGATTCGAAATAATAGATCATGGGATAATTTAGCTAGGTATATCCTACTTTTCAATGTTTTAAAAAAAGTTTATATATAAAGTGTGGAGCTTTAAACACAGAAACGGTTTTTTTATGATTTCATCTAATTTTTTATGGGCTTGTTCCCTTCTCTCTCTATCTTTTTAAGAAGAGTTTTATGGCTTTTTAAATTTATTTGGTACCCTTTATTAATCACCTACATCAAATACTTCAAAACAAACAATTTTAGGTTAAGCGTAACCTAGAAGTTGCGGTACTACATCATTGATTAATATGTAAATCTTCAAAGGGTAACCTAGAAGTTTCTAAAATTATTATTATTATTAAAAATTATAATTCTTATAATATAGTAATCACTTATGTTTATTGCTTGCATGCATTGTACTAAAACACTGTAGTTATAAAATTGTCTTCATTAGCAAACATATCAGGGATGATTGTGTAAAGTTGATCAGACATTGATTTTTTTGTGGTACTTTTTTTTTTATCAAGGATTTTTCGCTTTACAAATTTTATGGATGTAAATTTTGACAACTCTGTGAAACACAATCATTAATCCATATGCTTGTTTGAGAGCCGAACCTAAATTTGACTCACGTGGAATGCACCGATTTCAAAGCTGATAGAGTGCTTAGAAAATGCCAAAACATACATCAAGAGAGATATGATAATGTTTTTTTTTTCTTTTGCTCAACTTCTCATATCATCTGTTTGTAATGAATTATTATTTTTGAAGCTGAAAATATATTTGTTTTACATATTGCTATAGTAATTTTGTGACGGATATCGTTTTCTTTCAAATAATATGTAATAGTGTGGTAGAACATACCCATGATCAGGACAAAAAATTCAAACAATTGTCTGAAGAAATAAATCAATGCAAACATCCTCTACAAGACTAAACCATTAATACTTGCATTTAACACAATCTTTATCATTATTTATATAAGATCTATACAAAATACAAGAGATGATTGTTAATAGTCAATTAACTATATACTACTTACTAAGTTCACATCTATTACGTTTAATTTGTATGCATTGATAGAAGAGTGTTAGTTGTTTATCGTTATCCAATTCATTTAGTGTTCTAATTGATAAGATTGATATAGAATGGTAAATATACACATTTTTGTGATCTTTATCTAGATAAACTGCAAAACACAAACAAGGAAGCATTAGAAGGAGATAATTCTATGAGTTGCATATGAATACACACACACACACACACTTATATATTAATTACATGATAAATTATTCCATGTTGATTGTATTTTGTTGATGGTACATACCTTTTTTCAGGCACATAAATATGAATATAGGAGAAAAATAATAAAAGAAAGTGAACATCTCCAATTTCTAAATGTGATTGTATATCAAATAAAGAGAAGAAATGTTTCTCATCCAAGGTTCGCGAAAGATATACAACTGAAACAGGGGCACTTCTTAGCGAATTCATATGAGAAATTAATTGGCTCTACCAATAGTAGCTTGAACCATAGAAGTGAAGCATGAGTTGCATATATATATATATATATATATATATACTTATATATTAACTACATAGTAGATTATTCTACGATGATTGTATTTTGTTGATAGTACATACCTCTTTTCAGGCACATAAATATGAATATAGGAGAAAAATATTAAAAAGAAAGTGGGCATCTCCCGTTTCTAAAAGTGATTGTAAATCAAATAAATAGAAGAAATGTTTCTCATCCAAGGTTCGTGAAGAATATACAACCAAAACAGTGGAGCACTTCTTAGCGATTTCATATGAGAAATTTTTTGACTCTACAAATAGTAGCTTGAACCATAGAAGTGAAGCAAAAAAATATATATTGTTTTCATCCAAGTCTAAGGAACAAGCCAGAAAAAGAAAAACGGTTGAGAAATTTTTGGATGCAACACATAAGTTTGCTTAGTTACTTTAACATGGAAGAAACTGTCTCAAAAGGTAATTATGTTATTGTTAGTTGCTTGTTGTAGACTATGTTTCCTATCCAAAAAAACAAAAATAAAAACAATATCTTATTGTTAGTTTCTTTATATATTGTATTCTCTCATTGATGGTAGAAACCAAGAAGAGGAAGATAGTTGATCCAAAAGGAGAAGGGCAAAGTTGTGTAACCCCAACCCAAGATTCTATTTAAACTCTATTGATTGTAAGAATCAAGAAGAGGAGGAAAGTTGAGCCAAAAGGAAAAAGGGCAAATACGCGTAACCCCAACTTAAGATTTTATTGCAGCTTCACTAATTTCAAGAACCAAGAAGGGGAGTGCTGAGCCAAAAGAACAAGGACAAAGTAGTGTAGCCTTAACCCAAGGTTCACTGATTGCAAAAACAAAGAAGAAAAGTGCTGAGCCAAAAGGACAAGGGCATAGTAGTGTAGCCCAAGCCCAAGGTTCTATTTCAGCTTCAATGATTGAAAGAACCAAGAAGATGAGCACTAAACTACAAGGAGAGGGGCAAAGCATTGTAACCCCAAGACTCTTCTTTAGTTGATCATGTACTAGAGTCAGATGGTAACTACATCATTACTAATTACATTATGTAAATAGTGTAAGTAGTGTTTGGTGTTTCTTTGGATCATTTATTCTCATTATTTGTAGGAAACAATAGAGAGATAGTAGGCAACAAAATCTAGAAGAATGGCAAAATAGTGTAGTCTTGCTGCCAGATTCTATTTCGGTTAACCTTATACTAGAGCCAAAAGATAACTCTATCATTTCTAATTACATGATGCAGATAGTGAAAGTGGTATTTGGTGTTTCACTACATTGTTTATTCTCACTAACTGTAAGAAACGACATAGTGTGGAGAATCCACCCAATCTAGAAGAATGAGAAAGCAATGTAGTGTTATTCAAAGATTGTATTTCATCTTTACTAATAATAGGAACCTTGTGGAGAGATTTAAGCTAATAGGAGAAGGGCAAAGCAGTGTAGTCCCAACCTAAGATTTTATTTTAACAAATTCTATTTTAGAGCCAGACGGTAACTGTATGGTTGCTAATTACACAATATATAGTAAAAATAGTATTTGGTGTTTCTTCAACTGTTTACTCTCATTGATTGTAGGAAACAACAATAGAATTATTGAGAAGACAAGTATAGAAGAATGGAACAAAAGTATAGTCCAATTTGCAAATTCTGTTACAGGCAGTCCTATACTTGTATAGAAGAAAAAGATGACATTGTTGAATTGGATGCATCCCTTACTACCTTTGCGAACTATAATGAAGAACATGGTGTGATTAATAATCTTCCCCATAATCCCTAATATCATGAGGTTGTATTTCCATCATAACAATGGTGATGTGGGTTTACAAAATTCGTGCCTTACCAGATGTCATGATGTTTGTTGGCTTTGTTTATGCTTATAACTTGTTTTGTGTCTGCAACTGGTCATAGATTTTACTTGTTTTTTTCTAAAATCTCTTTCTATATGTACTTTGTTTTAAGAGTTATTTTGTATCAACTGTTATTTATTGGTAATGATGTATTTACAACCCTTTTATAAATATTTTACGACTTATTTTATAAACAACGAATGTAATTATGCCATTTTATGAAAAATAATATCAATTTTATAGAACTAATCTCAATTTGAAATAGAGTTGTAAACTTATCATTTTTCTTTGTTTATCCTCATCTCTGATATGACCAAATGGTGGCAATTATTGATATTTATTTATTGAGTAAGGCTACGAGCCTGCTCAATTGGTTGCCCAAGATAGAGGAAGCTCAAAGATGTTCAAGGAACATTGAATTAGCTATATTTAAGCTTGGTGTGCCAACACCCCAATTGTTGAGACTCGTTATAATTATAAAATAATTTAAATACTAATACTTTTTCATCATTGTGTGAACTATTTCAATAATGTGTTCATTGTATTAAAACATAGGCTTGCAAATAAACCTAAACATGACCAAAGTAACTTCTTGAAGATAGAAACTTCCAATAAACAAATAATCCGAAACAGATTTTGGAAGAAACCATGTACACAACTTATAGCTAATAGAAATTGTGCTCGGATACTCTTGATCATATAGCATGCTTATGCTTTAAATCTAATGATTTCCTTTTTAGATCTAAACCATGAAAACATTTATAAGCCTAATCCAAACCCCTAAGCAATATATCATTCATAAAAACCCAATCAGATTAAACTCAAAACCGACCATGTTCGACATTAAGACACTAATCGAGACATATACTAACTTTATATGGCATTCTGAGCTCCAATACTTTGAATCTCAAGCAAAAAAATCATACAAACAAGTAGTACACTCCATTTACAATCTGAACAAAAATTGTAAATACCATTTAAGTCATAAAAATCTAACTTTTACAAAACTAAACTCAACTATTGATCACTTAACAAGAAAATATACCAACCAAAATTAACCATCTTCTTCATGAAAAACCTTCAAATAATTCACTAACTTAATCATCTAACACCTCTAAAAATATAAAGAGAAAAACTAGCTCACCAAAAGATGAGACTCTTGGCTAGGGTTGAGAGTACTCCACTTCACCACACACTTACACACTCTCAGTTTGTTGTGCAAAAGATGGGTTGCTTTCTTTTCTTATTGTGCGAACAACGGACTAAAGCATATGTGGTGTGTGAGTGACTAATAACCGAAGGAAAGGAGATGGGGTGTGGACATGGGAAGGCTAGAGGAGTAAAGTTTTCTTTCACTTCACTTGGTTTCACACCAAAGGCTTTGCTTGTGTGTGTAGAACTTAACTTAGGGTAGCATGTGGGACGTGAGGGGACTGATAAGAGAGGGGGAGAAGTCCTTGGTGCAGGTTGGACGTGCAGCGCAGGATATGACATGGTATTGATAGATTGCTTGCAAGGTTAGACTTGTGTGTGTGTGTGTGGTAGAATCAAGCAGCTGATGGTGAGATTGTTGTTGTGATTGTGAAATGAAATTCAAGAGAGTGGGGGAGCTGATTAGTTTGGTACATAAGCAGCAAGGGTAGTGCATAGTGTTTGTAAGAAAGGTAAGGTCTTGTAAGAGGGCATGGGTCTTGTAAGAGATGTATGCGTCTTGATGTTTTGAGCATGTGTGTGTGTATAGAGAGAGAGAGAGAGAGAGACACCAAAGGAGTGGGAATGAGGCATGGACGAGGGAGGGAAATCTGAGGTGAGGGAAGCAATTTTTGGGCTGGTCTGGACTTGTAGCATGAGTATGGATATGTAAGACAAGCATGGATTCAACTTGTCTTGCACACAACTTACTTACACACTTGTACTATGCTTGATATGTGTAAATGAAGATCAAATGGATGGTGATGATTGAATCATTTTTAAAGTGATTCTCTCTATTATTTTCTAGCTGACTCAGGCGTCATAAATGGTAACAGCTGGTTGGACACCTGGCATCTCCCATTGGTCCACTTGGCACCCGAAAATCATAATTTTTTTTATTGCACCATCAAATTCTAACGAATCAAATGTTGTATTTCATTTTGTCTAATTATGATCCTAAGTTCCTCAAAGAAATCCAGGTAGTTACACATTCTCTTTAAAGATCATAATTCGACTTTGCATTTAAACCGAAATCCTAACTAGATTTATTCCATAGACTTTTCCTATATTTTCATGGCATACCCAATTATCCAAAATTAAATAAATTCTTTGGTCTAATTTCTTTTAGGGCGTTATATTAAAGCGGTAGAATGAGTTTATAGTTTAAGAGTCTCATGAAGACAATAAAAAACTAATCTATGACTATAATCTATATATATATATATATGTGGATTTTGAATACTTAACATTTTTTTTAATTGGCACACTTTTTTAATTAAATTTTAAGTTTATACTAAATCTATAAAAGCTTAGACTCAAAATTCATATTTTTCAATTAGTTGTGTAGACTAAAATACACTTTATACTAATTATATGATTTTTGGTAAATAAGTGACATTGTCTTTTGTTGCATCGGTATCCCTGTGTCAGCCCTATTTTTTACGTTCAGCTTTTTGTTGTTATTTGAGTAGAGACCTTTTTTATGTGTTGCCTTTTGTCTTGTCGCTTAGCCCATCGACACTTTGAGCACTTTGAGCACTTTGCTTACCTTTGTTCCTATGGTTGGGGTGAGCACAAGGGTAAGGCGAGCACTGAAGCTTTGGGTGACCATGCTTGGGAGCCGAGCTCCTGAGCCATCCAATCAATTTCATCGGTGCCCAAAACTTGGGTGAGTTTAGGGAAGGTCGAGCACTTAAGCTTATGGAGACCAATTCTATTAATCCGATCAATTCCATCGGTGCTCGGACCCTTGGCCTGATCGAAACTTTTGCTCTCTCAATCAGAGTTAAACAAATTAATTGGATCATGTGGGAGCTCCCGGTCATGAAAAGCCCACCCTCGGTCACCAAAAGTATCATGCCCCTGGTGAAATTGGTCGGACCATACTAGAGCTCGGCGCTTGAGCATGTCAAGCATAAAAGGATAGTTTGGTTCAATGCTCTAATCCTCAGGGAAACAAACAAAGACTACCTAACACCCTAGGACCAACAAAAACCTGGGAAAACAAGCAATGAGTGTCTACATAATGTGGCCAATTTCATTAGTGCTCGAACCCTAGGCGAGCAACAGGTTCTCAAATGCAGAGATGAGCAAAGTAAGTTTGTGGTTCTGGCCAAGGTAGCGAGCATTTTGCTTTCTGCCAAGCCTACCTGCCTTGGTATTCACTCAGGGGTGAGCTTATTATTTTGAGCACTTTGCTCACCTTGTGTTGTGGCACCCTCGACCCCCACGTGTTATTTTAGTGGAGTTCGTGACATCGAGATGTTGACCACATGGATCACGCACCCCAACGACAAGTGATTAGAATGTGTACAATATGCAATATGTGTACAAATATAACATTTCGCAGCGGAATAAAAAGATCATTCTTTATTAGTACCAGTAAGATAAAAGATTCTTTACAAGTATATACAGTCATCCGATAGGTAATTTAAAGAAAACAATTAATATAAGGGGAAACAAATCCCATAACGCCGAACAACATAAAGATAATTCATGCTTCCGGCAGAGCCGATCCTTCAGGCTCATACCCAGTTTCTGCATAAAAAATCTACGGCACCATAAGACGGAACCTTAGGGTAAAACACCACATGAGATTATGACATCTCAGCAAGTATTTAACCAAAATAAATCCAAGAGATTTAAAATGCGTTAATATAACCAATACAACCACGTAATGTGAAAGATCAATTTTTCAAAAATACACATTTAACCACTCACGCCAAAAATCCCATTTTTGGCCCATATATATAATTTAATTATTTAATATGCATGCATTACGGTCTTTTCTATGGACCATATGCATACCCTGACTCTCATCGTCACATCACAGGTAACGTCTGTGCATGAGATTTCGTAACAAGTGATGCCCAGTTCCACGATCAGCGCGTACATGGCCAATCATCCTCTAACCCCGCCAACAAAAGGCCACGGAATCGGTACGAGAGTGTTACCGTCTCGTTCATTCCCATCGTCGCCTTGTGACGACTCAGAGGACGTCACGTCAATCTGTTATGCTCCCAAGTGATCAGAGGAGCTCCATCGAGATAATGCCCCATCTCGGCTTGGGGTCGTGATACACACGCACCCACATAATTAATATCATAAATCTAAATTATCAAACAGACAACGCGACTTCACAACACAGTTAAATTTAAGACAATAATTATGAATGATAACAATTATTGGATGACATAGTAATTTGCTCATTTATTTAATAACACAAAAATTACAATTTTACAGTTTCATAAACGCTACACGCGTAATTCCATCCTCCAATCCGATCCAAAGCTCAAATTCAACATCCACAAATTAAAACCCAATATTTCAACCAATCCAATTTAATTCTAAATAAATAAATAAATAAATAAAATACAATTAGATTCTTCAATAAATTACAATTAAATTCCCAATGAAAATACAATTTAATTCTCAAAAAATACAATTTATTTAATGCAATTTAAATCAAATAAATTACACTTTGAAAATTTACTTATAATCTAAGACGGAAAAAATTTCTGGAAGATCACAAGGGAGAAGATACACTCTCAGCAAACACAACAAATTTCTCAAAAAACTCAAATGAAGCTCATGGCTTCAATGTACAAAAACACTCACAGAAACTCAATCCTCCATCTCTCGGATTTTAACACAAATTCACAAAATCAAAACTAAAATCCTAAATTTCGAGATGACTTTAGTAATCCCATCCCCTAAAATTGAATCAATCCGGTCCTATTTATAGATTTAGTGAGGCGGTTCGGATCTTGCAGATGATTATCGACATGCAGTGAAGGAGGTGGCTATGAAGTGCAACGGCTTGACACGATAGTTGTAAATTACTCCTCCGGTCGACACGAGGAGGAAGAAGAAAATGGTGGCACTGAGAGGCACAACTGATTGCCAACGCGAATTCGGACTCCATTGCCGAATGACACGGAAGACAAAGGAGTAGGAGGAGGTGGAAGCTAGAAAGGAGATGGTGGCTTGATGATGATTCAAGCATAACCATGCGGCTATGGCCGATTGGTGGAGAACTCGGCATCCGAAGCAACTGCTGGAAGAACAAGTTGCAGAAGAAAAGTGAAGAAGAATTAAGAAGAAGGAAGAAAGAGTGCACAGCGCAGGAGAAAGAGATGAAGAGTTAGGGTTTTCCCTTAGCAAAACGCACCACATAAGTAAAGGGAAGGGACTTGGCTGCAACTCGAGCGGGCCGGGCTTCACGCGTGGGCTGATATGCAGGGTCATTTTCTTCACGCGGGCTGGGCCCAGTTTCACTCAACACACACACGGGCTGAGCCCTTCTTCGACCCACCAGAGAAACACACACCCACAATTCAAAATACTACAAATAAAAAGCCCAACTAAAATAAAACAAAATAAAATACACCACTTAAAAATAAATTCTCAATAAATAAATTGATTTAACTTAGCTAATAATAACAAATAAAATAATTAATAAATTTTAGGAATCTCACATGTGTTGTGCTTGAGCACTTTTGAACCAATGGTTGTCGAGCAACAGAGGTGAATGCTTGTGATTGTAGACAGGTTGAAAAAATATAGATAAGATGAAAAAATGTGAATAATGTTTTAAACAGAATGATTAATTCAAAGGAGTAAAGTACTATATTTTGTCTCTAGAAAAATCATTTCAAACCGAAAGCACAAACATTAGTAAAACCGAACAAAAATATTTCATATAAAATGGTAAAATAACATGTTTTTAAGTGATGTGCAGAGTGTTAGGCTTATGTCTAGAATTTTTCAAAATTGTAAGATAAAATGAAACAAGAGAGTTATATGTGAACTTTGATCAGAACTCATCATGTTAATAATAGCAACGCCATTGACATTTGCTATTCTGATTGGTTTTAGTATCTCTTTGCCATGCTTATTTATAGACCCCCCTTGACGAAATTGCGCAGAAGATTGTAGGAGGGATCTCCGCCCCCCCCCCCCCCCCCCCCCCCCCCGGCGCTGGGGCCTTTTATGCATTTCACCTGAGTCCTGCAATGTGAGATGGGCCTCCCATCAAATGGCCCTTTGACACGCTCTTCAAGCTAATAAATTCAACAACTAAAAGAAGGCAAGGGTAAAACAAGTCCATTGCATGCCATGTTTTTGTCATGTGGAAACTAGGTTGGCAACTTTCACGGATAGTAATGTTGGATTGAATTGTATCATTTCAAATTGGGATATTATATGGGTCAATCTTAATTCCATCGTTTTAATCAAACAAGTTAGACCCATTACTCTTAATTCATTAATTTATGTTGAGTTAATGTCAAAATTCAAATTTGCAAATTATAATGAACACTATTAGTTCAAATGTTGCCGTTTGAATTTATTCAACTCTAACTCGATTCATTTAAATTAAACATATCTACAAGCTCTGCTACAAAAAAAAAAAGAAGGGAAGTGTTTTTTTAACGAACTCAAACAATAGCATGGGTGGGAAGGATCTCACTCAAAGCCAATAAATGGTAGAAAAATATTCATAATGGACTTTCCCGATTCCAATCTATTGTATATATATACCCTGCTATTTTCCAAGTTCTGGCACATCATTTGGGCATATTGCTACAATCTAAAGAGGCTTGAACCAGCTACTAAAGTCATGGCCTCCCAACTGCATGGAGATGACTTGGAAGAGAAGTTTAAAAATTTAAAATTTTTCAACATGACATGTCAAACACGGCAGGGCTGTGTTATATATACCGACTTGTAGATATAATTTTTCTATAATAAAATATCTACTTGTTAAAAAGTACCTACCTTATTTGGATACAGAAACCATCTCAATTCATCTCATCTCATCATTACTATTTTATCAAATTTTCACATAAAATATAATAAATAATTTAATTTTTTCAAATCTCCAAACAATAAAAATATTAAAAAATAATATTCTAACAATATTTTATTTAACTCATCTAAAACCATCTCATCTCACTATCCATCTAGAGGAACTTGACTTTTGAAGCAATTGATATTTATGGAGTGCTAGAAAATTATATCGCATTTGAGGAACCTTGACTTCCAGATCATGAATTAATGAGTTTTGAAAATAGGGTTTTCACACTACTTTTGAATAGAGTTTGTATTGGCCGGGCATCATGCATATATAGAATGATCAAACCATTATGATTCACACATTCCGTCTAAAAATAGAACTTTTACTCCTTATCATGATGATAATCAATATTATTATTATATACCAAGTCCAACAAGTTTGGTAAGGACATGTAACCTCATCTCTTTAAAAAAAAAAAAACAAAAATACATGTTTGGTAAACTAATAGTAATTACATTCTCAATCATGCATGCATACAAAACATGATTCTCACGAAACCATATATGCAAATTCCAACCTGATCTCTAATTATTGGGATTCCCAGCTTTGACAATAATATTGCTAGCTGCATGGTTAAGGAATTTGGACACTTAAAACAATTAGGTCAAACTTACCGGCCATGTCCCATTGGCTAAGCAATTAATTTAGTCATTTGAAATTAAAAATTTCCATGCATGCATCACGTTAGCTAGCTAGCTTGCTAGCTTGTTTAATTTCCTGCAAGCAACAATTAATATTAATTGTAGATTCCAAGATACATGATGAGGAGATCATACAGATTAATTTATCCTTTTTTTTTTTTTTTTTTTTGACCAATTTCGACATGCTCGATCGAATGCCTCCGAAAACGAGACATTCCATTTTATATAAACGTGTGCGTGCTAACTGGCTAGCTGTTGGATTAAATACTACTAGAGATGATCGAGAGGAGAATATGAAAGAAAAATTCTATTCATTATTTTTATATCAGTACATGACATCATATATAATTATTTTATTTTATTTTTTTTATTGAATGTGTGATGTATAGATGATGAATAGAAGAAATTAATTAATTTAGTATAAAAAAAATTAAAAAAAAATTAAAATATGCATATATGGTGTATGGGGTAGGATGTCGATATATAACAAAAGTAAAACAGAAAAAGAGTCGTGCCCGCATGCATGCATTGTTTCGAGCACAACATGATTCAGTAGTCGTACGTGAAGATAATGTTGTTAATTAGTGATATTCTGATCTTCTGCTAAAAAAAGGAAAAAACAAAAACAAAAATGCCTTCAATTTGGTGCATGCGTGAAGCTTCAACATTGTATGCTCGCCACGTAGCCGTCCACTTCTGATGTATACTGCATGCTGGTTTTTAAATCTTAGAAGCAATGTTAAACCTTGATAAATATTAATTAATATATCTCTTTAAATCATACCAAGGTTGTGTTTGAATAGAAGAAGTTGGATTTAGATTTGGATTTCAAATCCTGGATTCTGAAAAGCTTAAAAGCTTGTTTGGCTTTAGCATAAATCCAAATTTCTAGGGGTCATCCATCCATTGTACGGAAAGACTTTTTATTGAATTATTCGAAGTGCATTTACAAGAAACTTCTTGATGAGAGATTGTACACACTCGATATTAATTAGTTAGAATTTTGTTGTCGAATACCTAATGCCAATAAAGAAAAAGTATAAATCCAAATCTAAATTTTAAATATGATCCAAACAAAAGATTTTAAATATGAGTTGAGTTCTTTATGAATAGTAGTGAGTTGAGATGATAGAGTGAGTTTTATAGGGCCTACCTAAGATGGGTTTAGATGTGTTTAGATGCTAAGATAAATTTAGATATATTTGTGAAAAGTTGAAAAAGGTTGTAGGTCACGCATATAAAGAAGTGTTGGGTTGAAAAAGATTATGAGTTCCATGTGTAAAGAGATTTTGAATTGAAATAAGTTTAATGATTTGAAAATTGGGTATTTGAATATTAGATTCAACTTAAAATTAGACTAAATTAAATTGATCTCAGTTTAGTTCAACTTCCAAAGAAGGCCTAAACACCCTCCCAAAATCATGTATTCAAATTTCAAACGCATGCACAGTAAGGAAATTCGAATTCAAATAATTGGGTGAGAACTAATAATTTCTAGTGTCTTGACATGAGACTTATCTATAAAAGAAAACCAAAGACATTTCTTGAATCGAGAAGGTTGACAAATTCAAGTCTAGCTATATATCACGTACGCATCTTTCTTTGAAAACGATGCGAGTTTGAAGGACCTTAATTATGTTGATGTACTGAGGTTGTATGTGGACCCGAAAGATGTTGAAAATTATGTGTATCCACAATAATATATAGCAAGCGTGAAAGAGGGTATTGACCAGGATTACTTGTCATACGTATATAGTCATATTGAAACGCCCCCACTTGTACCTTGAAAACATAAACAACTGAATTGACACTACACCGAAGGACATGCATGAGCTACAAGTTAGAGATCATTAATTTGTATTTTTACTCTCTTTTTTTTTTGAAGTAAACATGTATGATTTCATTTCAACTCTAGTCAGTCATTACAGAGTTTATCTTGTAATACAAATGTAAACACATCTAATGGACTATCCTCTATCCAAACAATCTCCTCATTTTGTACTATAGCTATTTTAGCCAATTTGTGTGCCACCTTATTACCCTTTCTATATGTATGCTGTAACTTCCAACTTGTTATGCTAGCAAACACTTCCCTCAAATCTTCAATTAACTAGCCATACCACACCCAGCTCTCTTCCTTACTGTTTATTGCATCTATTACTACCAAGACATCCCCTTCAAAAACCACCCTGTAGAAGCTCAATTATGTGCACAACTCCATTGCACGCCACAATTTATAAATCTCAGCTAAAATTGGGTTATTGATTTTCATCTTACTCATACATAGAGAAGTTAGCACTTCTCTCTCCCCATCCCTTATGACTATGCTTGCTCCCATCTTCATATTCTTTGAATCATAGGCTGCATCACAGTTCACCTTCACTTCATTTTCTCATAGCTTCTTTCTTCTAACACCACCTCGAGAAGACTCAGTTGTTATATGATACACCAATCTCTCCTTCTATACCATATGATATTCATTCAAATCTTCCAAGGCTTTTTCAATGGCCCTTCTCGAATTTAAGAAATTATCTTCAAAGATTACCCTATTTCTCCTCAGCCACATACTTCTCATTATCATTGCCACTTTCTCTAATTCCTTCTATTTCAGTTTCTAGGGGTGGGCAGCAGGGGCCTGCCCCCCTTTACCTTGCACTGTCCATGCAGGGGTGGGAGGTGGGTTGACCCCAGCGGGGCCCCGCCCCACCCCTTGCTTCGCACCCCTCCCTTATTTAATATAAAAAAATTATTTTTAATATTTTTATAAATAAATTGTATATAGATATATACAATTTGTTAAAAACTTGAAGTTGAATTCAAGTTAATGGATTGCCTTGGCCTCCTACGCCAACCTTTATATAGGAGACTTGCAATCCAAAATACAACTCTAATGATTTTATATTCTTTTTGAATGTATAAATTTTAATTATATTATAATTTAGGTCTAAAAAAAATTTAGACCCAAAAATAATTTATAGACCCAATGGGTCATTGGGTTGAGTAGGGGGCGGGGCGGGGTGTAGGGGTGGGTCCACCCCGCCCTGCACTATGCAGGTAGTACCCCTATCAGTTTTTGCACTAACACCTTCAAGATTGAGAAAAGCTCCACCTCAATGCTGTTCCATTTTTTGACAGGACTATTGTATTTTGCCTGCACATCTATTGCAGCACCACAACTCCAAAGTGATTGACAAACTGATTCCACTCCTCTATTGCAGATGGGACACAATGGATTTTCTATTATCTTCCTTTTGGCCATATTCTCTTTGGTAGGAAGGCAATTGTTGACAATTTTCCACATAAAATTCTTGTCCACTGCAAGGACATTTAACTTCCATATCTCCTTCCATACCGAGCCTTTACTAGAGGTACTAGAGGATTCTCCTTTATCCCTTATCTTTAAACTCATATTTAGGTTACATGCACTCTATACTAAAAAGTTTCATGTTTTTGTAAAACCCCATATTTGTTTATCACTCAACCAGAACTTACTAAGAGGGATTTTACAAATAGTGTCTGCTTCTTCTTTCCCCAAAACTTTCTCAATGAGATCTACCTTCCACACTCCTCTAGCTGCATCAATAAATTCCACCACCCTTGAACATCTGTTGAGTATCTTTACAGGAGCTTGTACTAATTCCCAAGAGGAAAGTGAAGACACCCATCTATCATCCCATATTCTAATCTCTTGTCCATTTCATACTCTCAATACTAACCATCTTTTAACAACTTTAAAGCACTCTATAAACTTCTCCACATCATAAAAGGGCACCAGCCTAGTTTTGAAGAGAGCATATCCTGCTTCTTAAAGTACTTTTCCTTTAAAATCCTTGCAAATAAGGAGTTGGGATTGGTTAGAGCCCTCCAACACTTCTTTCCAAGCATGGCTCTGTTGAAACTGTCTACATATTGACATTCCATCCTTCCCACTTCTTTTAATGCTAACATTTTTTTTCCAACTTTTTCATTGTATTTTCTTCTCATTTTGCTTCTGCTCCCACCAAAATCTAGCCATCAATACAAAAATCTCATTACACAGCTTCTTTGGCAATCGAAAAATACTCATGTGACAAGTGGGGATTGCTTGGATTACAGCCTTCAATAACACCTCCTTTCTAGCTTGGGCCAAGAATTGGTTCTTCCAATTATCTAATCTCTGCCACACATTCTCCTTTATTCCTCTAAAGGCATTATATTTGGACATCTCCACCATAGAGGGCAGACCCAAATATCTCTCACAATTTCCACTTAGTCTTGCTCTAACAATCTCCAATATCTGCATTTTAACTTGCTACTTTATGTTACCGTTGAAGAAAATTGAAGTCTTCTAGTTGTTAAGGCACTGATTGGAGGCTTCCTCGTACAACTCCAAGATTTTCTTGATACTCTTCCATTCCTCTACTGAAACTTTACAAAAAAGAATACAATCATATGCAAACATCAGATGATTTACTCTTATTTCACCTCTAGCAACTGTAGTTCCTCTTATCTCACCCCTCTTCTTAGCCAAATTGATTAGACTACTTAGACCCTAAGCACATAATAGAAATAAGTATGTGGACAAATGGTCTCCTTGCCTCAACTTTCTTGAAGGAACAAATTTCTCACCTGGTTTTCCATTCACCAATACTGAGTATGATACAGTAGAGATACATCTCATAATCAACTTAATCCATTTCTCATAAAAGCCCATCTTCCTCATCACAGCTTCCACATACCTCAATTCCACACAATCATAGGATTTTGACATGTCTAATTTTAGAGCCATACTCCATGCCTTCCCTCTTTGTCTATTCTTCATCGAGTGCAGCACCTCATATGTCACCAATATATTGTCAGAAATTAATTCCTGGAATAAAAGCACTATGCTATTGTGAGATAATTTCTAACATCACCACTCAACTACCATTTTGTACATAACGTTGCACAAGCTGATTGGTTTGTATGCAATCACTAGGTTAGGGGTTTTAATTTTAGGAACTAAAGTAATGAAAGTATGGTTCATAAATTTCAACTCACTTCCACCCCGTAGAAATTTTGGTATTGTATCACAAACCTCCTTACCAACTATATGCCAGAAGGAAGAAACAAGCTCCAAACCTATTAGGCCTAGGTGACTTAAAAGAACTCATCTGATGTACTGCATTCTCGATTTCACCCCTAGTAAAGTCTTTAGTTATATTCTCATTCATCTCCCTAGTAACCCTCGAGTCTACAAACTTTAGACATATTCCAACCACTTCCCCTGAAGGTGTGCTCGATGATAGAACCTCTCCAAAGTGCAATATGACAGCCCTTTCTATATTTCTTTGTTCCTTCATAATTCTGCTTTGTAAATCAGCAACTTGACCAATTTTGTTCTTCCTTCTCCTCTGATTTGTACAAGCATGAAAATACGGGATATGCTTGGGGGATGAGATGAGAATTTTGTGTTTTCTTTTAAAGTTTAAAATATTATTTTTTAGTTTTGAGATTTGAAAAAGTTAAATTGGAATTTGAAAAAGTTATATTGGGATTTGAAAAAGTTGAATTATTTATTATATTTTGTATGTGGATTTGAAAAAGTGTAGAGATGAGATGAGATGAAGATGAAAATTTTGAGTAAAACATGTTGTCCAAACCTATCCTTAGTGTTTCGATTTCCATGCAGAAACTAGTTCTTTTTTGCCCTCTACTTCCATTTTAAATCTTTTTGCTCTAACAAGAGACCCAACTCCCCTTTTAACTCCTTCACTTCCTCACTATTCAACCCTTCCTTTTCTTCCTCCAGCTTCTTTAGTCTATCAGTCTTCCTTCTTAACTCACCATCATAGTCTTTGGTCTTCTGTCTACTCCACCCAGTTAGTGCAACACCACAATTTCTCAGTGAACTTTGAATTTTCTCCATAAGGTCTCTTCTTCCCCTGACATTGACCCATTCCTTCAAGACAACCTCCTTAAAATCCTGATCTTTGATCCAGCAGGCTTTAAATCTGAATAGCTTCCTTCTACCCTCACACCTGGTCTAAGTTGTATGCATATTTAGCACAAGAGGCTTATGGTCTAAGTATCTTGCAGGTGATACTTCCATCCAAACCTACTAAAAAACATTTTTCCAGTTATTGTTTACTAGACATCTGTCTAGCCTCTATTTTGTAAAAGTGTCACCTGAGTGTCCATTATACCATGTGGATTTATCTCCTCTATATCCCAAATCACCCAAACCATTTATTTCCATAGGTTCTATGAAATTACACATTTGATTTCCCCCCCATTGCTTACCTCTAAATTTCTCTGATTGGCCTAAGGTTTAATTGAAATCCGCTGCTACATACCAAGGAACTTGTTCTGATGTCAATTTTCTCAAAAAACCCCACGGTAGTCTTCTTTTTACAGTCTTAGGGTGTCCATAAAACCCCATGAAAAGCCACTTCTGTTTAGTATCTTCTTCCACAACCTAGGCATTAACATGCCATCGAGAGTAATTTTGTATTTCCACAACCACATCTTCCTTCCACAACATGGCTAAACCACCACTTCTCCCTATAGGATCAATCATAAAGCTTCTGTCATATCTCAATATTCTTCTCACCCCTTCCATCTTTTTTGTAACTAATAATGTTTCTATAAGAAACATAAGTCTGGGCATCTTATCCTTTGCTATAGATCAAAGGCCTGAACTGTCCGAGGGTGTTTTGAATTGTCCGAAGATTCCTAGGCCCTCGGCAGTTCCAACTCATGATGATCAATGGGTTAGGCGAGGCTGTCTAACAGCTTCCGCCTCTACATTGACATACTCATTCTCTCCTAGCCCCTTCAAACTTTTCAACTTTTTTGTTTTTTCATCCCAGATTTTTAGCTCATCTGTATCCTCTACATTTTTTTTTAGCACTAATTGGGATCACTCACCTCTTCTTTCTTTTTTTCTCAGGCGCTTCTCTTCGATCTTCCCCTCATATTCATATCACCACTTGTTAATCCCATCTTGCCACCACCAAATACAGCCATGAGTTGTCCCATAGTTCATTCATCCTTTTCAATCAGTATACCTTCTTCTGGACCTACTCCCCTTTCTCCCTTTCCCCCCTCCTTACCCCCTTCATTCCCTTGCATCTTACTCTCATCATCCTTTTTTTCTTTTCCCACCCTTCCCTCCTCCCCCTTACCACTCCCCACTTCCACATCACCTTGCTGCCGCTCTCCACTCCCTACTCCAGTATTACTACCTTTCCTTCCCTTCGTACTCCCTATATAATACCCCCAATAACTCACATTAGTTCTCAACCAAGAACCAAATTGACTATCCCTCTCACAACCATGATCATGTTTCAAACCTGCTTCAACACATCCTTACTCCCCATGAATAATGCATCCACACTTGAAGCACATCTTAGGTAACTTCTCATAGGTAAATGGTACCCACAATTTCTGCACATCTAGTGTTATTATTCTCCCTCTAGCTATCGCTTTCCTTATGTCCATCTCAATTTTAACCCGCAAGTAATTTTCCCAACTAAAAGAGAAAAAATTGTTTTATACAGTTTTGAAAAATAAAAGAGAAAAATTGAATAAAAATATTATAAAATTAAAATATTATTAGAATATTATTTTTTAACAATTATTCAAAATAATTTCAATATTCTGTCTTAACATAAAAACACATAACAATAATTTTAAGTTTTAAGGCGAAATTAGTAAAATATAATTTTAGCTTATACTTAGTTCGTGGGTTGACCAATTGACCAAATTTATTCATCGTGTTTAATCAAGTTGACCCATTTTGATCTAAATATGATAAAATCCTAATCCATTAATTTCATGAGATCAGATTTGCTAATTAAATATTTAATGACTTATTTAAAAAGAAAACATAAACAATTAAGATTTAGTGGGATATGATGGGAGGCAAGTTAATTAAAACCATGTTCTACCTCAAAGCATGATCAAGTCTAGATCATCATCCTGCTACACATGAATGATTTGGCTTTTAATAATATGAAAGTCTAAAGCACATTATGTAATATAATAAGCACTAATAAATGAATAATGTTGGTACTGCATGAAATGGTTCGCACAATGTGCTTGTTTTATATCAGTGGGAATTAGACTGTATAGCTGGTAATGTTTCCATTATAGTGAGTGCTTTATTGAAATTCAATCAGGCCGGTTGAATTTTAAAAAAATAATAATTACATAGAAATATATTATCTTACTAAAAGCAAATAAACTTCCAACATAATCCTCGCTTTGAAGCATGAACATAATTATAACTCCCATATTTAAAAGAAAAGTGATACAGTCACAAATAAATTTTATAAAAATAAATTTACAAATTGATATATGACTTCATATAGTACGTTAGGTCTACTTAAAATGAGTGTAGATGCTAGTTTGTGGATTTACTCTGTGAGATTTCTTCGTGATTAAGGTCCCGTTTGGATACTAAAACAGTTTCATTTTATCTCATCTCATTTCATGATCTTATCATTATAATTTTTTCAAATTTCTACATAAAATATAAGAAACAATTCAACTTTTTCAAATCTCAAAATAATAATAATATTATAATAATATTTTATTCAACTTTTAATTTTCATATAAAACCATCTCATTGTTTCTCGCTATCCAAACGGGGCCATTTTTCTATTTAAAATGGGTGTTGATGCTATAAGGCCAAAGAGCCATATTTAAAGCAAAAATTGAATAAAAGATTGTACACATTTTGTAATTTGAGTGACGTTTCAAGTTTAGAACAGACCAAATCATGAGCATTGCAGTTGAAAGATTCGATTCCACAAGAGAAGATTTTGATAAATAATAACCAGTTGGTCAGTATCAATGGAGATGGATGAATCCCAAAAGAAAATGTAAAATACTCAGATTGGTGAAATGAAACAAAGCAATAGTAGTGTAGCAGTTGAGCAGCAATTTGAAATCCACACATGAAGCAGATGATAATAATGTCAGCAATGACAAAATTCAAGACCAGGCTGACCAAATCCAACGAACGAACCAAAGAATATGTGTTCTTTTTAAGTTGATGGGTCTGTGTAGAAGCGTATCTCAATTCTCATCAGCAAGCAAAGCAAAAAGAGTATTAAAAGAAAAAAGAACACAAAATGGGAAGGGAGAGGTGCTTTCGGCTTTTGGGTTTGGGGGGAGTCACTTTTTTTGTGCACTTTCTGGGGTGGGATTTACTTTGCAGAAAGAGACGAGTAGAAAAAGGATGTGGCGCACGGGCCACGCATATTTCAGGCACTATGATACAGACATGCAGAGTACTGCCTGTTTCTCAGCTGCAGGCATATTCCTCCGAATGTACCCATCCCACCCCAGCCCCTGCAACCTGCATGCCTCCACTGCACAATTATCAATTATTATATATTTGCTTTATGGTATCACTTTTTTTAAAATGTTTTTTCTTTTTCTTTTTCTTTTTGTATTTTTTTTAAACTTGTATAAAAATAATAATTTTAGCTTTATTTTTTAATTTTCATAAAATAAGAAAAAAAATGTTCAACACATGGTAGCCTTAGACGCTAATTTAAAACTTGTTATAGTTTGAGGTATTAATCTTTAAAAAGTTTCTTATCTAAGACATTAGATCAATGTCTCTTATGATATATGTATAATGGTCTCACATACGCATACATGAGAATTTAATTGTATAGTCATATTTGTAGTCATAAGGCAAAGTAAAAAAAAAAAAAAATGAAACATGTGTATCATCGGTAAGAAAAAGAAAAATTCTATTTGCAATCCCCACTTGGGACAATATGTGCAGGCTCTTTATCAAATGAGAAAAAATATCATTTTAGGAAGGATATTTTTATAATTTTAAAAAATTTCAAAAATAAAATTACCTAAACTTGCATTGCAGTCTCCAAATGGGGGTTGCACGTAGCATTGCTCAATCAAATTTGGGAACATCGAATGGTTAAGATAAATGGAGAGAATTCAAATAAATAATGTTAGATACAGTTATGGGTTGTGCAAACGCCGAAGTGTGGAGTCTACCATTAAAAAATTAATTTTTATGTGAGTCTTATATTTATTTACTTACTTTTTTCAATAGGAGTGCGCAGCACTTGTGTATTCTATGACTGTAAATATCATTTCTCAATTTGATTTGTTTAATTACTAATCGTGAGAAAATAACTATAAAGGAAAGAATACGAAACATCATAAAAAATGATAATACTATATATAGTCATGGAATGTGCAATTATCTCATATTATCTTTGAAAAAAGTGAGGGTCACAATTAAAATTTTTTTTTTCAAGTGGGTTTCAAATTTATCTATTTTTCTAACTGAAGTATATGGAGAATGCACACTCTAAAACTGTAAATATAAAATAATATGAAGTATTCCCGACGCTTAAAATTCAAACTATCTAACATTTATTGATATGGTCTTTCAAATTCAATTAAATTTAAGTGATCATGTTTAATATAAAATTTGATGACATAATTTAGTAGGAGCAATGATTTTTCTTTAAAGTAGGTTATAGATTGGATAGTTATAGACCCCAAAACCTGTCCCTTCAAGGCTCCTTTCATAAGACATAACTCATTATCAAATTTGGACAGATAACTTGATAGAATCTCAGCCTAATTTTCGTACAATATAGATGATGAATGATGCAACGGTAATGTGAAATTTGGTAAAAAGTACTTTAAATATTTTATGGGAATCTAGCAAGTAGACTGTAGATTTCCCTAAATCACCGCCATTATTTCCAAATTTAATACCATGGATTTTTTCAAATCAATATCAATGCATTGAATTTGAAATTTAGAGTGCCGACAAAATCCACACCAGATTGAGAGAGAGACTACGTGATGGGTTTTCTTCAAAACTATAATGTATGATGCATCTTTGTCTATAAAATAATGTGTGTTTAGTCGATGGATGGAGTTTGCACTAGGGCTAGGTGCCCGCATCTGCCCCCTCCCTCGTCCGGCCTGAGTTTTCACCCGTCCACTTGCTTCAATATATATACCAAAATTTCATTACATAATTAATAAAACCCTTTTTCCTTTGTCTCTCAGTCGACGCTCAACTTGATGTCATCCCCAGGTAAAGTCTCTCTCTCTCCTATGTGCGCAATGCAAGGGGAGCCAATCCGCCCCCAACATCCAGATGGGGGCAGGATTGGGGGCTGCCAGCCTTGGAGGTGCAGGTAGCCCCCCTAGTTTGCACCATATGCATCACCAATTAGGCTTTTATTTGTGCTGATATACCAATAAAATTAATTTTATGTTTTTCTTATTAGCATATAAAATTTAGTTTTGAGTCTAAGTGATGTGTTACTAAATAGTATATATATAGTTCCACGACAAGTGGCGGGTTGGGAGACAAGGATAGAGTTTTTCTCCAAATCGGGTTGGAGCCTAGAGGTTTCCTTCCACCCATTTATAAATATTACAATGACTATTGAGCGAGAAGTACATGATTTTTTAAAAGTACAATTTAAGGATTTGCCATGTGTCCGTCGCTACATTAAAAAAAAAAAATTGCTTTTTACATATTTAAAGAACACATGTCAATTTTTAAATGGGTTGGATGAAGTTTTCTTCAACCCATTTTGAAAGAAAAACTCAATCATAATTTGGATGACACAAGAACATCTCAAATATAGCTATTTAAAAAAGAAAACGATAAATACATAATTTTTTTTTATAATTTCTTATATAATTATGTTTTGATAAAATAATTTATAAAAATAATAATAATTTATAAATATTTTTATTTTAAAATATGATTATATAAAAAATAACAAAAAGAATTGTACGTGTATTATTATTCTTTTAAGAAAATATATTAAAAATGTTTTGAACTTAAAAAAATAAAAATTGTTAATTGCACGAGAAGTAATGTTATTAAAAGCTGATAATTACATAACATTTTGTTTTAACTTACGAAATCCGTCTCTCTGTTTTTTTTTTCCTCTCTCTCTTGTTGTCTATATATACACAGCTTCGCACATCTAGAATATCCTGCAAGATCCCAACCCACCCCTCTCTCTCTCTCTCTCTCTCTCTCTCTCTCTCTCTCTCTCTCTCTCTCTCTCTCTCTCTCTCTCTCATTACACACTATATAGTCTATATTCTCTCCATCAGTGTTGTTTTTTTTTTTCCTATATATATATTTTATAAAAGTGCAATAAATATAAATGACTCTAAATTCAATGAAACTAGAAGTAGAAGAGCGCCAGGAGGGAGGGGACGAGATGTGCAGGACGATCGAGGTCGTCTCCTCCACCTTCGCCGCTAAACACTGCGACTTCGACTTTGACTTCGCCTCGCCTCCCTCCGCCGCAAAAGGCGATGCAGACGGTGACTGCCACGCCGAGGACCCCTTCATACCGCCTCTCAACTTTGCCATGGTCGATAACGGCATTTTCCGCTCCGGCTTCCCTGACTCCGCCAACTTCTCCTTCCTCCAAACTCTAGGCCTCCGCTCCATCATGTAACCACCATTCTAGCAACCGTTCCCCTCTCATTTGCTCTTTCATCTCTGCACACACACCTACAGATACAGAAGTATAGACATATTGGCATAAATGTTTTTGTGTGTGTGTGAGAGTGTACACAAATGGATTTATGAATATAGGTTCCTTTGTGTTCTGCTGTGGATTTAGATATCTGTGTCCCGAACCGTATCCGGAGGCGAACATGGAGTTTCTCAAGTCCAACGGGATCAAGCTTTTTCAGTTCGGGATTGAAGGATACAAGGTATATGTGTGTATATGCAGCCTAATTCTCTCATTGATGATTGTTATTTTAAACTTAAATTTCACCATACTTTCATTCGCTTTGGAAGAAAAGGTTTCTATCTATATATGGATAATGTTCGCAGTGGCAGGAGCCGGGATTTGCTTTTTCTGCGGTCAAATTATTACCATGATAATTACTTTTTTATTTATTTAAAACTAATATGAGGTATTTGTCTGCAGAGTATACAAAAGTACAATAAAAAGAATTCAAGACACAGAATATGTTATTAACATAGTCATTGGCCCAAAGTGCATGACATGCATTTTTATAGGCGAAAGATTATATTAAAAATCTCGCGTTCCCTTCAAGTTTGATGTGTGATCTTTTTCTTTTTTATACATGCATGTCTAATTTTGAGTATCTAAGAGGGACTATTGCACTAAAAACATCAAACAAGAAACAAATCCTTTCAGAGTTTACTTATAAATGGTATTCAGTAACTAAATTGGGAATCTGTAACCTGGGTATTTACAGAGTTGAAATTGCAAGGAAGAATTTTTTTAAGCTTTGGTTTTCTTCGGCTCATAGCTAGCGTCATAAAACCTATAATTTATATGTGATAATGATTATGTTAGTGAGATTTACTTTCATTTTGTAATTTCTTTTAATGAGCCGCATTTTCATTTTATTGACACATATATCTTTCCTTTTTTTTTTCTTTTTTCTTTTGCATAGGCCTTAATTTCATTTAATTTTTTCCTTCTTTTCCTTTGCTAGCCCTTTTCAGATCATATACTCGGGAGTCAAAACTTTTACATTATGCTGGTAAGTTAGGATGAATGAAATCATGGTACCTATCTATCCACTACACATCTTGTGAAGATCCCTTTCAAATATAATTTCAAACAGTTATGAATAGATTCGAGAACATGATGATTAATACTCTAAAAATATTCTGATAGTTCTAGTTACATTAGAATGATTAAGACAATCTTCTGTTCTTTTCTCTTCTTGTTACAGTAATAATAGCATGTAAAATTCTGCTCTGCACCTGGAGCTCTGAATTTATAATTTAAATTCCAATTCCTTGATGGAGAAAAAAAGTAACTTAGAAAAGGGGTCATTTTCTCTTATTTCTCTACAATACATTTCCTCAATTTCCGTGGGTTTTTCATCTGAACTGCACCTCTTCCAATTTGCTCAGGGTTTCATTTATTTCCTTTTATAAGGTTTAGAGATGTAGCTTGGTTTCTGGTTCTCTTATGTATCTGCAGATTCCTTTACATTTCTTAATATCTGCTACTTTGTATCTGATATGCAATTTTCTGAAATTTTTATGTAAATATTTCATTATTGGCCATGTTTCTGTACTTTGGGGTATTGATGGTGTAGTGCTTAGGCCTGGTGTAATCTTAGAAGATAAGAACAAGATTTTTGTTCTAACTCTTTATAAACGTTGTTGACATCCCATCTAGACTGTTTTGGCCAATCTTCCTAGTTTGATTTTCCTGTTGCCATCATTGTCCTTGTCCTCCTTGTCCTTTTCACATATTCAATTTCTTATTATATCCATGCGTGTGTTTTGCTGTTTGAATTTACTTAGAACAGGTTTTATAGGGATCTGTCATTGAAACAGTTACTCAGGACCATCCATGATGGTGGTTTGGAACTATATATATGGAGAATTGTGATAGCTACAATTACCAAGCACCATACACATGATAGTGAAATAATAATATCAGAGAACAAGCATCATTGTATGAGAACATGCTCACATGTCATGCCAAGCTTATTTGAGTAATGTTTTCTTAAGATTGAAATTCATCCTAGCATGGAATTTCACTCTGAAAGATGGTCAGTGTACATAAATATCCAAAGCATACTTGTAAAACAGGCTTTAATGGGAAAAAGTGACATTGTAATGACCCAAGGAAAAACCCAGATCACATCTAGGGTTATACATCAAGAGGCCTAGTTAATGTTACAAATAGAGTTCCTTAGAAGTACTGTTATATCCTAGTTCCACTTGGTAAGGAATCAATGTGGGACTTGAGATCACTGCACCTTTATCATACTCATTCAGCTCTATCGTACTCCTCCCACCCAATATGGGACTAGTGAGACATTACAATCTCCTTGACTCAAATCCCTGATGTCCTTGTTAGGGCCTATGTCACATTGAGTGTCCAGTGCCACATGTTGTATTAGTTTGGCTTTGATGAAAAACCATGTCAGATATGGACATATACTCCAAAATGAGTAGTTAATGCACAATCGGAACTCATCGGAATCATTACAAAGTTCAGTTTAACTATAAGTAACTAATGTGAGAATTGACACTAAATACAGTTTTATCATACTCATTGACCTCTTATCTTATTTCTCTCACCCAATGTGGGACTTAGTGGGATATCACAAATGCTCATACTTTTTTGGAGCTATTTACTGCACCTTCATCCCACTCCTATCTCACCTTGTTGATGCATCACTACCTATCAACCCTCTACTTTATTATTTTAAAACAAGAGAAAACTGATCTAATTGTTAGTGGGTAATGTCATATTAACACACGTGATTGGAATGAGATGGGGTTGTATAACTAAAGCACGCAAGGGAGTCAAAAGCAGTTTTATAAAGTAATTTGTGATTGTATGAGCTTCTGAATAAAGGAGTATTAGACAGTAGACACTAGATGGTTGAAGATGGTGAATGTTTACACTTGGGTATTCATCTCAATATGAGGCTTGGATTTAGCGGCTGATTTTAACACCAACAAGTCTTTGCTAATATGCTGACCATTGCGTGAATGGTAATTAGATGGTGATACCGTGACACTATTGATGTAATTATTGTGTATTAACTAGCCTAACCAGGAATTGTGATCCTTCAGAGCTAAAATTGCATGTTGCTTTCTCCAAAATGAATAATAAAGTAGTAAACTGGGGAGTTAATCTTTTGGTGTTAAGAACTTATAAAAAAAAGTTGTTAGCAGTGATATTTCATTGGCACTCCGATTATAATGGTGCTCCAATAGGTAAAAATATGACTGTACTTGAAGTTCTATCAACTGGAATGATACCTGATTTAACAAGAAATTTTTTCAAATTTTATGCATTCAGGAGCCTTTTGTGAACATCCCGGACAATATGATTCGTGAAGCATTAAAAGTTGTTCTTGGTACTGCGAGATTCAAATATCTTATGGTTTTATTTCTGGTTCGATTGTGATGTTATTGCTTTAAGTAATTGCTTGTATTCACTTTTACCTGTATGTAATGCAGATGCAAGGAATCACCCGGTTTTAATTCATTGTAAACGCGGGAAGGTATGCTCATTTTTGGATGTCATATTCTCTCCTTACATGATTTTGATTTCATAAGATTTTTAACTGTTGATTCTTTATATATCCAGCATCGAACTGGTTGTCTTGTGGGATGCTTGAGAAAATTCCAAAGCTGGTGCCTGACATCTGTCTTTGATGAGTACCGGCGGTTTGCAGCTGCTAAAGCTAGAGTTTCAGATCAGAGGTTTATGGAGTTGTTTGATGTGTCTAGTTTGAAGCATCTCTGCCACTGAAATTCTCATGTTCGAGAAGCTAGGTAACGACCATGCCTATTGATTGGATTATCCTTCCTTTATCGGAAGAGAATCCTATAGGCCCTACTCCAAATTCTTAGCTAGCTTGGTTTAAAGGTTCATAACAGCTCCTGATCCACTCCAGTTGCTTCTGTCGTCAATTTTAATGGAAGACAAGCTGGCTGCAAGGAAAACCGTCTGTCTACCCATGATTCTTGGTCGGGTAGTTGGAAGGATAAATAAAATTTAGTTATAGAATAGTTATCTTGGATCTGTACGAGGTAATTTGACAAACATGCTAAATGCGATATAATGGAAAATGGAGTCCTAGCATTTAACTCAAATTGCTGCAGTGATAATGCTGAATATGTGAGATTTTATGATGTTCTGTGATGGCTTGCTAACCATGTCTGGGTGGATAGCTTGCTGAGAGAATTACCAAAGATGCAATATTTCCATTGAAGAGACATAAAGGACAATTTAGGTAGTGAAGAGCATGTATTGAATTCATCTTAAGGTATCATAGTATATGAGGTTCGATGGTAAATTGAAGAGATAGAAAGGGCCAATGTAATCTACTAATGCCAATGTGTGGAAAATTGTAGTTCATCAAACCTATGGGCCATGCATGGCAATCCTCAAAAGTAATCAAAATTTTCTTGAATTTATAAGGAAAATATTTTAGCTATAAAATGATTATATAAAAATAATCTTACAAATTGATGTGATTTGATATGGTGCATCAGATTTTAAAATTGCTCTTATTAAAAAATAGATCTAACAAATCCGACGAAGTCATATTAATTTGTATAATTATTTTGTTACTTTGTAGATGTAACACTAGTCAATTTATAATGACCTTTATTCAGGAGAGTACTATCATGCTACTTTTACCCATTTGGGAAGGCTTCATCCCGTCATTTTTCCTTGCCCGTTTGAGCCCGGAAAAGAACCCACTCCAAACTCTTTATTCTTGGACGAATTATTAGTACTTTAGGACATTATCGGTTTCCAGAGATCCTTGATGTTAGGCGTGTCCCACGACTCTCACCCCCTACTTCTTCTCTTCTATCCTCAAAACCCTTTACATGCATGACAGTGATACACACATATGTATATATATATATATATATAAAAGAGAAAAGAGGGAAGGATACATTTGTTGAGTGTTTGATATTATAAAGAAAAGATAATTCCATTAATAAAGAGACTTATATTTATTTTTTAATTTCTTGAAAAACTGATGTAAGGACAAAATGACAAATGACAAGGGAGAGATTCTCAACAAACATCCAAATCAAGGTTCGAAAAATCAGAATCAGGTAAGGACAGATTCAATGGATCTAGCAATTTATAATAATTTTGATCCAGTTATTTAAATTCTAATAAAAAGTATTAAAAAACATATATAATTCAATTCAAGCATTATAAAATAGTATTAAATATAATTTCATTGACTAATTTTAATAAAAATATGATATGAACCTAAATAGTTTCAATAAACATGTAATTTATGTATTTAACCTCATTGTTGACATTTTTTTGTCTCATATATGAAGAAGATAAAAATCATTAAGTTATAAGTATATGGAAAATGTAATACTTCATGCACAACAACAAATTATTTAATACAAAACAATCATTCACTCCTAATTTTTTATTCAACTAAAGAAAATAAATAACTACGTATTTTATCTTTCAATTTTTCTGTGATTTTTATTGAATTCAATGATGAAAAAGTTAATATATATTTAGTTCTATCATGCTTTTATACAAGAATTTTTTTTTGAAAAAAAAAACCCTTAGTTGTTAGACAACTTAAAACCTAAATAAAATTTTGAATCGATTCAAATCGGTTTAAAATCGGTTAAAACGGGTCTAAATTGGCCTAAATCGATTGATTGAAGTGGTTTAGTGAATGATAAAAAAAATTCACAAAAAAGATTCGGTTTCTTATTGATTAAAATATAGCTAATACAGAGTTAGGAAATAAGATTTCATAAATCGATGAATGGCTCGATGATTTTTCTTGGTTTGAAGCCAAGAAGAGATAATCGCCAAAACAATTTTGGGGTAATCATTATTAGGGTTGTGGTAACACTAGTAAGGCGGTGTGTAGAAAGATTAAACTACAATATATAGTTGCTGTTGAACTCCAACCGCACGTTATAGAAGACTGAACGCGACAGAAAATAGCAGCCACATGTGGTTGTCGATGCTGGCGGCTTGTAATTTGAAATAGCAAGTGGAGTTAGTTATACACTCATTATGTGGTGTCAATCTTTTCCAAAATGATTCCAGTTATTATTAATTAGTTTTAAATGATTTTTCATTCCAGTGATTAGCTTATAAATTCACTTTATAAATTTACTTCAAATGTGCAATGTTAATTGATATGACTAACAAATCTAAGATAAAGCATATTATTGCTCATAATTAGAATAAAAATATGTACCTCTTCACACAAACTACTATTCAAGAAAACATTTTTTACATCCATCTAAAAGAGCTTCCACTGAAAAGAGGCCAAGGGAGTGCAAATAGAGGAGAGACGAGCAACTTGGGCAAAAGTCTCCTCATAGTCAATGTCATATTCTTGTGTAAATGTCAATTGTGTGATCCGCATGCAGGGCAGGAACATGGATTGTGGTCAGAGAGAGAGGTAGCTTAAGAGACGGAGATCCTAGCCTAGGAGTGTCCAAAGAGTGAGTAGGTGGAATTAGGGCTGTTCATTGACCCGACTTGACCCGGAAAATACTAGTTCCAACCCGACCCGAAAATGGACTATTCCGTTTAACCGTCTGGCCGTTGGCCGATTACCTGACCCGATAGTAGGTTCGGTAGGAACGGGTATTCCGACCCGATGTTTGTGTGTGTTATTTCAAAAAAAATCTATATGCTTGTCCTTTAACAGTATGGGCTATTTATTTCTCTGTATTTCAGCACGAATAACAAGATCGATCAATAATAAACAGAGAAAACATATATAATCATAGAACAAAAGCAAAAAGAAAAAGAAATCACTACAATGGGATCATCAGATCAGATCATAGTCTTTTAGCCCTACTCCTGTTATTGGGAGAAAGGATGAATTTCAGCTTTCGGATCATCTGGATGTCAAATGAGGAACAAAAGGTCCTTATTTTCATTCTTCAAAGTAACAGTGTTGGATCTGTCTAGCTATTTGATTCTTGGAGATATATAGGCACGCACTGAATTCTTCATCACAACCAAGAACTCCTCCTTTTCTGAAAGATCAACACCTTCCCCATCCACTGTTTTGAACTCAAAATTCCAGACCAGATTTGAAACAAGATACTGGAGGAGAAGCAATCCTAGTCTATTCCAGGGACACATCCTTCTCCCAGCACCAAAAGGCATCATCTTGAACGCTATTACCTCAGACACTTCTTCTCCAATGTCTTCACCAGTCAACAATCTCTCCGGCCTAAACTCCATGGGATTCTCCCACTTGATTTGAGTCAAACTGGACATTGAATTCTCACAAGAAAATAAAAAAGTAAAAATCCTGGGAGATATGGATGCTTTGGTGCAAAAACGCTGACATTAAATTTTCGAAACCAGGCCGGAGAGATGCTCAAGCTATCATATGGGAAAGGAGCGAGGGATTGCAAGGAAAATTTGGAACTCTCTCTCCATTGGAAAGGACAACAGAATTTTGAAGAAGAATATGTGAAACGCTTTGAATCAAATCCAATTGACTGCAAAGTTGTCGGTGCTGAGCTAATGACCGAGTGTTTTAAAACGGGTATCGGCTAATAACCGATTTTTTGTAAACGAGTCGGGTAATTTCCGTTTTCGATTCGGAAGCTGTACGGGCCGGGTAATTTTGGGTCGGGCCAGGTCGATAAAATGGAAGTGCAAAGCGGCCGGCTTTTTTGTTCAGTCCTAGGTGGAATGCATGAAGCATTGAATATAGACACAGGCGGAGAATGATTGGAGGACTCATCTGGAAAAAGTTATAAGGTAGATGATTGAGAAATAGAGGGACTAAAGGTGGATACCTCAATAAACAAATGATGTTCCCATAACACAACATGATGAAAAATGCAAAAGTGATGAGTAGGATTATAATACCGATAGCCCTTCTGAGTCCGACCGTAGCCAAGAAAGCAACAAAGGTGAGAACATGACTCCAGCTTTTTATGTTCATGAGACTGAAGAAGGACAAAGCAAGCAGAACCAAAGGAACGAATATGTTGATAGTAAGGGGAAGATCCAAATAAACACTTTAAGGAGATTGATTTGAGATGACCAAACTTGGAAGGTGGTTAATGGTATGAATTGTAGTAAGGGCAGGTTTACCCCAAAATGGAATAGGGACTTTAGCAGAGAGGAGAAGAGTCCGAATTGTGTCAAGGATATGACGAAGTTTTCATTTGACTCATCCATTCTACTGAGAGGTGCCTAGACAGGAGGTTTGATGGATAGTGCCATATGTTTGCAATATACTTTGAAAAGCACATTGTTTGTATTCAAGTCCATTGTCAGATCGAGAAATTTTGATGCATTTAGAAAATTGAGTTTCAATCATTTTTACAAAGTTGTAGTAAATATGCAATAGTTTAGAACGAGGGTGCATAAGATAAATCCAACTGTAACGAATGAAATTATCAATAAATATAACAAAGTAACGAGTGAAATGCATAGTGGATCCATTGGCAGTGTGTATAGCAAGTGGTGGATATGCAAAATACATTTTAGTGAACAAGAATGAGGAGGATGTCATATGATTATGATAGGCAAAATCCATAAGCCAAGAGAGAACATGAAGAGCAGAGGAGGATGGTATCAGCTTTTCCAGACCGAATTAGGACCTGATTGAGGAGATTCTCCGAGTCAGCTGTGGAGAGAGTGATGGTGGATCCAGAAGACTAAGACGCATCTCTAATGGTTTTAGTGACCTGAGTAGTGTGTGAACTAGAAACAATAGTAGTAGGAGGTCCTTTCTTTTGACGACGGTAACAGATCTAGATGACATGGCCATGATGTTTACAATAATTAATGACAAAATAGCCTATTGAAGCGACAATTGCTAGGACCATGCTTTCTAGAATCAAACTGTTGAGGTTGGTTAGAGGAGGAAACTAATGGAGTGGTAGCAAAGACATTGAGCTTGTTTTGATCTGTAATGTCTGCATACGGGTTTTCTCATGGATCAGCTCATTGATAGCAATATGTAGGGAAGGAGTCGGAGCATGATTAAGCAACTAACTACGGATCGACTCAAAGTCATGTTGTAGGGCCATGAGAAACTGATAAAGACAATGCTGATCATGACGAATGGCATACATGTTAGCATTAGTGGCATCCTTCCAGAGTGGGTCAGAAAAATCAATCTGATTCTAAATGTGATGAAGGCAATCAAAAAATTCATTGATGGATTGACCAGGCTCCTGTCTGAGCTGATACAACTTGACTATAAGCTGGTACTCTCTAAACCCATGAGGGGCAGTATAATGCCTAACTAACATGGTCCAAGCAGATAGAGCATCATCAAAGCTACCAAGTAGGTTGGAGATAGTTAGAATGAAGGTGTTGAGCATCTAAGTAAGGATCTGGTGATTATGGCTATCCCATTTGAGAAGGCGCTGTTGAAATTGTTCCGTTTGTTCATCTCCTTTATGTTCCACTTGTTCATCTCCTTTATGCATGCTTTGTCCAGTCATCCGTACAATAGAACCAAAGTTCACGACCTTTAAGAAAGTTGTGAAAAGACTAAGACCACACTAAATAGTTTCTGCCATCTAATATGACATGAATAGGACAACGAATCTTATTGTCTTGAACCACTATGAGACCAAATATGTAAAAATAGACTACAAAAATAAGATCAGCACACAAAAATACGCAGAAAACACCCATATTAAAAAGTCAACATTGTGGTCAAAATCAACAGTTAATAGGATGATGTGGTTGTTGACAAGACTAGGACTGATGTGGAAATTACTCTTGCCCAGGCAAGTGATTCCTAGGTGAGGAAGGGAATGTTATATTAACATTGATGGACCAAAAAAATAACATTGGTCTTATTTCTAAATAAGTCATACCACATACTGCTAATTTAAACAAAAGATATTGCACAAGGTGTCAAACCTAAGTACCTAAAGTATATTGGGTATTAACCAAACTTTCTTACTTTAAAATTCACATGCCAATATGGGAATTATAAGAAATTTGTAGATGATTTTATATTATTTGCTTTCCTTCTAATGGATGGTACCTAGATGGAAAATAAGAATGTGGTTTATGGAAAGATAAAAAAATGATGTGGGAGGGGTTGTGAAATTTCAAATTAGATTTTTTCTAATTGCTTGACCGAATTGGCCTGATGGTCAATACAAAAACGTGCGTGATCCAAAAATCCTCTGTAAGCAAAATTAAATATTATAAGACCCACATGATATTCTTATCTACAATGAGTATTTGTGAAATCATCCACGCTCGAAGGAGAAGAAGGTAGATTAGATGTGGACTCCTCATTAATAGTGCGGATATGATCCTAATAAGCAAGTTGGCAACGGTAGCGGGAATTTGTCGAAATGCTAGCGGTAGTGCTTTATGGACCATCGAATCAACAATTATGGATACCCAGAATCTCCTATCCTCAAACCACAAATCATGTTTGTGGGGTGCGAGTATGACCCTCTTGGATTTGATTCCAAAACAAATTTTCTACCATGATTTCCCCTCTATCCCCCACACAACACCCATTATTTTGATGTGATTCTATTCGGTTGTTGCTCATTAAAAATATAAAAAGAAGAGAGATAACAAAGGTAGAAATGCTAGATCGATCTCCCGAAAAAATCTCATTAATATTACTTTGTTCCCGGTGAGAATTGTGGTATATTATACGTTGTTGACGTATAAAATTAATTAAAATGTACCACATGATCAATAAATGTGATCGAGGATAACAAAATTTATGGTAAATGGTAATATTATTAAGAAAGAAAGATGGAGAGAGTAACAGAGAACAAACTTCGAATTAACCAGTTGTTCCCACAAGACAATGTTAACAAACTCACATTCTACAAATAATCAATTCATAGACTTCAAAGTATGTTTAGGAAGCCACTACATATATAATATAAGACAATTATTCATTTGTCTCTTCAACAAGAAAATTTGCTCTCAAGCTGTTGCAATTGGACCCAAGCCACTTGTTGCCCGCATGGCTTCAAATCTTGGCTCCTTGGCCTGGAACTTGAGGCCAGCATACAGCTTCATGTAGTCCTCAAACAGGAATTTTGGGTAAACATGGTTCTTCTTCTCCTCATCATCTCCCTCTTTCTCTACCAGTGCTGGTGCTGGATAAATTACAGCATCACTGCCAGGGTTGTAGAATGAAGCTATTGACATTCTGTTCCCATCAGTTTGGGCTATCACTCTGTGCAGCACACTCTTGTACTTCCCGTTGGTGATGACCTATGCATATACATTCAAGATGATCAGTTTAATGTCATCATATTAATTGTATTGGGACTCATTAAAGGCTAGCCAATGTGGTGTGTGTTGGGTGTGTCGATAAACATACTTGCATGAGATCCTGGTAATTAAGATAACTTGTTGATTGTTGATCATATGTTCCTCAAAAAGTTCTGTTTTTTTTTTTTTTTTTTTCTCTTATTACAATAAATTATTATAAAACTTACTTTCTTATATATATATATACCTCGAGCTGGTCACCAAGGTTGATGACAATGGAATGGCGCATAGGAGGCACGTCAATCCAGTGACCATCTTTGAGAAGCTGGAGACCGCTGACCTTGTCATCCTGGAAGAGAAGGATAATGCCACCAGCATCGGTGTGGGCACGGAGACCCTTGATCAGCTCTGGCTTTGGGCATGGAGGGTAGTTGCTAACCTTGGTTCCAAAACTTGGACCTTTTGATCCACACAATGCCTTTTTGAGGTAACCTTTCTCTAGTCCAAGATTCTCGTCTAACAGCTCTAGGAGTTCCTCTGCCAGATTTTCCAACTTCACTGCAAATTCCTTCATGATCTTCCTGCAATATTATCATAACTTCTAAATATTATTTTGGATGTTCAAAACACTTCTGAGTACATGAATGGAAGTAATCTCAGATATAAGTTCAGGCGTACATATCTCATATTACTTTTTTTCTTAACAAAAATGTCTAGCTTCCACGACACTTGTGCACAAATTGCAGACTCTTTATATACCTGTAATCATATTGGAGGTCTGGAATCTCAGAGATATTGGAGCAGGGGAGATGGCGTAAGTGGAAGGTGCTCTCCCAATCCATGTCATGGACCTCAGCCTGAACACCCTCTAGACCCTTGCTTGCCATCAGTTGCTTGAACCTTTGCTCCATGCACTTCTTGTAGTGCTCCTTTGTCAACCTCTCCACAGCGTCCATTAACTCATGGGATATGCCATGATTAAGCAACTGCATATACGTATAGAAATTTCAGAAAGGAACGCAAAACCGTACTTAACCCATAACTGGAGTTGTAAATTAATGAGCAACTCAATAATATTGGATGCGCAGCTAGGAACAAATTTAGCAAGGCTTAGCACCAGCAAAGTACTGATACTGATAGGTACCTCAAAGAAACCCCAGTTTTCGCATGCATCTTTGATCTTCTCCATGGTTGCTCCTCTCTCCTCACCGTTTAGCTTCTCCAAGTTTACCACTGGGAAGTTCTCCATCTCTCTCTCTCTCTCTCGGTCTCTCTCCTCCTAAAGCAAGCAAACTGTGTTTTTCTTTTTTCTCTAAGAAAGCAAGCTGTGTTCGATGCTGTGCTGTGAGAGTTTGGTGGTATTTATAGGGGTTAAGAGCAGAGGGAGTCTTGACGAAAAGGAACAGCTGTGAACTGGAGAACTCGGGTGCTATCCATATATTTTATCATGTTTAACCGACGACGTGGCTTATTCTAAAGCAAACTCAAGTAGTATTTTACCATTGGAATTAATTGTACGAACCTGCTAAGGTCGCTTTGCTTTGTTGAACCGTCTCCTACGTAATGCGGTTGGACCCCACCTTGGTGACTCCAATTTTGACCGATCACTATGACACTAACCATAGCTTGCCGCCACACTAAATATGAAATATTTGGCAACACAAAAATTATATAAAAATAAATTTATAAAGTAATTTGATATGGTATGTCAGATTATAAAATTATTTTTATTATAAAATGTATTTAATAGATCACATAAAATTACATCAATTTATGTGTAATCCTTTCAAATTGATATTATTATCTTAACAATAGCACGAACTCTTGTATTTCTTTAGGAATTGATGAGATTTAGGCCAATTTGATCTATTGTTCCCACCCCATGTTATCACTAAATTTAGGAGTAATTAACGTAATTCTGTACCTTGTTATAAATTACGCAAGTGGCCGTATAAACTTGTATGTACAGATGAATGCGTGTTTCTTTCTAATCACAAAATACATGTTTGCAATTGCTTTGACCAGACCCATGCATGCCATCTTCTTCGTGTAATAAGAAGCTGGAAGGGATCTTTCCGGCTAGCTTCATGTGTTGTTGCCTGGAAACTTCATCTGTCAATTTATTCATGACTTAATTTCTTTTCCCTTTTCCATTGTTGTTGACCTATTGCTCTGCATCATGACGTTGGAAGTTCAAAAGACGATAACAATTAAGAAATTAGATTCACATGTTGCACTATTAACGTCATTAATCAAGGTCAAAATTAGACTAGTTAGTGGAGTTTCCTGATCATTATTTTTCATGTGCAATATATGCTCATGACGGTGGCCACCCTACTAAATTGGTTAATTTCTTTTAAGCAATGTTTGATGCAGTCATGGGTTCTACAAACGTCGAACATTCCGATTGAAAAAGAATGAGATCCACTATTATAAAATTAGTTTTTTTATGTGAGTTTCATATTTATTCATTTTTTTTAAATGAGTATGCGGTGCTTACACATTTTATGAGTATTACAAATATAATTTCTCTTTTATTTTATCCTAAATTAAATTATCTATAGTATAAACTTTGCTTCCATCTTCATACATATTTAGTAACATGCATATTGTAAGTACTTTACCAACTAATTGGTGCTTCAAATGTGAACTTTGTTTTTGAGTTATTGCATGATAATTTATTGAGCTCTTGATATTAGGAAAATGGTAAATCCTAAGGAAAAAATGGTTGGGAAGAAGAAAAAATGCTAAGTCATCAAAGGACGGATTGACTTTTTCATCGGAAGAAGAAAAAAGAAAAGGAGATGAAGTGGATTGTGCGTTTATCATTTATGACACCTACTGGATATATGTGAGTGTGGTGGACTAGCACGAGTAATCAGATCGTAATGGATGAAAAGTAGGTTATTTTTTTTATCAGATTGTAATAGTGTTAATTTACCTGTCATGAAGTGTGTGTATTTGAGAGCTTGTGAAATGTATTTGTCAAGTTTTAATTGAACTAGTGATGTGCCGGTCTTGACAGATTGAAATTACGCAACTATATTGCTTAATAGTTTTGATAGATTGAATCAGTGATGTGCCGGTCTTGACAGCTTGCTTATTGATATTCAAGTTTTGACATATCATATTTGTGTTGATGTATCAGTAAGATGGTAAGAGGGTTTGGCCTAAGAAAATGGCAGCATCCTTGATGCTAGTAGGCAATGTTCCGATAAATATCATACCCTTCGAAATTGATTGCAACGATGCCATGATGACATGCAATAATTTACGTTGAAGCCCAAACAAAAGATCTCATTACAAACAGACATGATATTAATATCATAACCTTTTGGGCCCAAGATTCTTGGCTTTGTTCATATATCTATGGTGCCAACCGTACCCAAGATTGTTGCAATCAAACACAATAACTACTAAAGTTGTGGAAAAAAAAAAAAGCACAAGTGACCCACAAATGATGCCATATGGACGATGATGCCATTGTTAACATAGCATAATTACAATTACCCATTTTCCAACATTTGCAATCTAAATATATAGATTCAAATTAGTACACAAAAACACAAATTTCGATTTGACTGCCATCAGCTTCAACTTTACAACCTAATTCACATTACAATATGATATATTTTGGTAGCATTAATCGATCTCCATTATCACTCTATGCCTAGATACCTCCTCTTCATACATTAAATGACACCACGTAGCTTCTGCATCCAATAGTTAATTTAACTCCTGTAGTCATTCTCCTATAGTCATACCATATTTGTAGATTTCTAGATCAACCCAACAACAAAAATTGCTCGAGCTCCCAAGCTGGATAACAAAATTATACCAAACCATTAGTTGAACATAGTTCTTATTAACCTTTTTCACAAAAACTTGCCAAAAAATATTAAAAAAGCAAAACCAAGCAACCAAGGGACCTTCTCCTCGGCAATATCAAACGACTCTTATTTAACACAAAGAAGAACTAACATGTATGGTGATAGAATAGGCAAAATACAAAAACATTTGATAAAAGAATATTTTTAAAATGTAGAAACAATTTTCATAGTCAGACCCAACAATGAGCACATACTCAGCAAATTTATGCTATCAAACGTCTTAATATATATACTTTGTATCTTATACTTAGTCTGCCAGATTAAGGTCTGGCCAATGTGGCTAAAGAATTGATCTACAATCCCAAACCTACATTAATTATATGTTTAAATCAAAGATTGTATGATTTTGAGTAATATTTAAATTTAGCATAAATAAGTATTACAATATAATACGTACCGATATTGATGTCTACATCTTGATATGTAGGAGTACAACAAGATATATCCTCGTCCAAAAGTTAAAAAGACGGTTGTACCTACCAAGAATAGAGAAGAAACCCACAATTAATATCGTCAAAAAATCCTGGAAATATAAAAAATACTTGTAAACAATACCACAATTGATTGAGTAGTAGAGGCTATAGGAAAGTCATGCTCGGCCAAGTTAGGTGAGCCAAACTCTGCCACAGCTGTTCTATCTAGGCGCGGCTTATTCTTCTGTTCATAATTTCAAGACGTATAGTTAATATCAATATATTACAAAACTACTTTTAAAAATACAAAATACCTAAACTACCTGACTTACCTAAGCCCGTTGAATCTTCCTTACTTTAAACCTATTCACTGCCTTATCAGTCATGGATTGTTTCCTCTTAGAAACTGGCTTACTTTTACTAAGCGCAATTACAAGACTTTTTAATTTTTGAGACTCTTTTGTCACCCCTAACGACTTAGTTGAACGATTATCACACACTGGTTGGACGTCCACCCACTACAGCTTCAAATTACTTAACTGAGGTATTAACTTCGCACAACCTTCATTTGAAGCACCATCAATTGAAGAAATCTCCTAAAAATCCTTTTTCAATTTATTAATTCGGTGTGCATTTAGACTATAACTCAAATCATCGTGACTATTTCGGACAAGCGTGTAATCTCATTTCAGGTCCTTCCCCAACCTATTAAGGAAGTATTTTGCAAGCAACTGTTCCTTGTCATGGAGTGTTAACACACGAATGAGATGTCTACACAAAATTCCCTTAAAAGCAAACAACTAACATGTGCAGCTCGCTACGCACTTTTCTTTGTTAAACTCAACAACATTTTGTACTTTTTCTAAACCCATCCATAACTTGGACCTAATTGGCCACATGATACGTATAAATCTCTCCTTCACTTCGAAAGATTGATGCGCAACAATAAATCAACCCTTTTAACTCTTATTGAACTTCTTTAAATTTTGCATTCGTATAAGTTGCTTGAATTTGTGTGCAAAATGAATTGAGGTTAGCTGCAAGCTTATTCTCAATTTTGCGCCTAAATGTATTATCTACTGATCTACAAACTGCTTTAGTGTTGTCTTTGAATTTACATAATCATCAAAGAACACATTCATACTCTCACTTCTCTGAGTAGTAGACATTCCTACCCAAAATTCTTTCCTCAGGTATGCTAGCACATACATATATGGCTCACAATATAGACATTCAAGTCATGAATTATCATGTAGATCAAAACTATCAAGAAGTTACACCCAACAACACTCGAATTCATCACAAGTCAATGTGTCATAAACACACCTGTGTGCACAATCTAAAGAAAAAAAAATTATTTCCCACAATAATTGAAGGAAATAACACAACATTCAATAAATAATCGTGGAAAACAAATATTTGTGTAGCTGACTTTTGATGCCATCATATTGATTGCGTGACCCAAATTTCTTAAAAACTTTTTTCATTATATGTCACAAGTAAAACCGGTGTCGAGATTTTGGAAACACCTCAGCAATTTCATTTTGCATAACTTTATCTTAGTCTGTTATGATGGCTTCTGGTGCATAACCACTCATACACTTAAGCCATAGCTCAAATAACCATACAAATGTGTTTGTGTCCTCCCTAAAAATCAGGTCATATCTAGAAAGAATCGATTGACCATGATGATTAATGCCCACAAAAGGAACAAATGACATTTTGTATGCATTGGTCAAGTATGTTGTGTCGAAAGTTATAACATCACTGAACGACTCGTATGCAGCTCTACTCACTACAAGAAAAACAGGTATTTGTGACCATTGTTTTGCGACGACATAGACTATTTACCACCAAAACAGACTCATTTTAGCTAAAAATAATCATTTTGCTGGAAATAACTTGTTGCAAAAGGTCATTTTTCTTGTAGTGACTACCGGCATCCACCTAAAACACATTTCGCAATCTGGTTTCATCATCAATGTCTATAACATAATAGAAACCATTATTTTGTATCCGCATACGAGTGAAGTAGTTTTGTATTGCGTTGGCCCCTCCTAACCCAAACCGAAGTAATCTGACCTCATGTATGTAATTATGTGCATCTCTTTCTCCAAACGTCAAATTCTCATACCCTCTTGCCTGAACGACATAAGAATTGTAGTTATTGCTCAATTGAATGCCATCTATATTATTCTAGTCTTCTCTTCATCGGCTCATCCAACCTCTTATGACATCTAATATATCTTGCTTTTCCAGGATTGAGTGCATGAGTGTGCATAAGGACAACATGGGTCGAGCAAAATTCACCTTCAGAATCCAATATCACATTGATCTTTGCTTTCATCCGTTGTGTTCCATCGGTCTCGGTTTAGGAATATTCGATGATGTGCTCATTGACGTGCCTTGGCGAACACAAGCAATGGTGAAATATCTTATTTTTCCATCCTTTCTAACTTTGGAACTTCGCTTTGTCACTTTGAAACCAACTTGTTTTGCATATTTCGTATAATATGCCCTTACTTCCTCAATTGACGAAAATGACATTCCCTCTTTTGGCTCATCAACAATACTACGACATTTGGTTCCATCTACATAGCCATTAAGATATCCAATGCTTTTTTTTATATATCATCATTAAACTTCATAGCATCCAAATTTTCAGTTATAAATTTATCATTTGCATTTTTATTGTTATTTATAAGTCAAAAAGAAAACAATCTCTTATGTTATAAGTTTAATTCATTCTCAGAATTAGATTGACAATATTAGAGGGATAAAATATTTGTCTAATAATTATATTCGAAATTAAAAATGACAAATTTAGACCACCTTAAACCAAACCAACAAGCAATTAAAATGTGCAAATATTTATCAAATAAATCCCTTATGTGGCAGCATCTCAGGATTTGCATAATATCAAACAGTTGAAACTTTAAGATCATTATTTGGTAAAAGATTATCTTTATCTTGAAAGCTTTATCTTGAAAACTATTTCAAATGTAATGTATAATTTTATCAAATTTTACTTTTCCAACTAAAACAATTCAAATAAGTTATGCTTGCAACAATTAAGCCTAATTTTACCCAATAAGCAAGGATGATTATAAGTTATGCTTGCAACAATTAAGCCTAGCTTATATAAATTAGTTACTAAAAATAAGTTCCTGAAAACAAGTTACTTTTTGAATCAAACAACTGTATGATTCCAAATTAAATCAAGGAAGGATGATACCAAATTAAATTAAGGAACTTCACTCAAACACAAGACGTGTATAGTATATAAATTCAATTCAAGTGTATGCTGGCAAGAAGAATGTGTATACAAATTTAATTCCATGTCCTAGAATTCTGGGATCAGAGTGGGCTCGAACGTCTGGGTTTGGAGTGGGCTTGACGTCTGGCTCGGAGTGGGCTCGATCATGTCTGGGCTTGGATGGGCTAAATGTATGAGCTCGGTTTGGGCTCAATCTCTCTGGGTTCAAGGGCTGGGCTCGTGGGCTGTGGCCGATGCCGTTCAACAGTGGGGCAACCAATAAGAAATAGTGGGCAAGCAATGAAAATGATCATATCTAGTTTGAGAGAGAGAGAGAGAGAGAGAGAGAGAGAGAGAGAGAGAGAGAGAGAGAGAGAGAGAGAGAGAGAGAGCGCAGAGAAGAAGAAGAACCTTTTGTCTTCATTTTGGACGTCAATCCAAAATTTTGAAATTTGTCTTTGACACATCATATGACAAAAATTTCAGAAGAGATAGAGGGGGAGAGTTGCATTAGCTTCAGTTGAGAAAATAAAAAATTAGTCTACATAGGCCAAGTAGTAAATTGGTAGTAGATAAACCGCAAGGGTATCATTACCCTATAAGAAAGAGAGAGAGAGAGAGAGAGAAGAGGAAAGGTACATTTGTTTAGTGTTTGATATTATAAAGAAAAGATAATACCATTAATAAAGAGACTTTTTTTTTTTTTTTAATTTCATGAAAAAAAGATCTAAGGACAAATGGCAAGGGTGGGGTTCTCAACAAACATCCAAATCAAGGTTTGAAGAATCAGAATTGAGTAAGGACTGATTCAATGAATCCAACGATTTATAACAATTTTGAACTAGTTATTTAAATACTAATAAAAAGTATTAAAAGAACATATATAATTCAATTGAAGCATTATAAAAGAGTATTAAATATAAATTATTGCCTAATTTCAATAAAAATATGATATGAATCTAAATAGTTTCAATAAACATGTAATTTATGTATTTAACCTCATTGTTGACATTTTTTTTGTCTCATATAAGAAGAAGATAAAGATCATTAAGTTATAAGTACATGGAAAATGTAATACTTCATGCACAACAACAAATTATTTAATACAAAAGAGTCATTCACTTCAAATTTTTTATTCAACTAAAGAAAATAAAGAACTACGTATTTTATCTTTTAATTTTTCTGTGATTTGTATTAAAGACAATGATGAAAAAATTAGTATATATTTAGTTCTATCATGTTTTTGTGCAAGATTTTTTTTTAAAAAAAAAAAAAAATTAGTTGTAAGACAACTTAAAAGCTAAATAAAATTTTGAATCGATTCAAGTCGGTTTAAAATTGGTTAAAATGGGTCTAAATCATCCTAAATCGAACGATTGAAGTGGTTTAGTGAAGGATTAAAAAAATCCACCAAAATGGATTCGATTTCTTATTAATTAAAGTACAACTAGTACAGAGTTAGGAAATAAGATTACATAAATCAATAAATGGCTCGATGATGTTTCTTGGCCTGCAGCCAAGAAGAGATAATCGCTAAAACAATTTTAGGGGTAATGATAAAGGGTTGTGGTAACATAGCTAAGGTGTGGTTTGCAAAAAGATTGAACTACAATATATAGTTGCTGTTGAACTCCTACAGCAAATTATAGAAGACTGAACGCGACAGAGCGTAGCAGCCACATGTGTTGGCGGCTTGTAATATGAAATAGTAAGTTGAGTTAGTTATAATCTTATAATGTGGTGTCAATTGATTCCAGTTATTATTAATTAGTTTTAAATGATTTTTCATTGAAGTGATTAGCTTAAAAATTCACTTTATAAATTTACTTAAAATGTGCAATGTTAATTGATATGACTAACAAATCTAAGATAAAGCATAGGTATTGCTCATAATTAGAATTAAAGTATATACCGCTTCATACAAACTATCATTCAAGAAAATATTTTTTACATCCATCTAAAAGAGATTTCATCGGCGAGAGGCCAGGAGAGTGCAAATAGAGGAGAGATGAGCAACTTGGAAAAAAGTCTCCTCTTAGACTTACAACCAATCATAGACTTTCCAGGAGGCAAATCAACCAGATCCCATGTTTGGTTATTAGATAATTCATCAAATTCCTCAGTTATTGCATCTTGCCATAATGGATTAGTGGAGGCCTCATAATAGGAGTGAGGCTCACGTAAAGTAGTAAGGGCAATGTAATAATAGAAATCATGCAGATGAGTAGGAAGAGATCTTACCCAAGAAGAACGGTGAAGGGAAATGTTGGCTATTTGATCCGCAGGCAGGGCAGGAACAGGGATTGTAGTCGGAGAGGGAGGCTACTCAAGAGACGAAGATCCTGGCCTAAGAGTTTCCAAAGAGCGAGTAGGTGGAATGCATGGAATATCGAATATGGGCACAGGTAGAGAATGATTGACGGGCTCATCTAGAAAAAATTATAAGGTAGAGGTTAGAGAAATAGAGGGACTGAAGATGGATATCTAACCCAATATGACGGAAAATGCGGAAGCGATGAGTAGGATTATAAAACCGATAGCTTTTCTGAGTCTCTTTGTTAGGACTCATCAAAAAAGCCGGCTGAATATTAATTTTGTTTACACGACCCAACCTGACCCGAAATTGCTCGACCCATTTAGCTTCCATATCGAAAACGGAAATTCTAGAGCCATTTAAAAAACACTCGGTTATTAATGGATACCCGAATTACACAAAAAAAGAGTTTGTTTTTGCCAAAGATATATAACACGACTTTCTCTCTCTTGCATAGGACTGTTCACCATTTGCCTCCCTCAGTCCCTCTTCTCTCTCACTCGAACCTGAAGCCTCTTGCTGACTCAGCTCTCTTTTAGTCTCTTGCATCTCTCTCACAGACCCAGCAGAAAAAAACTATCTCGCAGGTCTCTCTCTCATTGTGTTTCTCACTCTCTAACTCAATCTCTCCTGCTTGCTCTCTGTGGTGGTTGGATCGTGCAAGCTTTCTCTACAATTACCGAAAAAAACTAATCCAAGGTAAGGAAAAACACTTGGTGATTCATCTGATTAGGTGGGTTAGTTATAAGGTGTTAGGGTTTGTACTGGGTTTCCAGTAGGAGGGTTGCTGTCTTAGGGCTTTGGGGTTGTATTTTTACATCAATGTTTTGTTTTATATTTCTAATGAAGACGTTGTGCTTGGCGTGATTTTATTCTGATTCATTGTGCTTGACTCCCATTGCTTTTATTCGTATCACTTTTTTGTATTTATTTATGGGTCATCAATGGTCAATTGATTACATCAATGATTTATTTTATTTTTTTCAGGCCTTCAATTTCGAAAACATATAGAAACCAATTTTAGATTAAATGTGTCTTTCAATTTAAAGAGACTTCTGATCTATAAGAAGATCATTTTGGTGAGTTGATTTTGTCGACTAGAGTTTCTGATCTAGGTGTTGTAGTGGAGTGTATAAAATATGATGTGTTGCAGAGGAGATGCAGTGGGAGGGAGAAGAAGGGGAAAGTGGGTGTTAAATATTGATTTTTCAAAAAATAAACTATTGCTGCACATATATATACACACACATTAGTAATACTTGAAAAGATGGTGGGGGTACATTCCTCTATTCTAAAACAATGCCTCATGATTAGTATTATATATTGATATTGCCAAGCAGAGGGAGTATGCATTTGCTGATGGTTAGGAGGGCATGCAGTAGATACAGGGTGCTAGCTTGTATACCCTTGTATCTGCAATGGTGCTCAACTTAGGAAAAATAGTTACAACATTAATTGCTCAGGCGTGGCTCATTATGTTCAAGAATGAGATCCTCATGACAATTGCTTGATGTTTGATCTCAACCCTTAGCCCCTTCCCCATTTTTATCGATTCTATTTTCCTCACTTTAGAAACTCTACTAGGGTTTATACTTTGGTATCATAATTGATTAACAATGCCTTAAATATATACATGGTTGTTACCTTTTACACTAAAAGTTTAAAGTATTGTTGGTTAGATTGTACTGATAAATATGATGAGGAGGCTAATATTGGGATGCATATTTTACAGATGCATATATTTAAAAGTTGGTAAATTTGGAGCTACCAACTACTATATATGTTTGTCTATGTGATGCAAATTGGATGGAGTTGGGAGTTACATAATTTACCCTTCAAATGTACAGAAGAATTTTGAAGTGTTGAGCCTTTTGTAGTCCATCATTAAACTCCTCGATAGAATGTTTAAATGTTATTTAACAGACTTGTAATAAGCAGGGATGAATGAGGTCGAGTGAAGTGCATGCACCTGAGGATGAAATCATGAAACTGAAGCTTTCAGTGGCTTGCCATACAATTTATATTATTGATATAATGTTCGGAGACTTTGGCCATGTAACGCCTCGGTCCCAGATGGGTCGGAGAGTTACTTCTTAACACTAAAAATCATATCTCACTGTACAAATATAAACTCCAATTCCTCATTTACTCATATACCTCATTGCTTTAAACCATCTACTCCAAAGTAAATAACAAAGACAACGACAAATAAAAATTCTCGAATAACAAGTACCCTCTTTGTATTTAATAGACTATACTCACAAAGCCTTACCCATGCTTTCTATTCTTAAATCTCCGTTGAAGTATTCAAAATATCTGAAAAATGTTGTGAAGGTAAGGGGTGAGTTATTAACAAGTCAGTAAGCAGATGACATATGCTAGCTTGCAAACATGAGCACTTACAAAGTATAGTATGTAGAACAAAATATTTTTCAAAGTTATCATGCAGAACAAAACATGTTTTCAAATGTAACAAAGCGATGGTTTTAAGTCACATAAAACCCAGAGTACTTTGGCATAACATAACCTGAGCATCATCATTACATCAAAACATAGCATCTCACAGAGCAGAGATCATGTTTCACCCCTATGGTAGGGTTGTGCTATCCTTGGTGGCCAAACTAGGCAGAGACAGAGGTGAAATATTTCCCTTATTACTCTCGGAGCCTCGAGTGTGCACACAGGAAAGACCACAATAAAATCACTTTATTTTCAAAGTGTGTGCACTCAGAGACAGAGAAGTTGGTACCAACCCAAACAGAGCAGAGCAGAGCATAACAAAGCAGAGTACAGACAGAGTCAGATACAAAATCAATACACCATGCCAAAGGTTTTCAGATGCCATATCAAAAGAAAATAGAGTATCGAAACATATTCAGATCATTTTCACATAGTGAAAACAAAAGTTGGAGCACCTTTCTAGATCATTGCACAAATTTTCAGAATTTCAATATCGCTTTTTTTTAGATTTCATAGCATGAAAAAATATAGCTCATGTCTACACAATGCATGCCAGAAAATATTTTTCTTTTTTCATACAGATTTCATGAGTAATGCAAATAAGCAACTGAGGTTGGTTTTTCCCAAGTTCTCATTTCATCACAAAATATGCAAAGTTTTCAGAAAGTCAACTTCAGTCTTAATAATTCGTATAAAGCCTAACATAGGAATCCCGCTTACTTGAATTTCTTAGCTTATCAGAATTTCTCCATAGCAGTACTGAACAAAAATCAATCGTCACCTATAAAATTGTCATAAAACTCTCATAAATTTCAATCGAACACATATTTTGATTCTTAAACCTGAAATATTAAAATAACATATTTTTTCCTAATTATGTAAAATTCTCTTAATCTTAAGATATCAATACTCTCCGTTCATCGATATCCATTTATTCCTCCGCCTAATATGTTATTTCTAAAATATTAATACAGAATAATATAATTTATTTTCTTTATAAGTTCTTATGCTTAAAACAAACTCTCACTAGTATAGACAAGTTACTTTTCCTCTCCGTCTAAGGGTGAGGTTTTCGTCTTTGCCTGCAGCAAAGTGAGTCCCTTAGTCTTCGACTGAAGAGGCACGTTATAGAGACTGAACTAGAGAGATTGTGGAGAGGCTTTACATTGACAGACTAGGAGAAAGAAGAAGTGGCTATATTGAAATCAGAGGTAGTAAAGGTGGCTGGTCTTAAGAAGTTTTGTTTGATGATTTTAGTTGTCTATGAAAGGTTGGTCAATAAAGAGGTTTTCCGTGCTATGATGTCTAAGGTATGGGGCCCTGTGGGTTGGCTCCAATTTAAGGACATGGGGGCTAATAAGTTTTTGGTGGAGTTTCAACGTGAGCAAGACAAAAACAAGGTTCTGTTGGGAAGACCTTGGACTTTTGACAGGTTTCTTGTTTGCATGGAGAACGTTGACTGGACCACTCCTCCCACATAGATTCTCTTTTCCTATGAGTATTTCTGGGTCCAAGTCCATAATATGCCACTGGTGAGCATGAACAAGGAAACTGGAATGCAAATTGGTTCTGGTATTGGAGAAGTCGTTGATATAGATATAGACAGTTCAGGCTGTGCATGGGGTCAATATCTTCGTATGAAAGTTTGAGTCAATCTCTCCAAGCCCTTGCTCTGAGGTAGATTTTTTAATCTTGATGAGAAACAGTTATGGCTTCCAATAAAGTACGAGTGATTACCATCTTTTTGCTTTCATTGTGGAGTCATAAAACATAAGGAGGGTGGTTGCACCAAGCTGAATAGGGGCAACAGTGAGACTTACAAACCAGAATATGGTCCATGGTTGAGAGCTACCCCTCATAAGCCGGGCAGTTCAATTACAAAGAGGTACGACGGTGGTGGTAGGAGCGATGCAGCTCCTCACTGGCAGTGAGAGGAGCCAGAGGATGTGTCTAATTTTGGAAAGAGTAATTAAGGACCAAACATGGGGGATTCTCCCTCAAATCAAGCTGATTTCTTGGTGGATTTAGAAGGGATTTCACTAGTAAGGAAAGTTGCCATTCCTAACTCAGAAGTCAAAGTGGAGTTAATAGGGAAGGTCGTCAAAACAGCCCAATCACTGGGAGAAGAATATCCCTATGAGTCCTTACCAAAACAGGATTCTACAGATTTTGTCTTTCAAGCTGGACCCGAGATTATGGTGGTTGACAAGGGGAGTGATTCTGTTCTAGCTATGAAGATGAAGAGCCTAAGCTCAAAGGCCCATAAGGAAATTAAACCTGACCCATCTCTTGCATCCCAGGTTAATTCCCTCAATCTTTTCCTTTCTTCATAGATAAAACAGTTAACTACCCCAAAACACTCAACTTGGAAAAGGAAAGCTCGAGCACAGCACCTGACTTTGAGGGATAGTGATAATGAGGATCTCAAGATGGGAAGTGATTTAACATCTTTGAAGAGAGTGGTGGATCTCCCCTCTGTCAGCACAGTTCCTGTGAAGAAACAGAAGCACAATGAGAAACATGAAGTGGTTATTAAAAAAGAACATATGGTGGTGGCTGCTAGGCAGCACCACCAACAACCATGATTTGTCTAAGTTGGAACTGCCGAGGGTTTGGGAACCCTCGGACAGTTCACTAACTTCACCAATTGGTGAAATCAAAGTTCCCTAGTCTCATTTTTCTAATGGAGACTAAATGCAATAGACATAAGGTGGAGTTAGTGAGGAAGAAGTTAGGGCTGCCTAATAGTTTTGTGGTTGATAGCAGAGGGGCTAATGGAGGTTTGGCTTTTCTTTGGAATCACTCTGTGCAAGTTGATTTGCTTTCTTATTCCCAGTCTCACATCTCTATTGTTATTGACAAAGGGGGGGGGGACAGGATGGGATGGCATTGTACTGGTTTCTATGGATACCGCTTGACTTCAAAAAGGCACCAGAGCTGGGAGTTGCTACATGTTTTAGATCATGGTGGGAGTAAACCTTGGCTCTGCCTAGGTGATTTTAATGAAATTCTTCCCTATGGTGAAAAAATTGGGGGAGGATCTAGGCCTCTAGCTCGAATGGAAGGCTTTAGATTAGCCCTGGTGGAGTGTGGCTTACATGACTTGGGGTATAAAGGTGGCAAATTCACATGGTGCAATAACAGGGAAGCTCTTTAGTTTACTAAGGAGAGACTTGATAGGGCTTGTGCAAACTCAGTTTGGATTGAGAACTTTGGTGGTTACTCAGTTACTACAGCAGCTGCAAGTTTTTTTGACCATAGGCCTCTTGTGGTATCTGTTGCACCAGAAGGACATAGTTTGATCAGGGGGGAAAGACCTTTCAGATATGAGGCCAGCTGGGCCCTTAAAGAGGATTGTCACAAAGTGGTGGAGCAAGCTTGGAAAAGGCCATGGCTGGTGTCTAATAAGTTGGAACTGGCAACCGAAGGGCTGAATAGATGCAAGGAAAGATTGAGAACATGGAGTAAAGCTTCTGTGGGTTCAACTAATCAACAGCTTCACACTAAGTTTAAACATCTCTCTGATCTCCAACAAGCCAATAAGGGTCATCTGAAAGAACTAATCCAGGCTACAAAGAAAGATATTGACCAGCTACTTGAGGAGGAAGACATTCGTTGGAAACAAAGGGCAAAGCAAAGATGGCTCCAAGAAGGGGATAGGAATACCAAATTCTTCCCCCAGTGTGCCTCACAAAGGAGAAAAAGGAATACTATAAAAACAATAGCAGACGAGGCTGGGTCTATAGCCACGAGTCCTGAAGAAGTCAGTGCAAAATTCCAATGCTTTTTTCAGAACTTGTTTACCTCTTCCAATCCAGAGGGTATTTCTGAATCCTTGTCTCATTTAGAGAGCAAAGTTACTGATGAGATGAATGAAAAATTGTTGAGAAAGTACACTAATCAAGAGGTGAAAGAGGCTGTTTTTAGCATGAATCCACTTAGTTCACCTAGACCAGATGGGTTTCCTCCTGCTTTCTATCAAAACCATTGGAATCTAGTGGAAAATGAGGTATGTGAAGCTGCTTTGTTTATCCTTAACTCTAATGGCAATGTTGATGCTATTAATGCTACTAATATTGCTTTGATTCCTAAGATTGATAGCCCTTCAAAAGTATTTGATTTCGGCCCATCAGTCTATGTAATGTCATGTATAAAATTATCTCAAAGGTTATAGCAAATCGTCTGAAGCTTATACTCCCAGAGATCATTTCTACTACACAGTCAGCCTTTGTCCTAGGCAGGCTTATTTCTGACAATATCATAGTAGCTTTCGAGGCCTTACACACTATAAACAACAGAATATCAGGAAAAGAAGGGTACATGGCACTAAAGCTTGACATGAGCAACGCTTACGATAGGATTGAATGGAAGTTTTTGAGAGAAGTGATGACAAAGATGAGTTTTGCTCAGAATTGGATACAACTGATGATGCAGTGTGTGGAGACTGTCTCTTATTCAATTTTATTGAATGGTTTACCTCAAGACTACTTCAAGCCAACTAGAGGTATTAGGCAGGGAGACCCTTTGTCTCCCTACCTTTTTATTCTCTGTGTAGAAGTTCTTACCTCCTTACTTAATCATGCTGAAATTTCAAGGGCCATCTCTGGTATTCCTATTGCAAGGGGAAGGATTCACATAAACCACCTGCTGTTTGCAGATGACAGCCTCTTGTTTTACAAAGCAAATTTCCTTGAGTGGAGTAGGCTGCTGTTTGTACTCTCTTTATATGAAAATGCCTCTGGTCAGCGCCTCAATAAAGAGAAAACTTCAATTCATTTCAGTAGGAATACGTCTCAAGAGAACAAGGATCTAATTCTAAGTATTGCAGGAGTAAGGTCTAGTTAGTCATATGAAAAATATTTAGGCCTTCCAGCTCTAATGGGGAGATCAAGAACTCGATCCTTCAATCTCATTTTGGACAGAATCAGCCAGAAACTGAGCAGTAATAAAGTCAAGATGCTTTCTCAAGCTGTGAAGGAGATCTTTATCAAATCAGTTGTCCAATCCATGCCTACTTACAGCATGGCTGTCTTCAAACTTCCTTGGGCTCTTTTGAAAGAAATTAATAAGCTATTGAGGAATTACTGGTGGGGTCAGATTAAGAAGGAAAAAAAGATCCACTAGATCTCTTGGAATTCCATGGGAAAGGCTAAGAAGATTGGTGGCCTTGGCTTTCGAGATTTACATAGTTTCAACCTTGCTATGTTAGCAAAGCAAGGGTGGAGGTTGATGCAATACCCTCAAGCTCTTGCTTCAAAGGTTCTAAAGGAAAAATACTTTCCAAATGATACATTCCTAAAGGCTAAGGTGGGGAGCAAACCTTCATTCATATGGAGGTGTATAATGGCTGCTAGGCAGTTAGTGGAGAAAGGCTTTAGATGGAGGGTGGGGAATGGTTCCAACATAAATATATTAAAGGACAGATGGATCTCTAGGCCATATTCTTTCAGAATTCAAGGAGTTGTGAAAGGGGTGAATCCGGAGGCTACAGTTAGTGATCTTATTGACCATAATTCAAGAAAATGGAAGACTCAAGTGGTGGAGGGGTGTTTCTCTCAGGAGGAGGCAGAGCTTATTAAACAAATTCCTATAAGTTATTCTAACTGTGAAGATAAGCTAATATGGAATGGAATAACACAAGGCTCCTTTTCAGTCAAAAGTGCATACCACCTGCATAAGGAATTAATAGATTTGGATAATGGACAGGCTTCAAGTAGCTCACAACACAATCAGTTATGGTCAAAGTTATGGCAATTTAAAGTTCCTCCTGCAGACAAAATTTTTCTATGGAGGGCCTGCAATGAGGCTCTGCCAACCAATTCCAATCTGCACAAGAAGAAGATCCTTGAGCAACCTAGCTGCCCTATCTGCTTACAAGAAGAAAAAACAGTCATACATGCCTTGTGGACATGCCCTGTTGCTCAAGATGTCTGGCATCAATGTTCAAGACAGATCCAAAAAAGCCTATCCAGCTTTATTTCCTTCAGGGACCTATTCTTATAACTGAATTTAGTTGGGGGCCAGGAACTTGTGGAAGAGTTAGCAGTGGTTAGCAAGAGAATTTGGTTGAGAAGGAATGCCTATGTCTTCCAAAAAGATTTTAAGGGCCCAAATTCAGTTGCTGAGCATGGCAAGTCTATTCTAAAAGACTTGTTGGATCTGCACTCTCAGGAATTGGCTAAGCCTCGATAGCAACTTCAGACAACCTCAATTTGGGTACCCCCGCCACCTCAGGTTTTCAAAATTAATTGGGATGTAGCAATTTACAAATCTAGATGCAAAATTGATATTGGTCTGATTGTTAGAGATTGGAATGGGTTGGTTTTGGCAACATCAAGACAATTCAGGTCACTGATCCTTTTCTAGCATCAAGATTGGAGCTATGAACGCTAGGGGTGTAACCGGTCCGGTCCGGTCCGGTCCGGTCCGGTTTTGGACAAAATCTTGGACCGAACCGGTATGACTGGTTTTGTATTTTTCAAAACCGATTACGCACCGGTTACCCCCCTAAACCGGTACTTCCGGTTTTACCGGTTTCCGGTCCGGTTTTCTGGTTTTTTTTAAAATGTAAAATTGATATTAGTATAATATTAGACTATTAGATAGTTATATATTAGTATATATTAGTATTAGTTATAAACTATATATTAGTACAACTATATAATACAAGATCAATTACATTTTCATTTTTAAGATTAAACTTTTATTTTATAATAACATTATCTTATATATAATTATATTAATAGCATATGATCAAACAAATTACAAATGTTTATATTTAAGATTAACATTTTATGTTATAATTTATAAATTATAATATGAAATTATTTCATATATGATATATAATTATATTATATATATATTTCACATATAATTATAAATTCTATATAAAACTTATATATAAAATATTATTTTTTATATATATTTTATCAACCGGTCCGGTCAGGTTCGGTCCGGTCCGAAAAATTCTAAAATCAGAACCGGACCGGTTCCGGCCGGTTTATAAAATATAAGAACCGGTTCCGGACCGGACCGATTCAAAACCGGTAAAACCGGTCCGGTTCGGACCGGTTTACCGGTTTTCCGGTTTAAATTTACACCCCTAATGAACGCTGCCTGTTTTGGTTCTCACCTGGGACTAAAAAGGATAATGCTAGAAGGGGATTCTCTCCTAGTTACTCAAGCAATCAATGGCAATATAGAGAACTGGTCTGCAGCTGGCATGATCATTGATGATATAAAGGGTCAGTTATTTGTTTATGACTCATGGTCAGTTTTACACATTCGAAGAGAGGGTAACAAGGCAGCTCATGTGCTTGCCTAGAATGCTCTTTTGTCTTCCTCATCCTCTGTTGATGTAGGCAGTATTTCCTCTTATATTCTTGATTCCATTTGATGGATGAAATAAAGAAGAAGCTTGTTATAAAATAAAAAATAAAAAAAAAACTCTCACCAGTATAAAACAAAATCAGGCCTTATTATACAACCCTACGGAAGGGGTTTTTTGGAAAAAATATATAAAATGCACGGCTAAATCTGAAAGTTATTCTCTAAACCAAATTATGGAAATACAAATTCATGACTACCCAGACGGAAACCATACTGACCGAAGGAGATAGAGAAGCTCGACGGGGCAGTGAGCTGGGCGGAGGTCTGCGATGGTGAGCTCGGCGGCTGGGCACTGAGAGAGAGAGAGTGAGAGAGAGAAAGAAAGAGGGAATAAACAGAGAGAGGGAAAAAAAATGGAGAGGCTGTCCCTGGCTTACCGTGAGGAAAACGGCGGACCTGCAGTGGCGTGTAGGGGCCGTCAAAGTTTTCTGTGCCGGTGGTAACTACGTGGAGAAGCTAGTACCGGGAGGTGGCTCCGAACGAGGTGAACCCAAGGCTGTAGATGCTCTGTTTTTGGGGGCCAAAACAGGGGATAAATGGCTGGGTTTTCCGTGAGATGGGGGGAGGGGTGGCGGCGTCGGTGGCTTCGTCCGTGTGAAGGAAGTCTCGTCCTGATGCTCGGGACTGTTGTGCCGTGTGGTGGAGGCCATATGTCTGTTCTGGTGGTGCAGGTTGACGCTATGGGGTGGCTGGGTTCACGGTTTGCCAAAAAGCTGGCTGTGCTCGGTGGTTTCTGTCGAGAAGGTTGGTGGGTATCTCGGGTTCACGTCGGCAGCAACTGGTTCGTGGCGGTTAGATGGTGGCGTTTCCAGGTGCCTTGCGACTTGGTGCGGAGAAGATAGATAAATAGAGATAGAGAGAATGAAGGCAGCGATCGACATGATCATGACAAGGAACCAACGTTTGCACTGATAGTAGGTGCTGCACGACGAGGAGAATGGAACTGAAACAGCGTGGGGGAATGAAAAAGGAATAGGGGAATCGACGAGCATGGGCAACGGTTATTTAGTTTTTCCTACGTGCAAGCAACGGTTAGTGAGCTTTGCATATCGGAAATCTGAAAAACAAATTGGACTTACATCTTGATGATGAAAGAATTAAAAATAAAAATAAAATAAAATAAAACTAAACTAAACTAAAGAAAATTGAACGCAAGTTTCGTGCTGGCCCGGATGTTGCAGGCCATGCGACATACAATTTATATTATTGATGTGGGATCTTCAACAGCATATGGATGCTATTATTGATTTGATCCATTTAATGGAAACATTTTATTTGATGTGGAAATATCATGTGATTTGATTGAAATGTGGAGAGTAAACATGGGTTCAATTTGAATGCTCATTGGGGAATTGGAAAAATTTTGTGGGGGCCTACCAAATAGAATATAATCATCTATACCCATTTCAAATTGATAATATCTATATCTCATCTTCCCATAAATGATGAACAAAACAGAAATATATTACTTTCAAAAGCAATTTAGCCTATAACTATTCTCAAAAGTCACTTAATTGATAAGAAAAGTAGGGTCTAACAACGAGAAGAGATACAAAGCCATCCGGTTTGACAATAGAATCCTAGGACTTTCGTCATAATGTAAATTTCAATTCCGTTGAAATTCAAGAATAAACAGATTCTGCAAATTAGTGCACGACTACAACCTCCAACACAAAATCACAAAAGAGTATTGGAACAGATCATTTCAATTTTTTTTTTTGTACATAATGGTAATCAAAATTTTCATTTTTCTAGTATACATTTAGATTTTTTTTTTTTAAAAAGGTTGGGTCGGAATACCTGTTTCTGCCGATCCTACCATTGGGTTGGGTAATCGGCCAGACGGAATTTGTTTATTTTTGGGTCGGGTCAAAAATAGTGTTTTTCAAGTCGGCTCGGTGAACAAACCTACTCATTGTAGCCAGGAAAGCAACAAGGGTGAGAACGTGGCTCTAGCTTTGTATGTTCATGAGATTGAAGAATGACAAAGTAAGCAGAACTAAAGGAACGAAGATGTTGATAGTCAAGGGAAGATCCAAATAGACACTATATGGAGATTGATATGAGATGACTAGACTTGGAAGGTGGTTAATGGTATGAACCGTAGAAAGGGCAGCTTTACCCCAGAATGAGGTAGGGAATTTAGCAGAGAGGAGAAGAGTCCGAATTGTGTCAAGGATATTTCGAAGTTCTCGTTTGACTTATCCATTCCACTTAGAGGTGCCTAGATAAGAGGTTTGATGGATAGTGTCATATGATTGCAAGATACTTTGAAACGCATATTGTTTGTATTCAAGTATATTATCAGATCGAGAAATTTTGATACATTTAGAAAATTGAGTATTAATCTTTTTTTGCAAATTTGTAGTAAATATGCAATAGTTTAGAGGACTTTTTAAAAATGGTATAAGTATTAATGTAATTGAAGTAGTGAAGAGAGAAGGCGATTTTGGTGATTTGAAATTCCATGGTTTTGGATATTCTGTATTTTGTGGAGTTTCAAATTTTGGTGTTTTTACGTTTGTTTTGCTTGGGTTTGGCCATGAAGGCCACCCTTTTCCCTCCGTTAGAATCCTCTATGGCAGGGGCAGTTGTGAGTTAGGGGCCAAAGTCATTTGCTTAAGTGGTTTCTTCAACATTGCATACCTCTTTCAAGCTTCTGATGTGATACCCAGTGGAGATAGATGGTGAACAAGGATGGTTTTCTTAGAGGTGGAGATGTCAAAAGTTGCGGATGATTTCAAGTTTGCTTTGGTTCTCAAGTTTTCTTGTACCAAACCGTCCATTGAAGCTGTACGCTCACATATTGCTAAATCGTGGGGACTGAAAGAGGTCCCAATTGCCAGCTTTATGGATGCTTTGCATGTGTTGGTGCATATGAGAAGTGAACGTGATTTGTTGCATGGCTGGGCTAGTGAAAGATGTACAATGGGGGATTCCTCATTTCGCTTATTCTGTTGGACCAAAGACTTTGATCTGGTGCATGAATCTCCACTTACGCCTCAATGGATTTTTCTGCCAGGGTTGCCATTTCATCTGTATCATCCAGACTGTCTACAAATTTTGGCAACTAGGTTTGGTCATTATCTGGGAACGGATAATGCCACGCTTCATAAAACTAGGGCGTTCGGGGCTAGGATGTGTGTAGAGGTGGATTTATCGGCTGAACCAGTGCAGGGCTTTCCCATAGTCTTATTGGCTACGAAGAAAATTTGGTAGAACGTAAAGTATGAGAGGCATGGGTTCTACTGCTCTAAATGTTACCATAAGGGTCATACTTCAGTGGTATGTTGAGCAAGAGTGAGGAAACCAGAGGGGGAGAAGGTGCATAGGAAGCCTTTGTTCAAGTGGGTTTGGCAGGATAAAAATAAAAAGGTTGAGACGGATTTGAAGGAAGGGGCGAATGATCGGGAAGTAACAGAGTCAGCACAGGAAAGGCGGTAGATGTGGTGGTTTTAGGTGCTGGTTCCTCGTCTGGTGTGTCAGTAGAGGACGGGTTAAAAGGAAAGAGGTGATAGCGTCTGAGGCATAGGCTTCTAAGACGGATATGGAGGATACTGAGAGTTGTGAGGAGATAGAATGCAAAGTTGATCCATCCATTCATGTAGGCGAGGTTGCAATGCTGAAGGATGTCCCCATACCGTCAGAAATCCTGCTCTAGTTGAGAAAAATCCTGCGCCCTTTGAGAAAAATCCTGTGTTTTTGGATAATAATCCTGCTCTCTTTGAGTCCGAGTTCTTGATGAATGGGAATCCTGGAGTTGGAACTAAAGTAAAAGGGTAGTGTGATGTAGTGTTGGAGGTTTTGGAAATGGAAAGCCGTGGTGGGCATTTTGAAAATAATCTTGATGATGCTGGTGGTTTGGGGTACAATTCTGATGGTGAGGTGGGGGGTAGGGGGCAAGAGGGGAGGAAGGAGAAGGCTTATGATTCTGACCAAGAGCCTCCTGGTAATAAAACAAAACAGAAATAGTTATTGATGCAATGTGTTTGTCATTCGCAGAGGGTGGCTACTCGCACCTCAAAGCTAAATTTATGATTGACATGATTTTAGTTTGGAACATTCGAGGTTTGGGATGGTCGAGGAAGAGACTTAAAAGTTTAGCTAAAAAGCATCAGGCGATGGTTGTGGTGATTTTGGAAACCTTTCACGAGGAATAAAAAATGCAACAACTGCCTATTTCTTGGATTTTTCAAAGTTTTGTTGTAATGAGTCTTCAGGAGGTAAAGTGTGGCTTTTTTGGAAGGATGCTTAAGAGTTTGAGGTCCTTCATATGATGGATCAATCCCTTTCGGGTTGGTTTTGTTTGGGTCCTAAACGAGTGTTGGTGACCTTTGTTTATGCCAAATGTACTCAGTCAGAATGACACGGTTTATGGGATGAACTTGAAAGTATTTGTCTTGTAGAATCCCCGTGGCTGGTGGTAGGGGATTTTAACATAATACGCTCGGATTTTGAACATATAGGGGGGCATCCTCGTCCATTGTAGGCAATGACGGATTTTAATGTATGCTTAGATAATTGTGGACTTGTAGACATGAGAGTTCAAGGTAGAAGTATGTCTTGGTGCAATGGCCATCAGGGTCGGTCCCGAAGTTGGGCCTGGTTAGACCAAGTGGTGATGAATATTTCTTTCTCTAATTTATTTGGCACGACTTATATGAAATATCTGATGAGGAAGTCATCCGATCATTGTTCTATGGTGGTTCATTTGTGTGTGGCGAGACTCTCGTATGGTCCTCCTTTTCGCTTCCAAAGTATGTGGTGCTCGCATGACTCGTTTTTGAAGTGTGTGGAGGAAGTATGGACTCAGCCAACAATCGGTGGTATTAGTTTGGTTAATTTAGCTACTAAACTGAAGAAAGTGAAGGCTACTTTGAAAATTTGGAGCTTTAATATTTTTGGCTGTGTGGATATATCGATTAAGGCTCTAGAAGAGAAGGTGGAGTTTCTTGAGTTCCAACTTCAGGATAGAAATGACCCGGCTATTGAAGAAGAATTTTTGCTTGCTAAATAAGAGCTTGCTGAATGGGAAGCAAGGGAAGAAATTAGATTGGCTCAAAAGGCAAAGAGGAAATGGCTACAAGAGGGGGATCAAAATACCCGATTTTTTCATGCAACTATAAACTAACGGGGGAAGAAGTATACTGTGTCATGTATGAAGCTTATGGATGGAATGGTGCTTTCAACACTGGAGGATATTCATAACGGGGCAACAATTTTCTTTCATATTTTTTTGTCTTCAAGGTCGATTATGCAGCCTGCAGATCTTTCGGAATTGGTTAATCTTGTGATTTCAGTTGATGAAAATAATATGCTATGTGCAAGGCCGATGGGAGATGAAGTTAGAGCAGCGGTTTTCTCCATTTCGAAGCATAGTTTTCCTGGCTCGGATGGTTTCCTATCTGGTTTTTATATGGCTTGTTGGGAGATTATGAAGGATGATGTGATCAAAGCAGCGCGATATTTTTTTAATGGTGCGACGTTACCAAGGTTTTACTCGTCCTCATATATTGTTTTGATACCAAAAGTGCCGGGCCCAAAGAGTTTTGACAAATTTAGGCGTATAAGTCTTTGCTCGGTGGCTTATAAAATTTTTTCTAAGATTTTGGTTAACAGGTTAACTAGTTTACTTCCGAAGCTAATTTCACAGGAACATGGAGCTTTCATTCCTGGGCGTAGTATTTTTGAAAATATTACGCTTGCTCAGGAGATGGTTCAATCATTACACAAGAAGACCCAGGGTGGCAATATGTTGTTGAAGGTAGATGTGGCCAAAGTGTATGACAGAGTTCACTGGGAGTTTCTTTTGCAGGTCTTGAGTAGCTTTGGTTTCAATGATAAATTTTGCAAGTTGATTGCGGAATGTGTCCAATCTCCTTGGTTTTCTATTATGCTCAATGGAGCCTACAAAGGCTTTTTCCACCCTTCTAAAGGTTTGCGGCAAGGTGACCCGCTTTCACTGTATCTTTTTATTATTATGGAGGAAATTGTTTCTCGACTTTTAGTGACTAAATTTGGGGAATGAAGAATTGACAAGTTTTATCATCCAAGAGGTGCTCCCTTGGTGTCGCATTTACTTTATGCAGACAATTTGTTGGTTTTCACTAACGGGGATGCCAGGTCTTTTCGAATGTTGCTGAAAACATTAGAGAAACACGAAAGCTGGTCGGGCCAATTAATCAGTATGGAAAAATCAGCTATTTATTTTTCAAAGCAGATCAATTTAGCTTGAAGGTGTGAATTGTTGAGAATTTTAGGCTTTGTAGAAGGGTTCTTTCAGGCTACTTATCTTGGTGTGCCTCTAGTGACTGGGAGACTAATGGCTAGATTGATTGAGCCATTGGTCAATAGAATTCATGAGAAGCGAGTGGGTTGGAAGGTTAGGCTGTTGTCCCAAGGGGGTAGATTGATCTTGTTGAAGCATGTGCTCTCTTGTATGGCCACTCATTTGTTAGCTGTGCTAAGTGTTCCGTTGGTGTCTTTGAAAAAATAAAACTCCATTTTGTTGTCATTCTTTTGGGGGGAGAGTAATGACAGGGTGAAGAGGAAATGGTACCCTTGGTCCAAGATGTGTTTGCCGACTCTGGAAGGGGGGTTTGGGAATCAGAAAATTTGGGGAAGTACAACGATCACTCCATATGAAATTTGCATGGCATTTGTTGACATTGGATAATTTATGGACCCGGTTCTTTAAGGCTAAATATGTGAAAAGTGGTCATCTGGCTCTTGCAAAAAATACACCTGCTTATTCAAGGTTTTGGAAATCAATGATGAAAGCTTTGCCGGATGTCTGTGATAATATTCGTTGGAGAGTTCAAGAGGGCATGAAGTCATTCTGGTTTGACCAATGGCTTGACTCTGGGCCACTATGCTTACGTGTTCCTACAATTGTAAATCCTTTGCTTCAGATTAAGGAGTGTTGGGGTACTGACGGTTGGAATTTTGAATTGTTGGAGGAGTTGGTGGGTGTTGAAGCTATGGGGGAAATCATTAGCTCTGTTTCACCAAAAAGGGAAGGGGTTGATTGTCTCATTTGGAAGCCGACGTCGGATGGTATTTTTTCTTCAGCAAGTGCATGGGAGGTGATTCATTTAAAACAAGAGAAACTTCCAAGTATGGAGTGGATTTGACATAAACTTCTACTGAAAAAATCCTCGCTATGTATGTGGAAGGCTTGGTCTCGCTATCTGTCGGTGGACTCTAGAGTGTAGAGCTGCGATGTGCCATTGCATCTAGATGTGATTGCTATAATGACAGGAACGTGGAGACTTTGGAGCATGTTCTGTGCACTGGAGAGTTTGCAACGTAGATTTGGGAGAGAGTGGCATTGGAGATGGGATTACCATTCATGTTTGCAAGAACTTGGTGGGGACGTGTTCTCCACTGGTTTTCGTTGGCCAGGAAGTCCTCTCATAGGGGCATATTGATCTGGCTAATACCAACTCTTATTACTTGGAGTCTGTGGCAACGTAGGTGCAAAGTGAGAATGGAAGGAGTTGCTTGTTCGGTGGAAGGAGTGTGGCTTTCGATAAGGTGTTGGCTCAGGAAATTGTTTCAAGAACATACGAAGGGAGGGCCTGTCTCGCCGTCTGATGAAATGGTGCTTGCTAAGCTTGATATTCCTCCGATTTGGTACCATAGACGCAAACCAAGTCTATTTGTGTGGAGAAAGCTAGACAGTGGACATGTAAAGTTGAATGTGGATGGGAGTTGTAGGGGAAATCCGGGATCTTGTGGAGGAGGCGGTGTGATCCGTGATGTTTTCAGTAATGTTAAAGGTGCTTTCTCAGCTATTTTTAGGCAGAGAACATAATGAGTCTGAGCTTCATGTTCTACATGCGGGAGTGGTATTGTGTAAGGAGTTGGGATTTCTTAATCTGAAAATTGAGTGTGATTCTAAAATATTAGTGGGTTGAATTCTTTCAAAAAATTGTATAGTTTGGTATCTTTGGGATTTTTGGGAGGAGACGATTAAAGAGCTTCAGGGTGTTCACTTTATTATTCGACATCAATATCGGGAAGCAAATCAGGTTGCAGATTTTTTTGCTTGGCAAGGTAAAATAGGTTCGACATGTAGATATGAGGAGGGTGGGTTACTCCCCTGCCATGTCAGGGGTTACTCCCTAGCATTAGAGCTTAATTGGTGTGTCTCTGGTTTACTAGGTTTGTTTAGTGGGTCCGGGTCTTATTTGTTTGGTTTGTTTGGATATAGTTGGTTTGGTTGGATTTGTAACCAAGGTTTTCCTTCGCCATAAGTGAGGGTTTTGAATAAAATTTGGGAAGGGTCACTCGTGGACAGGTGGCCCTGACTATTTTAAAAAAAAAATGCAATAGTTTAGAACAAGAGTGCATAAGATAAATCTAACTGTAATGAGTGAAATCATTAATGAATATAACACAGTAACGAAATCCACCAATACAAGTTATGGGGGCAGGTTCCCAAATATCAGAGTGTAACAAATAAAAAATACTAGTAGACAATGACTCACTACTATGAAAAGACAAAGCAAGTTGTGTTCCTAACTGACAACAAATACAATCAAAGGTCTTTTGGGACACAAAATCTAAAACCTTTATGTTGAATCCGAGCATAGGATGCATTACTAAGTCTAAAGTACGGGAGGGTGAAGGAAGGAGAAATAGATGTGACAGCAGAAACACCAACGGGTGGACCTAGAGGAATTGATGGAAGATGCAAAGTGCTCATTGGAAACATACGCTCCATTCTAGGGCCTGTCCCAAGTGCGTCTCTAGTCTGTGGATCTTGCAGAGTACAACCATAGTAGTAAAAAATAACATGGTAGCCAAGTTGAGCCAATGACCACACAGACACCAAGTTATAAGAGAGTTTAGGAACATGAAGCAACTCAAAAATTGAAATATTGGATGTAGAGATAGAGTTTATACTAGGAGCAAGCATAGTGGATCCATTGGCAGTGTGTATAGCAAGTGGTGGATATGCAAAATACATTTTAGTGAACAAGAATGAGGATGGTGTCATATGATTGTTATAGGTAGAATCCATAACCCAAGAGAGAACATAAAGAGCAGAGGAGGACAATGCATTATCAGACCGAATTAGGACTTGATTGAGGAGATTCTCCAAGTCAGTTGTGGAGAGAGTGGTAGTGGATCCAAAAGACTAAGACACATTTATGAAGGTTTCAGAGACCTCAAGGGTGTCTGAACTAGAAACATCAGTAGTAGGAGGTACTTTCTAGTCACGACGGTAACAGGTCTGGATGACATGGCCATGGCGTTTACAATAATGAAAAAATAGCCTATTGGAGCGATGGTTGCTAGGACCAGACATTCTAGAACCAGAATTCTGAGGTTGGTTAGAGGAGAAAATTGATGGAGTGGTAGCCAAGACACTGAGCTTGTTCTGAGTCTGTAATGTGTGCAGACGAGTTTTCTCATGGATCAACTCATTGCCAACAATATCTAGGGAAGGAGTTAGAGTTGATTAAGTTGTTGACTACGAATCGACTCAAAGTCATCCTGTAGGGCCATGAGAAACTGATAAAGATGATGTTGATTACGACGAATGGCATACATGTCAGCATTAGTGGCATCTTGTCAGAGTGGGTCAGAAAGATCAATTTGATTCCAAATGTGATGAAGGCGATCAAAGAATTCATTGATGGATTGACCAAGCTACTATTTGAGCTGATACAACTCGATCATAAGCTGGTACTCTCTAAACCCATGAGGGGTAGCATAATGCCTGGCTAACATAGTTCAAGCAGATAGAGCATCATCAAAGTTACCAAGTAGGTTGGAGATAGTTGGAATGAAGGTGTTGAGCATCTAAGTAAGGATATGGTGATTATTGCTATCACATTCGAGAAGGTGCTGTTGAAATTGTTCCGCTTTATTGTCTCCTTTTTGCACTAATTTTGTCCAATCACTCGTGCAATAGAACCAAAGTTCACGACTTTTAAGAATGTTGCAAAAAAACTAAAACCACTCCAAATAGTTTCTACCATCTAATATAATATGAATAAGATGACAAATCTTATTGTCTTAAGCCATTACAAGACCTGATTTGCAAAAATAGACTGAAAAAATGAGATGAGCACACGAAAATGTGCAAAATACACTTGGATAAAAGAAGTCAACGTTGAAGTCAAAGTCAATGGTCAATAATATTGACATGGAAGGCTATTAACGTAATAGGATGACGCGGTTGTTGAAAAAACTATGACTGACGTGGCAGTTGCGGGTGAAGAGGGAAGTAGGGGTGGGCAGCGGGGCCCCGCACCCCGCTGCACCGCCCCGCCCGCCCCGCCCCCGCCCAAGCGGGGCGGGGGAACCGGTCCGCCACCCCGGGGTGTGGGTGGCCCCGCCCCGCACCCTGAAGAGAAACGGGGGCGGGGGACAGAGGGGGCACGGCCCCGCTCCGGTTTTACCCCGCCCCGCCCCGCATACATATATATATATATATTTATATTATATATTTAAAAAAAAAACCACTTATTAATGAAACGGAGCGGTTTCACTAATAAGGGGTATAACCCCGGTTTACCCCCCTTCCCCTCACTCCTCTCGTCGTTCTCGAAGGCTCGAAGCTTCACCTTCGTCTCTCTCGCGCTCTCTCGCACTCTATCTCTGACTCTCTCGCCCTCGCGCTCTCTCAGACCTCAAGCTCCCTCTCTCGCACAGTCGCACTCCTCTCTCTCTCTCACTCTTTCGCACTCTCTCTTTGGCGCTCTCTTAGAGACTCAGACCTCAATCTCACCCTCTCGCATGACTGCGCCGAACTCCAAACTCCAAAGGTAAGAAGAAAAACTCTCAGTCTCTGACTCTCTCGCACTCTGTCTCTCGTTTCGATTTTATTTTTTATTTTTTAGTTTTGGATCGGAGATTGGAGGAAGGATGGGTTGAATCGGAGATGGAGGATGGGAATGATTGTGAAATTGTGTGCTGTGGATTCTGCTTGTGCATGTGTTTGACTGTGTGTGAAATTTTTTTAGGGGTTTCGGATTCAATCCGAAACCCTAATTTTGTTTAGGGGTTTCGGATTGAACCCCCAAATTGATTTGGGGGTTCAATCCGAAACCCTAATTTTTTTTAGGGGTTTCAATTGAAATCCCTTCAATTGAAGTTTAGGGGTTTCAATTGAAATCCCAATTTATTTAGGGGTTTCAATTGAAACCCCTTCAATTGAAGTTTAGGGGTTTCAATTGAAATCTCAATTTATTTAGGGGTTTCGGATTGAACCCCAAATTGATTTGGGGGTTCAATCCGAAACCCTAATTTTTTTTAGGGGTTTCAATTGAAACCCCTTCAATTGAAGTTTAGGGGTTTCAATTGAAACCCCAATTTATTTAGGGGTTTCAGATTGAACCCCCAAATTGATTTGGGGGTTCAATCCGAAACCCTAATTTTTTTTAGGGGCTTCAATTGAAACCCCTTCAATTGAAGTTTAGGGGTTTCAATTGAAATCCCAATTTATTTAGGGGTTTCGGATTGAACCCCCAAATTGATTTGGGGGTTCAATCCGAAACCCTAATTTTTTTTAGGGGTTTCAATTGAAACCCCTTCAATTGAAGTTTAGGGGTTTCAATTGAAACCCCAATTTATTTAGGGGTTTCGGATTGAACCCCCAAATTGATTTGGGGGTTCAATCCGAAATCCTAATTTTTTTTAGGGGTTTCAATTAAAACCCCTTCAATTGAAGTTTAGGGGTTTCAATTGAAATCCCAATTTATTTAGGGGTTTCGGATTGAACCCCCAAATTGATTTGGGGGTTCAATCCGAAACCCTAATTTTTTTAAGGGGTTTCAATTGAAACCCCTTCAATTGAAGTTTAGGGGTTTCAATTGAAATCCCAAATTGATTTGTTGTGTTCGCTTTGTATTGTGCCTTATTTAATTTTTTTTAATTTTTTTGTGTTGAAAATCAGGGATGTCTTCTCAAAGGGATTACAGTGATAGCTCTCTTACCCTTACTAGTATCCCTACTCCTGCCCCAGAATTGGCTCCTACTGAGCCTATTCCAACCCCTTCAAGTACACCTTGCCTCGCCCCCATCCCCCCACCGACACAGAGCAAGAAACCTGTGTCCATAGTTTGGTCTCACTTTACCAAACTAGAGGATGGTGACCCCAATAACCCTCAAGCCAAATGTAATTATTGTGGGAAAATATATGGATGTCACTATAGGAAACACGGTACATCCCAGCTAAAGGTCCATTTAGAGGAACAATGCAAGAAGAGTCCAATATTAAGATCTTTATTGGAGAAGAATCAATCTAGACTAGAAGTTGGACTAAAAAAAATGGCGGATGGGAGTAGTGGTGGTCCAACGTTGAAGGGGTTTACGAAGTATAATCCCGATGAGTGTAGAAGGAAGGTAGCTCGTATGGTGATTATAGACGAGCTACCTTTTCAGTTTGTGGAAGGGAGAGGGTTTAAGGAACTTGTTGGAGAATTGGAACTTAGATTTTTGCTTCCTTCTCGCCACACTGTGGCAAAAGATATTAAAAAGATGTACAGAACAGCTAAAGATGTTTTGAGGGGCCAATTGGCGGGTATGGTAGTTTGCCTCACTACTGATACTTGGACTTCTGTCCAAAATTTCAATTACATGTCTTTGACTGCCCATTTTATTGATTTTGATTGGATTCTTCACAAAAAAATTATTAAATTTTGTCAAATAGTTGATCACAAGGGTGAGACTATTGGGAAGGCTTTGGAGGCCGCAATAAAGGAGTGGGGGTTGACACGGGTTTTGACAGTGTCTGTTGATAATGCCTCCTCTAATGACGTTGCCTTGGGATATTTGAAAACTTTTCTTAGAGAGGCGAATAAAACATTTTTGGGTGGTGAATATGTGCATGTTAGATGTGCTGCACATATCTTGAATATAATTGTTACTGAGGGGTTGAAAGATGTTGATAACTCGGTTGCATGAGTTAGAATGGCTGTAAAATTTGTGAGGTCTTCTCCTTCTAGATTGGAGAAATTCAAGATTGCTGCGAAGAGTGTGGGCATAACATCGAAGAAGGGTCTTTGTACTGATATTCCTACCAGATGGAACTCAACTTATTTGATGTTAGAGGTGGCCCAAGAATATAAGACAGCCTTTCAGTTATTGGGGGATGAAGACATTCAATATGTCAAATACTTTGATGAGCACGGGGGCTTAGGAAAGCCTAGTGATGATGATTGGGAGGTAGTTTCTACTTTTGTTGATTTTCTGGGGCTTTTTCATGATATCACATTGAAGTTATCTGGTTCCTTATACCCTACATCCCATGAGTTTTGTCAACAAATATGTAGGGTAAAAGAGGAATTAGACGACATGTGTAGGGGTTCCAATATAAGGATGAGGGGGATGGCATTGACTATGAGGGTCAAGTATGATAAGTATTGGGGAGATTTGAGCAGATTGAATATTTTGTTATATGTGGCTGTTATTCTTGATCCCCGCCTGAAAATTTCAGGCATGTTATATGGTTTGGGACTTGCCTACGATCAGGGATGGGCTGATCTTATTGGTGATATGGCCCGAGATACCTTTACTAAATTGTATGATGAGTTTAATACAATTAAGGGTGGTACTGGATCTACTACACCTACACCTATCCCAACGCCTCCTTCCGACACTGGGCCAGGAAAGAAGCGTAGATTATCGTGGACTAAGACCCTTGCACATAATCCCACACTAGTCCGTCAATCTATGGAGGTGGTTTCGGAGTTAGACAACTATTTGTCAGGGGATCTTATTCTAGATGATGACAATTTTGATATATTGGTATGGTGGAAGGCGGCAGCAAAGAAATATCCCATCCTATCTGAGATAGCCCGTTGTATCTTGGCCATCCCTATTAGCACCGTTGCCTCAGAGTCAGCCTTTAGTACCGGAGGGCGCATATTGGATCCTTTCCGTAGTTCATTGTCTCCTTCGACTGTGGAGGCATTGATATGTACACAGAGTTGGACGATAGGAAAGGATATTTATGTTCCGGATGTTTTGGATTTTAAGGAGACTGACGAGGAGGAGGGTGGTGAGCAGTCTGGATCTGGACCACCTGGTAATTGTTGTTTTTATTTTAATATATTTTGATTTATTTATATTCATTTTGATTTTATCGGTATAAATTTTAGTGTTGTAACTTGTAGCATCACATGAGACTAGTCAGACGACATCTACCTCCGCTGCTTCATAAATATGTGCTCACTACTCAAGGCTCAAATCTGAATTATCAATGATTTGTAATATTGATACAATGTCCATTCGACATTTATGTAACTATGTTTGTAATTTTGTAATAGCTTAATTATTATTATAATATTATTAGTTTCTTAGGTAGTAGACTAGTAGTATGCTACTAGTGTAAATTTGTATTTTTTTTTATTCATGTAATTTTTTTTTAATATGAGTTTTTATCTTTTTTTTTTTAATTTTTTTTTCTTCTTTCCATTTTAAACCTTTTATGGGCTCAAATGGGCCATTTTGGGCCCATTTGAACGGTTTCTGGGCCAAAAATAGCCCAGAAATCATTTATGGGCCAAAAGCCCAGTAAGGGGCGGGGGGCGGGCGGACTGACCCCCCCACCCGCACCCCGCTGTGCGGGACGGGGTACCCCGCCCCCGCATGCCGGGGGCGGGGTACGGGGACGAAGTTCTCCCCCCGTCCCATGCGGGGGCGGGGAGGGGGCTACCCCGCCCCGTATGGGGCTGGTAGCACCCTTAGAGGGAAGTGACTCCTAGGTGAGGAAGCTAGGGTATATTAAAAAGAAGAGATTTGTAATTCCAAGTGGTGGTCAGAAGCCCATGATTCGGCCAAGTGTTGTTTTTATAAATATTGATGGAAAAAAAAAAATTAATAGAGGTACTCTTATTTTTAAATAATGCATACCACATATTGCTAATTTAAACAAAAGATATTGAACAAGGTGTCAAACCTAAGTACCTAAAGCATATTGGGTATTGACTAAACTTTCTTATAATTTTAAAATTCACATGCCAAATTTGGGAATTATATATAAGAAATTTGTAGATGATTTTATATTATTTGAGATGGAAAAGAAGAATGTGGTTTATGGAAAGATGAAAAATGATGTGGGAAACACTAGATTGATCTCTGGAAAAAAATCTCAGATTGATATTGCTTTGTTTCCTGTGAGAACTGTGGTATATTATATGTTGTGGACGTATAAAATTAACTAAAATGTACCACATGATCAATAAGTATAATTGAGGATGAAAGAATTTATGGTAAATGGTAACACTGTTATTAAATTTTAATATTATTTTGTTGGGTCATATACCACAAACATTATAAGATAGAAAGATGGCGAGAGTGACAGATAACAAACATGGAACCGGTTGTTCCCATGAGACAATGTTAACAAAGTCACATTCTACAAATAATCAATTCATAAACTTCAAAGTATGTTTAGGAAGCCACCACATATATAATATAAGACAATTATTCATTTGTATCTTCAACTAGAGAATTTGCTCCCAAGCAGTTGCAATTGGACCCAAGCCACTTGTTGCCCGCATGGCTTCAAATCTTGGCTCCTTGGCCTGGAACTTGAGGCCAGCATACAGCTTCATGTAGTCCTCAAACATGAATTTTGGGTAAACATGGTTCTTCTTCTCCTCATCATCTCCCTCTTTCTCTACCAGTGCTGGTGCTGGATAAATTACAGCATCACTGCCAGGGTTGTAGAATGAAGCTATTGACATTCTGTTCCCATCAGTTTGGGCTATCACTCTGTGCAGCACACTCTTGTACTTCCCATTGGTGATGACCTATGCATATACATTCAAGATGATCTGTTTAATGTCATCATATTAATTGTGCGTATTGGGACTCATTATAGGCACGCCAATGTGTTGTGTGTTGGGTGTGTCGATAAACTGTTTATCATAAACATACTTGCATGAGATCCTGGCAATTAAGATAACTTGTTGATTGTTGATCATCTGTTCCTCAAAAAGTTCTGTTTTTTTTTCCTCTTATTACAAAAATTATTATAAAACTTAATTTCTTATATATATATATACCTCGAGCTGGTCACCAAGTTTGATGACAATGGAATGGCGCATAGGAGGCACGTCAATCCAGTGACCATCTTTGAGAAGCTGGAGACCGCTGACCTTGTCATCCTGGAAGAGAAGGATAATGCCACCAGCATCGGTGTGGGCACGGAGACCCTTGATCAGCTCTGGCTTTGGGCATGGAGGGTAGTTGCTAACCTTTGTTCCAAAACATGGGACGTTTTGATCCACACAATGCCTTTTTGAGGTAACCTTTCTCTAGCCCAAGATTCTCGTCTAACAGCTCTAGGAGCTCCTCTGCCAGTTTTTCCAACTTCACTGCAAATTCCTTCATGATCTTCCTGCAATATTATCAGAACTTCTAAATATTATTTTGGATGTTCAAAACACTTCTGAGTGCATGAATGGAAGTCATCTCAGATATAAGTTCAGGCGTACATATCTCATATTACTTTCTTTCTTAAAAAAATGTCTTCCACGATATTTGTGCACAAATTGCAGACTCTTTACCTGTAATCATCTTGGAGGTCTGGAATCTCAGAGATATTGGAGTAGGGGAGATGGCGTAAGTGGAAGGTGCTCTCCCAATCCATGTCATGGACCTCAGCCTGAACACCCTCTAGACCCTTGCTTGCCATCAGTTACTTGAACCTTTGCTCCATGCACTTCTTGTAGTGCTCCTTTGTCAACCTCTCCACAGCGTCCATTAACTCATGGGATATGCCATGATTAAGTAACTGCATATACATATAGAAATTTCAGAAAGGAACGCAATACAGTACTTAACCCAAAACTGGAATTGTAAATTAATGAGTAACTCAATAATGGATGCGCAGCTAGGAACAAATTTAGCAAGGCTTAGCTCCAGCAGAGTACTGATACTGATAGGTACCTCAAAGAAACCCCAGTTTTCGCATGCATCTTTTATCTTCTCCATGGTTGCTCCTCTCTCCTCACCCTTTAGCTTCTCCATGTTTATCACTGGGAAGTTCTCCATTTCTCTCTCTCGCTCTCTCTCCTCCTAAAGCAAGCAAACTGCGTTTTTTCCCCCCCTCTATAAGCAAGCAAGCTGCGTTCGATGCTGTGTTGTGTGAGTTTGGTGGTCTTTATAGGGGTTAAATGCAGAGGGAGTCGTGAGGAAAAGGAACAGCAGTGAACTGGAACTCGGGTGCTATCCATATATTTTATCATGTTTATTCGACGACTTGACTTATTCTCATGAAGCAAACTAAAGTAGTATTTTTCCATTGGAATTAATTGTACAAACCTGCTAAGGTCGCTTTGCTTTGTTGAACCGTCTCCTACGTAATGCGCGCGGTTGGACCCCCACCTTGGTTAATCCAATTTTGACTCATCACCATGACACTAACCATAGGTTCAAGATATTTTTATTAGAAAATATATCTAATGGATCACGCGAAATTATAATTTTGATGTAATCCTTCTTGATGAGATTTTGGCGAATTTGGAGTTAAGGTAATTCTGTACCCAGTTATAAATTACGCAAGTGGCCGTATAAACTTGTATGTACAGATGCATGCGTGTTTCTTTCTAATCACAAAATAAATGTTTGCAATTGGTTTGACCGGACCCATGCATGCCGGCCATTTTCTTCGTATAATAAGAAGCTGGAAGGGATCTATCCGGCTAGCTTGATGTGTTGTCGCCTGGCACCTTCATCTGTCAATTTATTCATGACTTGATTTCTTTTCCCTTTTCCATTGTTGTTGACCTTTTGCTCTGCATTATGACGTTGGAAGTTCAAAAGACGATAACAATTAAGAAATTAGATTCACGTGTTGCACTATTAACGTCATTAATCAAGGTCAAAATTAGACTAGTTAGTGGAGTTTCCTGATCATTATTTTTCATGTGCAATATATGCTCATGACGGTGGCCACCCTACTGAGTTATTAACTTCGCATAACCTTCATTTTGAGGTACCAGAAATTGAAGAAATCTCCTAAAAAACATTGTTCAATTTATTAATTCGGTATGCATTTGGACTATAACTCAAATCATCGTGACTATTTCAAACAAGCGTGTAATCTCATTTTAGGTCCTTCCCCACCTATCAAGGAAGTATTTTGCAGGCAATTGTTACTTGTCATGGAGTGTTAATACACGAATGACATATCTACACAAAATGGCCCTAGAAGCAAACAACTGACATGTGTAGCTCGCTTATCACTTTTTCTTGTTAAACTCAATAACATATTTTGTACTTTTTCTAAACCCATCCATCACTTGGACCTGTTAAGCCACATGATATGTAAAAATCCCTCCTTCACTTCGAAAGATTGATGCGCACAATAAATCAACCCTCTTAACTCTTCTTGAACTTCTTTAACTTTTGCATTTGTATAAGCTGCTTGAATTTGTGTGTGGAATGAACTGAAGTTAGCTGCAAGCTCATTCTCAATCTTGTACCTAATTGTATTATCTACTAATCTACAAACTGCTTTAGTGTTGTCTTTGAATTTACGTAATCATCAAAGAACGCATTCATACCCTCGTTTCTCTGAGTAGTTGGCATTCCTGCCTAAAATTGGTTTCTCACGTAAGCTAGCACCCACAGATAAGGTTCAGAATATAGCCATTCAAGCCATGAATTATCATGTAGATCAAAACTATCAAGAAGTTGCACCTAACAACACTTGAATTCATCACAAGTCAATGTGTTATAAACAAACCTATGTGCACAATCCAAAGAAAAAAAAAATTTTCCATAATAATTGAAGGAGATAACACAAAATTCATGAAATAATCGTGGAAAACAAGAAAAATTGACTGCGTAGCTGTGTAGCTGACTTTTGATGCCATCATATTGATTGCGTGACCCAAATTTCTTGGAAACTTTTTTCATTATATGCCACAAGCAAAATCGGGGTTGAGATTTTGGAAACACCTTAGCAATTGAATTTTGCATAGCTTTATCTTGGTCTGTTATGCTGGCTTCTGGTGCATAGCCATTCATGCACTTAAGCCACAACTCAAATAACGATACAAACGTGTCTGTGTCTTCCCCGAAAATCAGGCCACATCGGAAAAGAATCGATTGACCATGATGATTAATGCCTACAAATGGAGTAAATGACATTTTGTATGCATTGGTCAAGTATGTTGTGTCGAAATTTATAACATTACTGAACGACTCGTATGCAGCTTTATGACCGGCATCCGCCCAAAGCACATTTCGCAATCTGGTTTTATCATCAACGTCCATAACATAATAGAAACCATTATTTTGCGTCTGCATACGAGTGAAGTAGTTTTGTGTTGCTTCGGCCCCTTCTAACCCAAACTGAAGTAATCTGACCTCATGTATGTAATTACGTGCATCTCTTTCTTCAAACGTCAAATTCTCATACCCTTTTGCCTCAACGATATAGGAATTGTAGTTCTTGCTCAATTGAATGCCATCCATATCATTGTATTCTAGTCTTCTCTTCATCGGCTCATCAAAACTCTTATGAGATCTGATATATCTTGTTTTTCCAGGATTGAGTACGTGAGTGTGGTCAAGGACAACATTGGTCAAGCAAAATTCACTTTCAGAACCCAATATCACATTGATCTTTGCCTTACATCCGTTGTGTTTCATCGATCTTGGTTTAAGAATATTCAACGATGTGCTCACAGACATGCCGCTTTTGGCTCACACAAGCAAGGGTGAAATATCTTATTTGTCCATCCTCTCTGACTTTGGAATTTCGCTTTGTCACTCTAAAACCAACTTCTTTTGCATACTTCGTATAGTATGCCCTTACTTCCTCAACAATATCCTTACCATCGACATTTGGTTCCCCCTTTTGGCTCCTCAACAATATCCTTACCACTGACATTTGGTTCCATCTACATAGCTATTAAGACATCCAATGCACTTTCTTATATAACATCATTAAACTTCATAGCAGCCAAATTTTCAGTTATAAATTTATCATTTAGTTTATTTATTTATTTATAGGTCAAAAAGAAAATAATCTCTTATGTTATAAGTTTAATTCATTCTCAGAATTAGATTGACAATATTAGAGGGATAAACTATTTGTCTAATAATTATATTCAAAATCAGAAATGAAAAATTTAGACCACCTCAAACCAAACCAACATGCAATTAAAATGTGCAAATATTTATCGAATAAATCCCTTATGTGGAAGCATCTCAAGATTTGCATAATATGAAATAATTGAAACTTTAAGATCATTATTTGGTAAAGGATTATCTTTATCTTGATTTTTTTTTTATAAGTAGCTTTATCTTGAAAACTATGTCAAATGTAATGTATATTTTTATCAAATTTTACTTTTCCAACTAAAACAATCCAAATAAGTTATGCTTGCAACAATTAAGCCTAATTTTACCAAATAAGCAAAGATGATTATAAGTTATGCTTGCAACAATTAAGCCTAATTTATATAAAAACAAGTTACTTTTCTAATCAAACAGCTGCATGATACCAAATTGAATTCAAGGAGGGATGATACCAAATTAAATTAAGGAACTTCGCTCAAACACAGGACGTGTATAGTATACAAATTCAATTCATGTGCATGCTTGCAAGAAGAACATGTATACAAATTTAATTCCATATCTCAGAATTTTCCAGTTTTCCATACCGCAGGACGTGCAACATGGTGGCACGACAGACAGAAGTCACGACCACCAGAAGTATCCTCACCACAGTGGAGGTGGCTTGACGTCTGGGATTAGAGTGGGCTCGGCGTCTGGGTTGGGAGTGGGCTCGGTGTCTGGGCTCGGAGTGGGCTCAATCATGTCTGGACTGGGATGGGCTGAATGTATGAGCTCAGTTTGGGCTCAATCTCTTTGGGCTTAAGGGTTGGGCTCGTGGGTTGTGGCCGGTGCAATTCAACGGTGGGGCAACCAACAATAAACTGTGGGACAAGTAATGAAAATGATCAGATCTAGTTTGAGAGAGAGAGAGAGAGAGAGCACAGAGAAGAAGAAGAAGCTTTTGTCTTCATTTTGGGCGTCAATCCAAATTTTTGAAATTTGTCTTCAGATAGAAAGTAGATATCACATCATATGACATAAATTTTAGAAGAGATAAAGGGGGAAAGTTGTGTTAGCTTTAGTTGAGAAAATAAAAAAGTAGTCTACATAGGCCAAGGAGTAAATTGGTAGTAGATAAACCGCAAGGGTATCATTACCCTATAATAAAAGAGAGAGAGAGAGAAAAGAGGAAAAGATACATTTGTTAAGTGTTTGACATTATAAAGAAAAGATAATGCCATTAATAAAGAGACCTTTTTTTTTTTTTTTTTTTTTTAATTTCTTGAAAAAAAGATCTAAGGACAAATGGCAAGGGTGGGGTTCTCAACAAACATCCCAATCAAGGTTCGAAAAATCAGAATCAGGTAAGGACTAATTCAATGAATCCAACGATTTATAACAATTTTGAACCAGTTATTTAACTACTAATAAAAAGTATTAAAAGAACATGTATAATTCAATTCAAGCATTATAAAAGAGTATTAAATATAAATTCATTGACTAATTTCAATAAAAATATGATATGAATCTAAATAGTTTCAATGAACATGTAATTTATGTATTTAACCTCATTGTTGACATTTTTTTTGTCTCATATGTGAAGAAGATAAAGATCATTAAGTTATAAGTACATGGAAAATGTAATAATTCATGCAAAACAAATTATTTAATACAACAAATAAACTATAAAATGTAATAATTCATGTGCAACAAATACGTAGTTCTTTATTTAAAGAAAATAAGGAACTACATATGTTATCTTTCAATTTTTCTACGATTTGTATTAAATACAATGATGAAAAAGTTAGTATATATTTAGTTCTATCATGTTTTTGTACAATTTTTTTTTTTTTAAAACTTAGTTGTTAGACAACTTAAAAGCTAAATAAAATTTTGAATTGATTCAAGTCGGTTTAAAATTGGCTAAAATGGGTCTAAATTAGCCTAAATCGAACGATTGAAGTGGTTTAGTGAATGATTAAAAAAATCCACCAAAATGGATTCGGTTTCTTATTAATTAAAATACAGCTAGTATTGTGTTAGGAAATAAGATTACATAAATCGATAAATGGCTCGATGATGTTTCTTGGTCTGAAGCCAAGAAGAGATAATCGCTAAAACAGTTTTAGGGGTAATGATAATTAGGGTTGTGGTAACACAGGTACGGTGCGGTGTGTAGAAAGATTGAACTACAATATATAGTTGTTGTTGAACTCCTACCGCACGTTATAGAATATTGAACGCGTTAGAGTGTAGCATCCACACGTGTTGGCTGTGTTGGTGGCTTGTAATCTGAAATGGTAAGTTGAGTTAGTTATAATCTTATAATGTGGTGTCAATTGATTCCAGTTATTATTAATTAGTTTTAAATGATTTTTCTTTCAAGTTATTAGCTTATAAATTCACTTTATAAATTTAATTAAAATGTGCAATGTTAATTGATATGACTAACAAATCTAAGATAAAGCATAGGTATTGCTCATAATTAGAAATAAAATATATACCTTTTCATGCAAACTATCATTCAAGAAAGCATTTTTTACATCCATCTGAAAGAGATTTCATTTACGAAAGGCCAGGAGAGTGCAAATAGGGGAGAGATGAGCAACTTGAAAAAAAGTCTCCTCATAGTTAATGCCATATTCTTGTGTAAAAACCTTTGGCAACAAGTTGAGATTTATACCTCTCAACAAAACCATCTGAGCGAGTCTTGATCTTATAGATCCACTTACAACCAATCATAGACTTTTTAGGAGGCAAATCAACCAGATCCCATGTATGGTTATTAGATAATTCATCAAATTCCTCAGTCATTGCATCTTGCATAAGGGATTAGTGGAGATAATAGGAGTGAGGCTCATGCAAAGTTGTAAGGGCAATGTAATAATAGAAATCATGCAGATGAGTAGGAAGAGATCTTACCCAAGAAGAACGGTGAAGGGAAATGTTGGCTATGTGATCTGCAAGCAGGGTAGGAATAGGGATTGCAGTCGGAGAGGGAGGCTACTCAAGAGACGAAGATCCTGGCCTAAGAGTTTCCAACGAGCGAGTAGGTGGAATGCATGGAACATCGAATATGGACATAGATAGAGAATGATTGGAGGGCTCATCTGGAAAAAGTTATAAGGAAGAGGATTGAGAAATAGAGGGACTAAAGGTGGATACCTCACTAAACAAGTGATGCTCTCATAACACAACATGACGGAAAATGTGGAAGCGATGAGTAGGATTATAACACCAATAGCCCTTCTGAGTCTCGTCATTAGGATTGAACAAAAAAGCCGGCCGAATATTAATTCTATTTTCTCGACTCAACCCGAAATTGCTCGACCCATTTAGCTTCGGTATCGGAAATGAAAATTTTCAAACCATTTAAAAAACACTCTGTTATTAACGGATACCCGAATTACACAAAAAAATGAGGTTGTTTTTGCCAAAGATATCTAACACAACTTTCTCTCTCTTGCATAGGATTGTTCACCATCTGCCTCCCTCAGTCCCTCTTCTCTCTCATTCGAACTTGAAGCCTCTTGTAGACTCAGCTCTTTCTCTAGTCTCTTGCATCTCTCTCATAAACCTAGCAGAAAAAACTATCTCCCAGCTCTCTCTCTCTTTGTGTTTCTCACTCTCTAACTTTGTCTCTCTTACTCGCTCTCTGTGATGGTTGGATTGTGGAAGCTTTCACACTTGCTGATTTATATGATTAGGTGGGTTAGTTATGAGGTGTTACGGTTAGGGTTTGTATTGGGTTTCCAGCAGAAGGTTACTGTCTTAGGCAATGTTTTGAATACTGTGCCGGATGCCGTACCGGTCAAGGCACTGGAGCAAAATATTTCGATATCGGTACCGTTTCAAGAAAGTTGATATATGAATAAATTATATATATATAAATATATATAAATTACATTCTAAAATAATAGTCTATATATGAATAAATTATATATAAATACATATATATAAATTATAAATAACTTAGTCTGAATTGGAGGTAAAAAAATGAGCTTGTAGTTTGAAAAAATGAAAAAAAAATTAAAGACCGAAATACAAGCTGGTACAAGCTGAAATATCGGCCGGTATTTAGATCGGTACGAAATATTGCAATACCTGTACCGGACCAGTGGCCGGAACGGCAAATACCGGTCGTACTGGCTGGTACGACATTTAGAACATTGGTTTTAGGGTTAGAGGTTGTATTTTTACATTAATGTTTTGTTTTATATTTCTAATGAAGGTGTTGTGCTTGACATGGTTTGATTCTGATTCACTGTGCTTGACTCCCATCATCCTCAATTGCTTTTATACATATCACTTTTTTGTATTTATTTATGGGTCTCCAATGCTTAGTTGATTACATCAATGATTTATTTTATTTTTTTCGGGCCTTCAATTTAGGAAATATATAGAAACCAATTTCAGATTAAATGTGTCTTTTAATTTAAAGAGACTTCTGATCTATAAGAAGATCATTTTGGTGAGTTGATTTTGTAGACTAGGGTTTCTGATTTGGGTGTTGTAGTGGAGTGTATAAAATATGATGTGATGTAGAGGAGGTGAGATGGGAATGAGAAGAAGGGTAAACTGGGTGTTAAATATTGATTTTTCAAAAAATAAACTGTTGTTGCACGCGCGCGCGCACACACACACACATATATATTAGTAATACTTGAAAAGATGGTGGGGGTACATTCCTCTATTCTAAAACAATGCCTCATGATTAGTACTATATATTGATATTGCCAAGCAGAGGGAGTATGCATTTGCTGATGGTTAGGAGGGCATGCAGTAGATAGAGGGTGCTAGCTTGTATGCCCCTGTATCTGCAATGGTGCTCAACTTAGGAAAAATAGTTACAACATTAATTGCTCAGACGGGGCTCATTATGTTCAAGAATGAGATCCTCATGACAATTGCTTGATGTTTGATATCAACCCTCAGCCCCTTCTCCATTTTTATCTATTCTATTTTCCTCACTTTTAGAAACTCTCCCAGGGTTTATACTTTGGTATCATTATTGATTAACAATGCCTTAAATATATACATGCTTGTTACCTTTTACACTATAAGTTTAATGCATTATTGGTGGGATTGTAGTGATAAATATGATGAGGAGGCTAATATTGGGATGCATATTTTACTTATGCATATATTTAAAACTTGGTAAATTTGGAGCTGCCAACTATTATATGTTTGTCTATGTGATGCAAATTGGATGGAGTTGGGAGTTACATAATTTACACTTCAAATGTACAGAAGAATTCTGAAGTGTTGAGCCTTTTCTAGTCCATCATTAAACTCCTCGATGGAATGTTTATATGTTATTTAAGAGACTTGTAATAAGCAGGGATGAATGAGACTGAGTGAAGTGCATGCACCTGAGGATGAAATCATGAAACTGAAGCTTTCAGTGGCTTGCCATGCAATTTATATTGTTGATATAATGTTCGGAGACTTTGGCCATGTGACATACAATTTATATTATTGATGTGGGATGTTCAACAAGATATGGATGCTCTTATTGATTTGATCCATTTAATGGAAACATTTTATTTGATGTTGAAATATCATGTGATTTGATTGAAATGTGGAGAGTAAACATGGGTTCAATTTGAATGCTCATTTGGGAATTGGAAAAATTTTTTGGGGACCTCCCAAATAGAATGTAATCATCTATACCAATTTCAAATTGATAATATCTATAGCTCATCTTCCCATAAATGATGAACAAAACAAGAATATATTACTTCTAAAAGCAATTTAGCCTATAAATATTCCCAAAAGTCATTTAAGTGATAAGAAAATTAGGGTCTAACAATGAGAAGAAACACAAAGCCATCCGGTTTGACAATACAATGAACCCTAGGACATTCATCATATTGTCAATTTCAATTACATTGAAATTTAAGAACAAACAGACTCTACAAATTAGTGCACGACCACAACCTCCATCGCAAAATCACATAAGAGCATTGGAACAGTTTATTTCAATTTTTCATTTTTCACAAAAGAGCATGGCAATCACATTTTTCATTTTTCTAGTATACATAAAAAAAAAAAGGTCTGGTCGGAATGCCTATTTCTGCCGATCCTACTGTTGGGTCGGGTAATCGACCAGCCGAAACATGTTTATTTTCAGGTCAGGTCGAAAATAGTGTTTTTCAAGTCGGGTCGGGTTGGTGAACAAACCTACTCGTTGTAGCTAAGAAAGCAACAAAGGTGAGAACATGGCTCCAGCTTTGTATGTTCATGAGACTGAACAATGACAAATCAAGCAGAACCGAAGGAACAAAGATGTTGATAGTCAGGGGAAGATCTAAATAGAAACTATATGGAGATTGATTTGAGATGACCAGACTTGGAACTTGGTTAATGGTATGAACCGTAGAAAGGACAGCTTTACCCCAGAATGAGATAGAGACTTTAGCAGAGAGGAGAAGAGTCCGAACTGTGTCAAGGATATTTTGAAGTTTTCGTTTGACTTGTCTATTCCGATGAGAGGTGCCTAGATAAAAGGTTTGGTGGATAGTGTCAATGATTGCAAGATACTTTGAAAAGCAGATTGTTTGCATTCAAGTGTATTGTCAGATCGAGAAATTTTGATATGTTTAGAAAGTTGAGTTTCAATCTTTTTTGTAAATTTGTAGTAAATATGCAATACTGCAGAACGAGAGTGCATAAGATAAATCCAACTTTAACGAGTGAAATCATCAATGAATATAACTAAGTAACGAAATCCACCAATACAAGTTATGGGGGGAGTCCCCAAATATCAGAGTGTAACAAATAAAAAATACTAGTAGACAATAACTCACTACTATAAAAAGACAAAGCAAGTTGTTTTCCTAACTGACAACAAATACAATCAAAGGTATCTTGGGACACAAAATCTACAACCTCGAGAAACTAACTGTTGAATCTAAGATGAGGATGCATTACCAAGTCGACAGTACGAGAGGGTGAAGGAAGGAGAAACAGATCTGACAGCAGAAACACCAACGGGTGGAACTGGAGGAACTGATGGAAGATGTAAAGTGCTCATTGGAAACATACGCTCCATTCTAGAGCCTGTCCACAGATGTGATAGCAGAAACACCAACGGGTGGACATGGAGGAATTGATGGAAGATGCAAAGTGATCATTGGAAACATATGCTCCATTCTAGGGCCTATCTCAAATGCATCTCCAGTCTGTGGATTTTGCAGAGTACAACTGGAGTACTAAAAAATAACATGGTAGCCAAGTTGAGCCAATGGCCCCATAGACACCAAGTTATAAGAGAGTTTAGGAACTTGAAGTAACTCAAAAATTAAAATATAGGATGTAGAGATAGAGTTTATACTAGGAGCAAGTATATTGGATCCATTGGCAGTGTGTATAGCAAGTGGTGGATATGCAAATACATTTTAGTGAACAAGAATGATGAGGGTGTTATATGATTGTTATAGGCAGAATCGATAACCCAAGAGAGAACATAAAGAGCAGAGGAGGACGATGCATTATCAAACCGAATTAGGACCTCAAAAGAGATTCTCCAAGTTAGTTGTCGAGAGAGTGGCAGTGGATCCAGAAGACTGAGACGCATCTCTGAAGGTTTCAGAGATCTCAAGAGTGTCTGAACTAGAAACATTAGTAGTAGGAGGTCCTTTCTTATCATGACGGTAACAGGTTTGGATGACATGGCCATGACGTTTACAATAATGAAAAAATAGCTTATTGGGGCGATGGTTGCTAGGACCATGCTTTCTAGAACCAGACTTTTGAGGTTGGTCAGAGGAGGAAACTGATGGAGTGGTAGCCAAGACACTGAGTTTGTTCTGAGTTTGTAATGTTTGCAGATGAGTTTTCTCATGAATTAGCTCATTGATAGTAATATCTAGGGAAGGAGTCAAAGTGTGATTAAGCTGTTGACTACGAATCGACTCAAAGTCATCCTGTAGGGCAATGAGAAACTGATAAAGACGATGCTGGTCATGATGAATGACATACATGTCAGCATCAGTGGCATCTTGTTAGAGTGGGTCAGAAAGATCAATCTGATTCCAAATGTGATGAAGGTGATCAAAGAATTCATTGATGGATTGACCTGGCTACTGTTTGAGCTGATACAGCTCGACCATAAGCTAGTACTCTCTAAATCCATGAGGGGTAGCATAATGCCTGGCTAACATAGTCCAAGTAGATAGAGTATCATCAAAGCTACCAAGTAGGTTGGAGATAAATCACCCGTGCAATAGAACCAAAGTTCACGACATTTAAGAATGTTGCGAAAAGACTAAAACCACACCAAATAATTTTTACCATCTAATATAACTGGAATAAGATGACAAATCCTATTGTCTTAAGCTATTACAAGACCAGATATGCAAAACTAGACTGTAAAAATGAGATGAGCACACAAAAATATGCAAAATACACTTGGATAAAAAGTTAATATTGAAGTCAAAGTCAACGGTCAATAGTATTGACATGGAAGGCTACTAACGTAATAGAATGACGCGGTTGTTGACAAGACTATGACTGACGTGGCAATTGTGGGTGAAGAGGGAAAAGTTTCCTAGGTGGGGAAGCTAGGGTATATTAAAAAGAAGAGATTTGTCAAACCCAGGTTAGATAGTGATTGCCAATTCTAAGTGGTGGTCAGAAGCCCGTGATTCGGCCAAGTTGTTGTTTATATAAACATTGATGGACAGAAAAAAAAAATTAACAGAGGTACTCTTATTTTTAAATAATGCATACCACATATTGCTAATTTAAACAAAAGATATTGAACAAGGTGTCAAACCTAAGTACCTAAAGCATATTGGGTATTGACTAAACTTTCTTATAATTTTAAAATTCACATGCCAAATTTGGGAATTATATATATGAAATTTGTTGATGATTTTATATTATTTGAGATGGAAAAGAAGAATGTGGTTTATGGAAAGATGAAGAATGATGTGGGAGGGGTTGTGAAACATCAAATTAGATTTTCTCTAATTGCTTGACCGAATTGGATGGTCAATACAAAAACGTGTGTGATCCAAAAATCCTCTGTAAGCAAAATTAAATATTATAAGATCCACATGATATTCTTATCTACATTGAGAATGAGATCATCCAAATTCATGATCAGATGATTAAAGAGGATCTGCATTTGTGAAAAAATCCACGCTCGAAGGAGAAGAAGGTAGATTAGATGTGGACTCCTCAATAGTGCGGATATGATCATAAGAAGCAAGTTGGCAACGATAGTGGGAATTTGTCGAAATGCTAGCGGTAGTGCTTTATGGGTTTGTTTCAAGAATGATCAACGCACACTTTCAAAGCAGATCAGGCCCACCTTCAAACTACTTTAGAAAGGGCCAAGGGGACTCGTTGATAGTATTGATATGGAGTCCTATCAACAAAGGAAATATATCAAGTATTTCCTCATGGACCATCGAATCAACAATTATGGATACCCAGAATCTCCAATCCTCAAACCACAAATCATGTTTGTGGGGTGGGAGTATGACCCTCTTGGATTTGATTCCCAAACAAATTTCTACCATGATTTCCCCCCTCTATCCCCCACACAACACCCATTATTTTTATGTGATTCTCTTCGGTTGTTGCTCATTAACAATATTAAAGAAGAGATATAACAAAGACACAAACGCTTGATCGATCTCCCGAAAAAAATCTTAGATTGATATTACTTTGTTCCCCGTGAGAACTGTGGTATATTATGCGTAGTTGACGTATAAAATTAATTAAAATGTACCGTGCACATGATCAGTAAGTGTGATTGAGGATGACAAAATTTATGATAAATGGTAACATTGTTATCAAATTTTAATATTACTTTGTTGGGTCATATAACACAAATATTATAAGATAAAGAGAGTGACAGATAACAAACATGGAACCAGTTGTTCCCACAAGACAATGTTAACAAAGTCACCTTCTAAAAATAATCAATTCATAAACTTCAAAGTATGTTTAGGAAGCCACCACATATATAATATAAGACAATTATTCATTTTCTCTTCAACTTGAAAATTTGCTCTCAAGCTGTTGCAATTGGACCCAAGCCATTTGTTGCCCTCATGGCTTCAAATCTTGGCTCCTTGGCCTGGAACTTGAGGCCAGCATACAGCTTCATGTAGTCCTCAAACACGAATTTTGGGTAAACATGGTTCTTCTTCTCCTCATCATCTCCCTCTTTCTCTACCAGTGCTGGTGCTGGATAAATTTCAGCATCACTGCCAGGGTTGTAGAATGAAGCTATTGACATTCTGTTCCCATCAGTTTGGGCTATCACTCTGTGCAGCACACTCTTGTACTTCCCATTGGTGATGACCTATGCATGCATATACATTCAAGATCAGTTTAATGTCATCATATTAATTGTACTGGGACTCATTATAGGCTAGCCAATGTGGTGTGTGTTGGGTCATGTGTCGATAAACAGACTTGCATGAGATCCTGGTAATTAAGATAACTTGTTGATTTTTGATCATCTGTTCCCCAAAAAGTTCTGGGTTTTTTTTTTTTTTTTTTTTCTTATAACAATAAATTATTCTAAATTTAATTTCTTATATATATACCTCGAGCTGGTCACCAAGGTTGATGACAATGGAATGGCGCATAGGAGGCACGTCAATCCAGTGACCATCTTTGAGAAGCTGGAGACCGCTGACCTTGTCATCTTGGAATAGAAGGATAATGCCACCAGCATCGGTGTGGGCACGGAGACCCTTGATCAGCTCTGGCTTTGGGCATGGAGGGTAGTTGCTAACCTTGGTTCCAAAACTTGGACCTTTTGATCCACACAATGCCTTTTTGAGGTAACCTCTCTCTAGTCCAAGATTCTCATCTAACAGCTCTAGGAGTTCCTCTGCCAGTTTTTCCAACTTCACTGCAAATTCCTTCATGATCTTCCTGCAATATTATCAGAACTTCTAAATATTATTTTGGATGTTCAAAGCACTTCTGAGTACATGAATGGAAGTAATCTCAGATATAAGTTCAGGCGTACATATCTCATTTTACTTTTTTTCTTAACAAAAATGTCTTCCACGATATTTTTGCACAAATTGCAGACTCTTTACATACCTGTAATCATCTTGGAGGTCTGGAATCTCAGAGATATTGGAGCAGGGGAGATGGCGTAAGTGGAAGGTGCTTTCCCAATCCATGTCATGGACCTCAGCCTGAACACCCTCTAGACCCTTGCTTGCCATCAGTTGCTTGAACCTTTGCTCCATGCACTTCTTGTAGTGCTCCTTTGTCAACCTCTCCACAGCATCCATGAACTCATGGGATATGCCATGATTAAGCAACTGCATATACATATAGAAATTTCAGAAAGGAACGCAAAACAGTACTTAACCCATAACTGGAATTGTAAATTAATGAGCAACTCAATAATGGATGCGCAGCTAGGAACAAATTTAGCAAGGCTTAGCTCGAGCAGAGTACTGATACTGATAGGTACCTCAAAGAAACCCCAGTTTTCGCATGCATCTTTGATCTTCTCCATGGTTGGTCCTCTCTCCTCACCGTTTAGCTTCTCCAAGTTTATCACCGGGAAGTTCTCCATCTCTCGCTCTCTCTCGCTCTCTGTCCTCCTAAAGCAAGCAAACTGTGTTTTTTTTTCTCTCTCTAAGCAAGCAAGCTGTGTTCGATGCTGTGCTGTGAGAGTTCGGTGGTATTTATAGGGGTTAAATGCAAAGGGAGTCGTGAGGAAATGGAACAGCTATGACCTGGAACTCGGGTGCCATCCATATATTTTATCATGTTTAATCGACGACGTGACTTATTCTAAAGCAAACTCAAGTAGTATTTTACCATTGGAATTATTTGTACAAACCTGCTAAGGTCGCTTTGCTTTGTTGAACCGTCTGCTACGAAATGCGGTTGGACCCCACCTTGGTGACTCCAATTTTGACCGATCACCATGACACTAACCATAGCTTGCCACCGCTACTTCCATAAATATGAAATATTTGATAACATAAAAATAAATTTATAAACTAATTTTTTTAACATAAAAAAGAACGTGATTTGATATGATATATTAGATTATAAAATTATTTTTATTATAAAATAGATCTAATAGATCACGTGAAATTATATCAATTTATGTATAATCCTTCCAAATTTATATTATTAATAGGGGTCAAAGGTAGTATGTCCCGACCGAAGATACCGATTGGACTGAAAAAATACATGGTCGGTTTCGGTCTAGAATGTAGGAGAATTTCGGTATTCGGTCTGATCAAGGGGTGGGAGTTTCTCGAACCGGACCGGCCGAATAGGAAATTTTTTATTTTTTTCTATAAATATATTATTTTATTTAATAATAATATAATAAATTATGTAATTTTCATATAACCTATCACTATTTACAATATAAAATTTTAAATATGTAATTAAAAATTAATATTATATTAATCGTATATTATCAATTAACCTATCAATTCACAATTAACTAATGTATGACATCTTTGAGACTATGACCTAAGTTGCAACTTGCAAGTAAATATAAAGCATGTATGGATGTATGGATAATTAAGTTATTTATGCTTAATGCTTCATATACAAAATGTAAAAAATTTTAAATAGCTCATTATGCATTAAGTTAGAACTATCATAAATTATAATACATTCACATACTCTAAGTTAGTAACAAAGTAACAATTAACATCATCAGTATAAATTTATAACTAAACTAAATTACTATAACTATAGTCTATAATTATAATTGAATCACTATAAGTCTATAAGACTATAACTATATATAGTATTAAATTATTAATATCGCTATGACTAATGACTATATCACTGAGTCTATGACCATATATTATTATATAGTATTAGTAATTAATACCAATATTAGTATAGTATAGTAAAAATTTAGTATTAATATCACTATATCATTATAATATATATATACACACCATATGTAGTAGTAAGTTAGTAATACTATAAGTCTATAATAGTATAATATATAGTATTAGTATATATTATAAGAGTTATCATTAATTATTTTTTTAATGAGTTAATTAAATAGTCCACATTAAATAGTTTGCATTATTTTAATTTTACAAATTTTAATAATTTTTTTAATTAATTTATGTGCCAAAGAATCATAACTTAAAAAATATATAATCTGCAAGTAAGAGGAAACGGCTCCGTTTAGTACCAAAATGGACCTAAACGGCATGGTTTAAGTCCTTTAGTTGAATACTAAAACTGACTATTTCACTCAACCCAGTTTGTTTGTTGTTGTTGTCTTTTTTATTTATTAACTTAGATCCCTAGTTCATTTCTTTTTCTTCTTCCTTTTCAAAACCCTAGCAATCGTTGCCCCCCATCTCCAGCAGCGGTGCCCCTCCTTCGCATCCCCAGAAATTTCAAGTCGGCAGCCCCTCCGTCTCATGGTTCTCTCTCTCTCTCTCTCACAACATTAACTCAACTCTCGAAAAAATTAAGAGAGGTCTATTGCTTAAGATTTGGTAATGTTAGAATGTTAGAGCCAAGTAATATTTATTATATATATATACACATTGAGAGATATCTAATGCTCAATGTAATTGGAAGTTCATGAATTTATAAAAATCAACGGTGCTCGGAATGAGTTGGACCGAATGGGACCAACCAGACTGGATCATCCCAAATGGGACCGGACCGAATCGGTCCTTATGCATTTCAGTCCGGTCCAGGGTGGAAATGGACCAAATAGGTCCGGTTTGGTTTGGTCCACAAAATCTCTTCGGGACCAATCGAACCGGACCGGATTGAATTCACCCTTAATCATTATCTTAACAATAGCATGAACTCTTGCATTTCTTTAGGAATTGATCAAAATTTGGCCAATTTGATCTGTTGTTCCCGCCCATGTTATCACTAAATTTAGGAGTTAATGTAGTTCTGTACCTATGGTGAAGAAAACATTGTTCTCCGATTCATTTCCCACAACAATCTACAGAAGTGAAAGCCCTCGTATTCACCTCACACGTTAATAAATACACAGGTTAATAATGATCATTCTTGTTATACGGGTCTAGTATTTCAACAGGACATTCATTTTCCCTTTCCTTATGGACCACTGATTGAACTAATTAGCATATTTTTTTTTAAAAAGAAATCATAACCTTTCAACGGCTTCTAATTAATCAATTACTTCATTGTGGGCATTGGAAGAAAAATAGGTAGGCCTACCTATATGGCCTACATTGGACATGAATGTCTTTTGTGAGGATTAATCATTTTCGTCCAAGTGTTGAAAAGTCTTAAAAAAATTATTAAAGGGCTTTTAGGTAAGCAACCAAAGGGAATGAATCCCATTAATATGAACTGCCCAAACTCCGAATTAATTAACTATTTTAACATATATTATATGCATGGTTTTCCATGACGAGATCTTAGTGGGAGACAGTTGGATACTTTAGTTAGGCTTCTCTCTCACATTGATCTTACTCAAATATTTTAACAATTTTGTAGATTACAAATTTTATATCTATCGGATGTTTGATGGCATATCTACATGAATTTGAGGAAACTCAATGCATTGGATAAAATTTGGCTTAATGGGCGAGCCAGTGTACCCTGCCTGTCAACCTATCTACCCAACCTGCAACCATGACTTGGCCGTGGATCTTTGTGGGACCCACGGCCAAGTCATGACCATGGGTGGCATTATGGGTCTTTAGAGCCTCACAGTCAAGTCGTGATCGTGGGATTTTGCAACCCAGGGCCAAGTCGTGACCGTGAGTTTTTGCAACCGATAACCAAGCCATAGTAGTGAATATCCACGATCCATGGCCTTGTTTTGGCCTTCTGTATCTTTGTAAGAACCCACGGCCATGGCACAGTCATGGGTATGTTGTTCTTTCATTGTTTTCTTTTTAAATTTTTGGTTGGATTTATGTATTTGAAATTTGATCTATATTTTGGGATTTGAATGTGAAGACTTGGGATATGGATTTGAAGACTTGGGATTGGATTTGTGGGTTTGTCTAGTTGGAGTTTTGTTGGGCGAAGTACGAATGATAGGTTGAAAAATTTGCCCATCCGTTAGACATGGGTGGATAGACAACAACTCAAAGGTGGGGTGGAAAATGACCACCCTGCCCATTCGGGTGCGAGTGCGAGGGGAGGGAAGGGTGCTACCTAGTTGTTCGAGATTTTCCACCCAGCCTATGAGGGTGCAGGGAGCGGGGGAGGGTGCTACCCTCCCGATCCCAAGATAAATGGCCTTCTCTCTCTCTCTCTTTAGGAATGTTTTGTGATGCCTTTTACAATTGCTACTTCGATACTAATCATAAGTTGATGACTTATTTTATAGATATGTTTTGGGTTTTTGGGATTGCCTTGAGATTGTAGATAATGATAATTGAAATGTACATGCTTACATTTGAATATTTTTGAAACCATATTTTACATGTATGGTTTTACAAAGTTCTATCCCGCTAAACCAAGGAATTCGACAGAGTATCAATTGTATGTGAAAAAAATGTGTTGATTTTCATGTGTTTACCGAAAGTGTGAAATATTGTGAATCAGAGAACTGATGAGACCCGTAACTGTTTGTTTCTTCTTCTTCTTCTTTTTTTTTTTAAATAAAAATAAGGGACACGAGTAATCTTTATCCACAATGATCATCACTATGAATTAATGCGCGGCTTTAATTACAAGAAACATTAATCAAGTCCTAACCATGTCGTTGGAAAGAATATGTTCTTTTGTCATTTATTTTTATCAATTTAAGTTTTTAAGATAAGTGATAATTCTTATATGCATTTTCCAAAACATGCATAAGAGTAAATTAAAATGAGAGTTTGTCCTTCTTAGAATAGTACTCATTTACATCTAGTGTTTCTACTCTGCATCCCTCATCAATTTACGTCATGTAAATGCTATATATAAATATATATATATATAGCACACAAGAATGGGAAATATTGGTGATGATGATCAACCAATCGCATAGCTCCTCATGATGTAGTGTGTCATTCAGAGTGGTAAAATACATATGTATGCATGCATAAAATGAGTACTGTTATACCAGGGCCGGCTCATCAATAGGTTCGGGTGCCTAAGGTTAAAATTTTGATTGAAGCTTTTTTTTTAATAAAGTAAAACTAAATAATTTTAATTTTAATTTTTACATTTCATTTTTATTTAAAAATAATTCCAATCATTTTGCAAAACAAAATTACTGATTAAGATTTTATAGTACTACATTTTCAATTAATAACCGACATAATCTTTATTAGAAAACTTTCGATTGAGAAAGAATTTTATCAAATCTTGTTTTACAAGACGTGCTTTAGACTCTTAGTGGCCGTTTGGGAATACTACTGTTTTTATGTATTTTTAGAAATCTCAAATTCAACATTTTCTCTCTCATAATTAATTTCTCAAAACCTAATAAAATATCTTAACTTAAACTATTTCACTATATATTATTCACAAATATTATGAGATATTCTTAGTATCTAAACGAGTCTTAAAAAGTAATTATAATAATTATTGTCAATAAAATTCTATAAATAACCTACACATTTGGAAAAAAGTGACCCCTCGCGACCTCTACAAAGAATCATACAAAAAAAAAAATTATGAACACTCGAAAATTAGATTTTGTTATTTATAATTTTCATATTATATATTAAATTAATAATGACAAAAGAGAAGTCTATTCTTAGGAGAGTAATTGAAATAATTATTATGTGAAATACTTTTAAAACTAACATTGATGTAATATCTATTCGATACTTTTGATGTTTTCTTATTGACTTAATTAATAATTTTAATTGGGTATTTTTTGAATCGCCTAATTGAAGAGTCGGCCTTGTGATTATTGAAATAATCACATGATGAATTACTGAATGGAGTCCTTCTTCGATATTGGTAGGCATTGATGGAGACAGAACAAGAAGGACAAAAAATAGAAGCTGACCAACTTGATCAAGCTTATAAATTAGGCAAGTGGCCGTATAAACTTGTATGTATGGATGCATGCGTTTCTTTCTAATCACAAAATAAATGTTTGAAATTCCTTTGACCAGACCCATGCATGCCATCTTCGTATAAGAAGCTGGAAGGAATCTATCGGTCGGCTAGGTTCATGTGTTGTCGCCTGGAAACTTCATCTGTCAATTTATTCATGACTTAATTTCTTTTCCCTTTTCCATTGTTGTTGACCTTTTGCTCCGCATCATGACGTTGGAAGTTCAAAAGACGATAAAAATTAAGAAATTAGATTCAAATGTTGCACTATTAACGTCATTAATCAAGGTCAAAATTAGACTAGCTAGTGGAGTTTCCTGATCATTATTTTTCATGTGCAATATATGCTCATGACGGTGGCCATCCTACTTTTTGGTTATTTTTTTTTAAATAATGTTTGATGTAGTTATGGGTTCTACAAACGGTGTACATTCCTATTGAAAAAGAATGAGGTGATCTATTATTATAAACTTAATTTTTTCATGTGAGTTTCATATTTACTCATTTTTTTCAAAATGAGTATGCGGCGCTTACGCACTTTATGAGTACTGCAAATATCATTTCTCTTTTATTTTATCCTAAATTAAATTATCTACAGTATAAACTTTGCTTCCATCTTCATACATATTCAGTGGCATGCATATTGTAAGTACTGTTACCAACTAATTGGTGCTTCAAATGTGAACTTTGTTTTTGAGTTGTTGCATGATAATTTATTGAGCTCTTGATATTAGGAAAATGCTAAATCCTCAGGAAAAAATGGCTGGAAAGAAGAAAAAAAATGCTAAAATCATCAAAGGACGGATTGACTTTTTCATTGAAAGAAGTAAAAAAGAAAAGGGGATGAAGTGGATTGTGCATTTATCATTTATGACACCTATTGAATATATGTGAGTGTGGTGGACTAGCAAGGGTAATCAAATTGTAATGGATGAAAATTAGGTTAATTTTTTTGTCAGATTGTAGTAGTGTTAATTTACCTGGTATGAAGTGTATGTATTTGAGAGCTTGTGAAATGTATTTGTCAAATTTTAATTGAATCAGCGATGTGCTGGTCTTGATAGATTGAAATTATGCAACTATATCTCTTAACTGTTTTGACAGATTGAATCAATGATGTGCCAGTCTTGACAGCTTTCTTATTGATATACTAGTTTTGACATAATATATTTGTGTTGATGTATTTGTAAGATGGTAAGAGGTTTGGTCTAAGAAAATGGCAGCATCCTTGATGCTAGTAGGTAATGTTTTGATAAATATCCTACCCTTCTAAACTGATTGTAACGATGCTATGATGACATGCAATAATTTATGTTGAAGCCCAAACAAAAGATCTCATTACAAATAGGCATGGTATTAATCTCATAACATTTTGGGCCCAAGATTCTTGGCTTTGTTCATATATCTATGGTATCAACCGTATCCAAGATTGTTGCAATCGAGCACAATGACTACTAAAGCCGTGGAAAAAATAAAAAAGCACAATTGACCCACACACAATGCCATATGGACCATCATGCCATTGTTAACATAGCATAATTACAATTACCCATGTTCCAACATTTGCAATCTTAATATACAGATTCAAATCATAACACAAAAACACAAATTTCGATTTGACTACCATCAGCTTCAACTTTACAACATAATTCATATTATATTATGATATATTTTGGTAGCATTAATCGATCACCATTATCACTCTTTGCCTAGATACCTCGTCCTCATACATTAAATGACTCCACGTAGCTTCTGCATTCAATAGTTCATTTAACTCCCACAATCATTCTCCTATAGTCATACCATATTTGTAGATTTTAGATCAACCCAACAACAAAAATTGCTCGACCGCCCAAGCTGCATAACAAAATTACACCAAACCATTAGTTGAACATAGTTCTTATTAACCTTCTTCATAGACACTTCCCAAAAAATATTAAAAAAGCAAAACCAAGCAACCAAGGAACCTTCTGCTTGGCAATATCAAACGACTCTTATTTAACACAAAGAAGAACTAACATGTAAGGTGATATAATAGGCAGAATACAAAAACATTAGATGAAAGAATATTTTTAAAATGTAGAAACAATTTTCATAGTCAGCCCCAACAATGAGCACATACTTAGCAAATTTACGCTATCAAACGTCTTAATATATACTTTGTATCTTATACTTAGTCTGCCATATTATGGTCTGGCTGATGTGGCTAAAGAATTGATCTACAATCTCAAACTTGCATTAATTATATAGTTAAACCAATGATTGTATTATTTTAAGTAATATCTAAATTCAGCATAAATAAGTGTTACCACATAATACGGACAGATATCGACGTCTACATCTTGATATGTAGGAGTACAACAAGAGATCTTCTCATCCAAAAGTTGAAAAGACAGTTGTACCTACCAAGAATATAAAAGAAACCCACAATTAATATCATCAAAGAATCATGGAAATATAAACAATACTTGCAAATAATACCACAATTGATTGAGTAGTAAAGGCTATAGGAAAGTCACGCTCAGCCAAGCTAGGTGAGCCATACTCTGTCACAACTGTTTGATCTAGGTGTTAGAAACTGGCCTATGTTTTCTAAGCGCAACTACAAGACTTTTTAATTTTTCAGACCCCTTTGTCACCCTTAACGACTCAGTTGAACGATTATCACATACTAGCTGGATGTCAACCCACTCCAGCTTCAAATTACTTAACTGAGTCGTTAATTTCCCACAACTTTCATCTGAGGTGCCAGCAATTGAAGAAATTTCGTAAAAAGCCTTGTTCAATTTATTAATTTGGTGTACATTTGGACTATAACTCAAATCATCATGGCTACTTTGGACAAGCATGTAATCTCATTTCAGGTCTTTCGTCCACCTATCAAGGAAGTATTTTGTAGACAACTGTTCCTTGTCTACCCAAAATGCACTTAAAAGCAAACCACTGACATGTGCAGCTCGCTTCGCACTTTTCCTCATTAAACTCAATAACATATTTTGTACTTTTTCTAAACTCATCCATAACTCGGACTTGATTGGCCACATGATATGTAGAAATCCCTCATTCACTTCGAACCATTGAGGTGTAAAAATAAATCAACCCTCTTAACTCTTATTGAACTTCTTTAAATTTTACATTTGTATAAGCTGCTTGAAAGTGCCCCTTCAATGTTATAAAAAGTTATGCATGAAATTTGTGTGTGGAATGATCTGAAGTTAGCTGCGAGCTCATTCTCAATCTTGCGCCTAAATGCATTATCTACTAATCTAAAAATTGCTTTAGTGTTGTCTTTGAATTTATGTAATCATCAAAGAATTCATTCGTACCCTTGCTTCTCTAAGTAGTTGACATTTCTGCCCAAAATTCATTCCTCACGTACGCTAGCACCCACAGATGAGGCTCGGAATATAGCCATTCAAGCCATGAATTTGTGCCTGCATACGAGTGAAGTAGTTTTTTAGTGCTTCAGCCCCTCCTAACCCAAGCCGAAGTAATGTGACCTGATGTATGTAATTACATGCATCTCTTTCTCCAAACGTCAAATTCTCATACCCTCTTGCCTCAACGATGTAAGAATTGTAGTTCTTGCTCAATTGAATGCCATCTATATCATTGTATTCTAGTCTTCTCTTCATCGGCTCATCCAACCTCTTTTGACATCTAATATATCTTGCTTTTCTAGGATTGAGCGCATGAGTGTGCTCAACGACAACATGGGTCAAGCAAAATTCACTTTCAGATCCCAATATCACATTGATCTTTCCCTTGCATCCGTTGTGTTACATTGGTATCGGTTTAAGAATATTCGATGATGTGCTCATAGATGTGCCTTGGGGGACACAAGCAAGGGTGAAATATCTTATTTTTCCATCTATTCCGACTTTGGAACTTCGCTTTGTCACTCCGAAACCAACTTGTTTTGCACACTTCGTATAGTATGCACTTACTTCCTCAACTGAGGAAAATGACATTCCCTGTTTTGGCTCCTCAACAATAACCTTACTAGCGACATTTGGTTCCATCTACACAACCATTAAGACATCCAATGCATTTTCTTATATATCATGATTAAACTTCATAGCAGACAAATTTTTAGTTATAAATTTATCATTTGCATTTTTATTTATTTATAGGTCAAAAAGAAAACAATCTCTTATGTTATAAGTTTAATTCATTCTTAGAATTAGATTGATAATATTAGAGGGATAAAAGATTTGTCTAATAATTAGATTCGCAATCAGAAAGGACAAATTTAGACCACCTCAAACCAAACCAACAAGCAATTAAAATGTACAAATATTTATCAAATAAATCCTTCGTGTGGAAGCATCTCAAGATTTGTATAATATGAAATAGTTGAAACTTTAAGATCATTATTTGGTAAAAGATTATCTTTATCTTGATAACCTATTTTTTTTTTTAATTTTTTTATATAAGTAGCTTTATCTTGAAAACTATTTCAAATGTAATGTATATTTTTATCAAATTTTACTTTTCCAACTAAAACAATCCAAGAAATCGGTAGATAAAAACAATTATTAGAACCATGAACCAAACCAGACCCTCTCTCTCTCTAAACCAGACCCTCTCTCTCTAAACAGCCTCTCGTCCGAATCCAGTTGGGGGAAGGGGGAGCCTCGGCTCCTCCTTCCTCGCCGTTTCCTTCCTCCCCTCGCCGGCCCTTCATCTCCGACGTTTATATTCTATTTTTTCGTAGTGTTTTTTCTTCGTTTTTCTGTTTTCTCAGGTTGCATAAGGGAGGATCGCCGTTTCCGGTCATTCTAGCCGCCATCTCATCACACACGCCACATCGGAAGGACGTCCAGGCGCCGATCTTCAACACCTCCAAATCCGGCGTCCAACGGAGAGGCGCGTAGCCCACACGCGCAGGACGAAACTTCCAGATCTCGTCGGCGCGTGGCCACCACGCGCCACTAGGGAGCCCTCTGCCGCCACCACGCTCAGCTTCTCTGGGTTCTCTGACTCCGGGGTTTCCAAGATCGACCGTCGGCTTTCCTCCCCGAGAAACAGTGCCCTGCACGAACCAATGCCGAACTTCTGTGCACTGTTCATCCGTGTTTTTTGTTGTTTATTTTTCTGTTTGGTTGTTTTCAGCACTTTGTAGTTAATTTTTCTGTTCTATTGTTATTTTGTTGACCCGAGTGTTGTGTTGGACCTTTGGATTGGACGTACTCTGTGGCAAGAGCTGTTCGAGAGTGTTGGATGATGCTACGCTGATGGTCGTACGGCCGGGCTTTGTGGTCCGTGCGTGAGTTAGGTGCCCGTCCAGGCCGATTCGAGATGCCGATGCTTGCGGTAGGCGTAACATCCGGGTTCGCACTAGTGCTTGGGGTCGTTTTTTTGGTGTTGTTTGGTTTGTATTTAGGTGTAGGTTTTGGTTTTAGTTAGTAATAATTTAGAAATGGGCTTTGGATTTGATGTCCATAGCAGTGCTCCATCTCATTCCTCTAGGGAGGTTGGGGGGTCGTTTAGTTCTGTTTTTACAGAACGCTTTCTCTGTTTATGAGAGAGTTTTTTTAGAAGTTAAGACAATGTCCGTCACTGGTTTGTGGCGGGGATGCCCCTGAGCTGATGCGTAGTTGACTTATAGTCTGGTTTTTCCATGTATTATTAAGTCACAGTTGTAACTTCGGTTCATTAATGAAATGAGTCTGATTTCTTCAAAAAAAAAAAAAAACTAAAACAATCCAAATAAGTTATGCTTGCAACAATTAAGCCTAATTTATATAAATTTGTTACTGAAAAGAAGTTCTCGAAAACAAGTTACTTTTCGAATGAAACAACTACATGATACCAAATTAAATTCATGGAAGGATGATACCAAATTAAATTAAGGAACTTCGCTCAAACACAGGACGTGTATAGTATACAAATTCAATTCATGTGTATGTTGGCAAGAAGAATGTGTATTCAAATTTAATTCCATGTCTTAGAATTTTCAAGTTTTCCATACCACAGGAAGTGCACCGCAGAGGTAAGATAGACAGAAGTCACGACCTCTAAAAGTATCCTTACCACAGCGGAAGTGGCTCAACATCTGGGATCGGAGTGGGCTTGGGGTCTGGGTTTGGAGTGGGCTCGACGTCTAGGATCGAAGTGGGCTCAATCATGTCTAGGCTCAGTCAACGGTGGGACGAGCAATGAAAATGATTAGATCTAGTTTGAGAGAGAGAGAGATAGAGCATAGAGAAGAAGAAGAAGCTTCTGTCTTCATTTTGGGTGCTAGTCCAAATTTCCGAAAGTAGTCCAAATCAAGGGAGGGTTGCCTAAGCTTCAGTTGAGAAAATAAAAAAGTAGTCCACAAAGGCCAAGTAGTAAATCTGTAACGACCCTGCCCTGCGAGGGGTGAGACTGCCACGTACATACCTATTTTTAGCATATTTTTCCTTTCATTTTCCTTCCTTTCTTTTTCCTTACTGACAGGGACGACACTAGGCATCTGCCTCTCTCTCTGCAGTAATGCCTTGCTCCCCAACCCTTTCGTCTTTTCTTGGACGTTTAAAACATTTAAATCAAAAGTGAGTCTAATACTCAGTAAGTAGTACACCATGCAGTGAACATACTAGGCATCTATTCTATTCCTTTTGAAAATATGTATACATAAACATTTGCAGTTCATTCCATGCATAAGCATTCTTAGAAATAATTAGGCTTTCATGCATAAACATTCTTTCATGCTTTTCATCTTTCATGCATAAACATTCTTTTCATGCTTTACATTTTTTCATGCATAGCATGCTTTTCATGCATTACATCTTTTCACTTTCATAGGCCATTGCAGACTGTTACGCCCCGCGTGCTAAGGTTAGCGGCCCTATGGCCAATGGATTCGCCTGTGACCACAGGTTGGAATCCCATTCCGTTAGGGTGCAGCACTGGGTGCACTACCAGATACTACTACCCGGCATTGCAATCTGCCCATTCATTCATTAGGTACCCATTTCCTTTCATGTGGCTGTTACGTATTTTCATTCATTGAAACTTTCGTTTCCTTTCATTCCTTTTGTACTTTCATTCATTTCAGTCATTTTCATTTAATAGTTCATTCATAGGAAAGGAACGTCACTTAAAAACATGAGTTTAAGATTATTTAAAAGCGTGAGCTTAAACATCTTCTAGAAGCATGTGTTTAAACATCGTTTAAAGCTTTCACGTCCTCTCAAGGCATGAGCTTAAACATCATTTAAGGCATGAGCTTAAATACCATTAAAAGCATGGCTTAAACATCATTTAAAAGTATAGGCTTAAATATCAATTAAAAGCATAGGCTTAAACATCACTTAAAAGCATAAACTTAAACATCAATTAAAAGTATAGGCTTAAACATCACTTAAAAGCATAAGGTTAAACATCAATTAAAAGCATAAACTTTACATCGTTTAAAAGTACGAGTATAAACATCATTTAAAAAGAAAGAGCTTAAATACCATTAAAATGCACGAGTTTAAACATCATTAAAAAGAAAGAGCTTAAACATCATTAAAAATAAAGAGCTTAAACATCATCTTTCAAGACATCCTTTAAAGCATCATTTCTCAGGGACATTAAAGCATTAGTTCATAGGGGCATTTTAAAACTCCTTTAAAGCATCACTTGAAGCATAAAACATGAGACGTTCCCTTCCCTTCCTTTCCTTTGCATTTAAACCTTTTCATCATCTTTCTTAGTTCAATGCATATGCATTTTCATGAACAAGATACATTTTCATGCTATACTACATATACGAATAATCATAAGTTTCTTGAGAGAGCATGCATGAAAATCTCATGACTTAGAATCTACATGCATGCATTATTTTATAAATATACACACAATTATAATCGATAGGGTACTTAACAAGAGCTATCAAGGAAGGGCTATACATACTATATTCATTTACTTAGAGAAACATTTGCAATAAGAGAGATATTCTTTCATAAAGAGAGCATGGTATAAGAAGCATGGTCATAGTTACTTTCATGTTCAAATGGACTCGCTAGTCCTATCCAATAAAATGAGATAGACATATTAACATCCACCTTACTTTGAACCTTACTAATCGATACGCTCACACGCTCACTTAAATTTCAACTTGGAATTAAACGTTTACTTAACCCGTTCGTCTACCCACCAAGCATGGCACTAAGCCAAAACATTAAAATCTTCATTTCAAACATTTTAAAGAAACTCATGGAAGTAAATAACATGCTTGCCATCTCTCTAAAATTAAATAAAAGCAAGATATAAAATTACAAGAACCCAAACAAAACCTCTAAACCGAATCTCTAACACCCCAAAAATAAATTACCAACCCAAATCTCAACACAAGGCACATAATATCAACATATATAATTTAAAATCACTTTAAATCATCACTTATGATTAAACCAAGTTTAAGAATAACTTAGCAAAATTCGAAATATAGGAAATCACATAGCAAAACCCACTTTAACATATTCGGTTTGGGCTGAAATTAAAGCACACATATTTATTTGCAATATAGGAAATTAAATACATCAAAACATAAGCTAAAACAACTCAATAGGCTTTCAAATCACATTAAAAGTAATTAAGTCAAATTAGAATTTTTTTTACCTTAAACTCTTAGCCCCTTCCAAAACACAAGTGGAAGATCAAATAGAGGGACAACCGTGTAGATGGGGAGCAACACGATATCATTGTTTTAAACCCCAAAACCGAAATATCAAAATCATCGAAGGAAAACCCACTTGATTAAACTATGGCTAATTTTTGAAATTCACAAGGGAAAGGGTTGAGGATGCTCTTACCTTGTTGTTTTCCTCTTGAGGAGAAGGAAAAATGGATGCTTGGCTTGAGATTGGAAGAGAAATGGAATGGGAGAGAGGGGCTTGTAGTTGCATGGTGAGGGCTGGAAGAGTTTTCTTCCTTTGCTTGCTCTAGACGTTGGTGGGTGCAAGAAGAAAAGAGGAATTGTTTTCTTCTCTTGCAAGCCGACGTATAAGGGAGAAAAGAAGTTAAATTGGCTTCTTGAGGAAGCTAAGGGTGAAAAGGGAAAGAAAGAGAATTAATTTTACCTTTTTGTGTAGCTTGACCATAGGGTGCAAGGGTGATGCCTTAGAATAAATTTTTGACCTTTTCTTCTCCTTTTTGTGGTCTTAGTCGATGGGGGCAAGGAGGAAAGAAATTTAATTACTTCCTATGTAAGCTTACGGGTGCAAGAAGCAAGAAATGGGTCAAATCTTATCACATAAGCTTGGAAGATAGATGTTGGAGATCTCTCCACCTTAAAAAAAATACTTTTCACCTACCAATCCAAGGGATGTGATTAATTGGGCTATTCCATAAATAAATAAAATTAAAGGGCTTAAGGAAAAATATTTCAAAGTCTTGAAAATAATATTCTTGACTCATTTTAATAAATCATACTTTTAAGAATAAAAATAAAACATACTTATCTTAGTTAAAAAAAAAAAGACATATTCATCTCAAAATAAAATAATTGAGAGTAGTAATAAAAATAATCTTTATTTTAAAATATTTAACTTAAAGAATTAATGAATTGACGTAAGAACCTACGTAGTAGGATTTGGGTATTACAAAATCGGTAGTAGATAAACCACAAGGGTATCATTACCCTATAAAAGAGAGAGAGAGAGAAGAGGAAAGGATACATTTGTTAAGTGTTTGATATTATAAAGAAAAGATAATCCATTAATAAAGAGACCTTTTTTTTTTTTTTAATTTCTTGAAAAATAGATCTTAGGACAAATGGCAAGGGAGGGTTCTCAACAAACATCCAAATCAAGGTTTGAAAAATTAGAATAAGGTAAGGACTGATTCAATAAATCGAGCGATTTATAACAATTTTGAACCAGTTATTTAAATACTAATAAAAAGTATGAAAAGAACATATATAATTCAATTCAAGCATTATAAAAGAGTATGAAATATAAATTCATTGACTAATTTCAATAAAAATATGATATGAATCTAAATAGTTTCAATAAACATGTAATTTATGTATTTAACCTCATTGTTGAGATTTTTTTTTTTTTTGTCTCATATATGAAGAAAATAAAGATCATTAAGTTATATGTACATGGAAAATGTAATACTTCATGCACAACAACAAATTACTTAATACAAAAGAGTCATTCACTCCTAATTTTTTATTCAACTAAAGAAAATAAAGAACTACGTATTTTATCCTTCAATTTTTCTGTGATTTGTATTGAATACAATGATGAAAAAGTTAGTATATATTTAGTTCTATCATGTTTTTGTACCAGAATTAAAAAAAAAAAAAAAACCTAGTTGTTAGACAACTTAAAAGCTAAATAAAATTTTGGATCGATTCAAGTCGGTTTAAAATCGGTTAAAATGGGTCTAAATCGACCTAAATCGGTCAATTGAAATGGTTTAATGAATGATTAAAAAATTCACCAATATGGATTCGGTTTCTTATTGATTAAAATACAGTTAATACAAAGTTAGGAAATAAGATTACATAAATCGATAAATGGCTCGATGATGTTTCATGGTCTGAAGCTAAGAAGAGATAATCGCTAAAACAATTTTGGGGGTAATCATAATTAGGGTCGTTGTAACACTGGTACGGTATGGTGTGTAGAAAGATTGAACTACAATAAATAGTTGTTGTTGAACTCCAACCGCACATTATAGAAGACTGAACACGACAGAGTGTAGCAGCCACATGTGTTGGCAGCTTGTAATCTGAAATAGTAAGCTGAGTTAGTTATAAACTTAGAATGTGGTTTCAATTGATTCGAGTTATTATTAATTATTTTTAAATGATTTTTCATTCAAGTGATTAGCTTATAAATTCACTTTATAAATTTACTTAAAATGTACAATGTTAATTGATAGGACTAACAAATCTAAGATAAAGCATAGGAATTGCTCATATTAGAATTAAAATATATATACCTCTTCATACAAACTGCCATTAATTAAGAAAACCTTTTTTACATCCATTTGAAAGAGATTCACTAACGAGAGGCCAAGAGAGTGCAAATTGAGGAGAGACGGGCAACTTGGGGAAAAGTCTCCTCATATTCAATGCCATATTCTTGTGTAAAAACCTTTGACAACAAGTCGAGATTTATACCTCTCAATAGAATCATCTAAGCGAGTCTTGATCTTATAGATCCATTTACACCAATCATAGACTTTCCAGGAGGCAAATCAACCAGATCGCATGTATGGTTATTAGATAATGCATCAAATTCCTCAATCATTACATCATGCCATAAGGGATTAGTGGAGGCCTCATGGTAGGAGTGAGGCTCATGTAAAGTAGTAAGGGCAATGTAATAATAGAAATCATGTGAAGAGATCTTACCAGAGAAGAACGGTGAAGGGAAATGTTGGTTATGTGATCTGCAGGTAGGGCAAGAACAGGGATTGTAGTAGGAGAGGGAGGCTGCTCAAAAGACAAAGATCTTGGCCTAGGAGTGTCCAAAAAGCGAGTAGGTGGAATGCGAGGAACATCAAATATGGATACAAACGGAGAATGATTGGATGGCTCATCTGGAAAAAGTTATAAGGCAGAGGATTGAGAAATAGAGGGATTGAAGGTGGATACCTCAGTAAACAAGTGATGTTTTCATTACACAACATGACGAAAAATGCAGAAGCGATGAGTAAGATTATAACACCGATAGCCCTTTGAGTTTCGTCGTAGCCAAGAAAGCAACAAAGGCGAAAAAGTGGCGCCAGTTTTGTATATTCATGAGACTGAAGAATGACAAAGTAAGCAGAACCAAAGGAACGAAGATGTTGATAGTCAGGGGAAGATCCAAATAGATATTATATGGAGATTGATTTGAGATGACCAGACTTAGAAGGTGGTTAATGGTATAAACCGTAGCAAGGGTAGCTTTACCCCCAGAATGGGATAGGGACTTTAGAAGAAAGGAGAAGAGTCTAAATTGTGTCAAGGATATGTCAAAGTTTTCATTTGACTCGTCCATTCTGCTGAGAGGTGACTAGACAAGAGGTTTGATGGATAGTGTCATATGTTGCAAGATACTTTGAAAAACAGATTGTTTGTATTAAAGTGTATTGTCAGATCGAGAAATTTTGATGCGTTTAGAAAATTGAGTTTCAATCTTTTTTGCAAATTTGTAGTAAATATGCAATAGTTCAGAATGAGAGTGCATAAGATAAATCCAACTGTAACAAGTGAAATCATCAATGAATATAACAAAGTAACGAAATCCACCGATACAAGTTATGGGGGTAAGTCCCCAAATATCAGAGTATAACAAATAAAAAATACTAGTTGACAATGACTCACTACTATGAAAAGACAAAGCAAATTTTTTTTCTAGGTATCTTAGGACACAAAATCTAAAACCTCGAGAAACTAACTGTTGAATCCGAGAAGGGCTTGCATTACCAAGTTGAAAGTGCGAGAGGGGGAAGGAAGGAGAAACAGATGTGACAGCAGAAACAACAATGGGTGTACCTGGTGGAACTGATGGAAGATGCAAAGTGCTCATTGAAAACATACGCTCCATTCTAGGACCTGTCCCAAGAGTGTCTCCAGTTTGTGGATCCTGCAGAGTACAACCAGATTAGTAAAAATTAACATGGTAGCCAAGTTGAGCCAATGACCCCACAAACACCAAGTTATAAGAGAGTTTAGGAACATGAAGTAACTCAAAAATTGAAATATTGGATGTAGAGATAGAGTTTATACTAGGAGCAAGCATAGTGGATCCATTGGCAGTGTGTATAGCAAGTGGTGGATATGCAAAATACATTTTAGTGAACAAGAATGAGGGGTGTCATATGATTGTTATAGGTAGAATCCATAACCCAAGAGTGTGACGCCCTGACTCCCACGTACAAAAAGCCTCGGGAATCGTGACGTCAGGATGATGACAACTCGGTCACGCATCCCAACGACAAGTGTCAAGTGTGTGCAACAATAAAACAGTGCACAAATAAAAACACAGCGGAAGGTAATTAAGTCAACTAGTACCAGAATTTTAGTTTAATACAAATATCCAAAATACAAATATCATAAAAACAAGCCAAAGTCCCATAATAATACTACAAGTCTGATAAAATAAACAAGCACAAGTGATCCCAGATCACTCCTCCGGCGGAGCCAAATTCTCAGGCTCGGCATCTGCATCATCAACAAAGTCTGCAGTACCATTAAATGGTACCACAGGTAAGTTATAACCTAATCAAGTCCTGAGATAAAAATATATCTAAACAACTAACCATGCATGCACATGATGCAATATGCAACACACGCCAAAAATCACATTTGGCCCAAAAATATTTCCGATAAAATCATTTCCACAATTTTTCCAGAAAATGGCCCAAAAATCAAAATCCATCATTTTTCCAAAAAATGATGCACAAAAACCAACTCATGCTATTTTCCCAGAAAACAGTCATTTTCCATTATCCAATTAACCATATGCACCATGGCCTCCACTATGGACCATCCGCACGTCCTGACTACTTTACGAGCGATGCCCAGTTCCGCACCCGATGCATTCGTGGCCAGGTCATCCTCTAGCCCCCACAGCAGAAGGGCCACGGAGTCAGCACGTCCAACGTCCGATCCTGTTGTCGCCCGGGGACAACCTAGGGGACGTCACTCAGTATATTCCGCTCTTGAGTGACCAGAGGAGCTCCACCGAGATAATACCCCATCTAGGCTTGGGGTCATGATACACACGCACCCACAAATCCAGTCAACACATGAAAACCCAGTTTTCAAAATAACCACATGATCATGAATGCAATACACGAAAACTCCGTTTTCAATTTACAAACATGAACATGCGTGCATATGCCATGAACCAAACATAACCTCAATATCACAACCAACTAGATCACAACACAATTCCCAACAATAGCCAGATCACAACCAACCAGATCACAACACAATTCCCAATAATAACCAGATCACAACCAACCAAACCACTATAACAATTTTCAACACCCAAATCATAACACAATAACCAATCAAACAATTACTCCGTATTCAACCATCCACCCCCGAACTCCTCGGACTCAGTCCGGAACCAACCAGGATACAATATATAAATATAGCAGTTAATTGTAAAAATATAATTAAATCTCAAAAGAATTGTTTAGGAAATACTTACAGCGCTTTAAAAATATTTTAAGGAGGATCCGAGGCACAGGGAAAACACCAAAGCAGCAAATGTCACAGTGTAAAAACATTGTGGCCGAAACACAGTAAATTTTGAATTTCACACGGGTTCAAACAAAAATTTGAAAATGGTAGGGTAGGGCCTATGGAAGGTGGGGAATCTAATGGTGGTGACTTTTGGCCGTGGATGGCGGCGGAAATAGGCGGTTTAAGGCCGAGAATTTTGAATCGGATTTGAAACTCACACGGGCGGCTCCGGCAACGGATCGGGGCCGGGTTTGGGCGGAAAAGCTTGGTATTGGGCCGGTGAAGAAGTGGTGAAGAAATGGTGACCGGAGGTGGCCGGACGACAGCAGAATGAAAAGAAAACCACCTCGGGTTCAAGCAGCTCGTGGCGGCTAACGGCGGCACAAGGTGGTCTGAGAATTTATGGGGGAGGTTGCCGGCGCACAGGGGAGCCGATGATGCTGGCGGTGTCGTGCACAGCAGGCCGGAGGCGGCGCAGCAACGGTAAGTCCGTTTCACGCGAGAGAGAGGAGAGAGAGAAGAGAGAGAAGGGGGTCGGGCACGCGGGGGAAGAAGCAGGAGAAAAAGAAAAAAAAAGAAAGAAGAAAAAGGGAAGAAAAAGAAAAAGAGGAGGGAAAAAGAGAAGATCCAGTCTTCCAACATGAGTCCCGAAAAATCCAACGAAGATGATTTTAAAACCGAAAGTTAAATAAAATAATTCAAACACAGTGAAATATTTTAAATACCACAATAAAAATTTAAAAAATAAAAATAAATCAATTTAAATTAAAGATCATTTTAAAAGCCAAAACAGTAAATAAAATCTAGAAAGCACATAAAAATAATTTTCACAACATAAAATATCATGAAATAATATTTAAAAACTTCCAAAATTTTAAAACAAGATAATAAATCACAAAATAAATTAAATAAATCCTTTATTAAAAATACACTAAAATCTGGGATGTTACAAAGAGAGAACATAAAGAGTAGAGGAGGATAATGCATTATCAGACCGAATTAGGACTTGATTGAGGAGATTCTATAAGTCCGTTGTGGAGAGAGTGGTAGTGGATCCAGAAGACTGAGATGTCTGATGATTTCAGAGACCTCAAGAGTGTCTGAACTAGAAACATCAGTAGTAGGAGGTCCTTTCTTGTCACGACGGTAACAGATCTGGATGATATGGCCATGGCGTTTACAATAATGAAAAAATAGCCTATTGGAGTCATGGTTGCTAGGACCATGCTTTCTAGAATCCTGGTGGCGGTTGGGATGGGTTTTGGTGGCAGAGAAGAACAACGATAGGGAGAAGAGAGTCCTATGGTGGTGAGTACGATTTCTCCAGAAGGACTGTGGTGTATTGGTGGTGGGGAGATGAACAAGCTAAAGCATCAGTGGGAGAACCTGAAGTTGTCTGAGGAAGAGGTAACGAGTATTGATGTTGATGTTGATGTAGTTGAAATAGTAGACTGAAAATACAAAGAAGAGGTGAGTCTAGTAGGGAAAGTTTGGGCAGAGAGGAAGATTAGTAAGGGTGTGATTGAATCTGTCATGGCTAAAATTTTGAGAATCAGTACAAGAGCAAAGTTCCATTAGGTAGGGTTGAATATTTTTGTGGTGGAATTTGCCAATCTTGAGGATAAGCAGAGAATAGTAGAGGGGAGACCTTGGCTCTTTGATAACCAGCTGTTTGTGTTGATGAACTTCGATGGCCTCACACCCCCTCAACTTATGCAGTTTAACATAGAGAGATTCTGGGTCCAGTTGCACGATATGCCCCTCAAATGTATGAATAAGGAGAAAGGGGAGCTTCTAGGTGGAACACTTGGAAAAGTAGTGGAGGTAAACACAGAGGAAGATGGCTATGGTTGGGGTTTATTCCTCAGAGTTCTTATTGAAGTAGACATTCATAAACCACTAGCAAGAGGAAGGACCATCAACTTGAAGGGGAAGGTTCTATGGGTTCCTATTAGGTACGAAAAATTTCCTCACTTTTGCTTTAAGTGTGGATGCATTGCTCATGATGTTCAGGGCTGCAAGGGATATTTGAATGGAGAACACCAGTATGGTGCTTGGCAGATAGCTGAGAGATTTGAGAGGAGGTTTGATAGGTTGAACAAAAAAATTATGGAGGAAGACAATAATGAAAGTGTGGGAAACACTTCTCAAGGAAGTGAGGGGAGGCTAGATAAGAAGAGGGAGGGAGACATGGTGGAAGAGGCAAAGTAGCACCAAGGGGTTAGTGGGGCTGGTTTCTTCTGAAGAGAAGAGTGCAGAGAGGGATGAGGGATCGCTGACAAAGGGAGTTCATGAGGAGGTGGAGGGGAACAAAGGGCTGAGCCCAAACAGCAGTAGAGGGAAGGTCAGAGGTGTGTGGAAAAGGAGGGCCAGGGACCAAGGAAATAAGAGTGAGTTGATCATTGACTTATCACCCTTTAAGAGGCTGTTGAGATCATTGACTTAGAGAAGAGGGGAAGAGTTGGTAAAAAAGTTAAAGGGATGGAGGGATGTATGGTTGTGAATGTTGAAGGGTGTTCACTTGTAGAGGTGGAGGCTGTACAACAGCTCTAACTATCATCATGAAAATCTTGAGTTGGAACTTCCAAGGACTTGGAAACCCTCGGACAATTCAAGACATTTTCCATTTGGTAGAGGATAAGTTGCCCAATGCTGTGTTCTTAATGGAGACTAAATTGGGGAAGAATAATGGAGAGAAAATTAGGAGGAGGTTGAAGTTTGATGGCTGTTTGGTCATTGAACCTATAGGGAAAAAGGGTGGATTAATGCTGTTATGGAAACAACCTCTAGAAATTAAGGTTTTGATCTATTCCATATAACAGATCAATGCTTGGATAAAGGAAGGACATGGAAATGTCAAGTGGCTGTTAACAGGTTTCTATGGTCAGCCAGACACCAATTTGAGGGAAGAGACGTGGAGACTTCTAAGCTCTTTAAAACCACAAGATGATAAGGGGTGATGTGTGGTAGGTGACTTCAATGAGATATTGCCCCATGATGAGAAGAGAGGGGGAAAACAGAGAACAGAAAGACAGATGGCCAGGTTGAACGAAGTTTTGGAGCAGGGGGTTTGTTTGACTTGGGTTGGAAGGGGGATAAGTATACATGGAGCAACAAAAATGAGGATGAGTCTTTCACTAAAGAAAGACTGGACAGGGTTGTAGCTAACACTAGATGGAAGGAAGACCATGTTGATGGGTGGGTGGAAGTTTTGGTGGCAAGGTGCTCTGATCAAAGACCTATCTTGTTGTGCATGAACCAGAAAATTGAAAGGGAATGGCGCCATAAGAAACTATTTAGATATGAAACTTGTTGGTCCTTGGATGAGAGATGTGAAGAGGTGATTAACTCAGTTTGGTCGGAGAGGTCAAGGGGTAGGGAGCCTTCCATGGGGTTATCCCTCAAACTTAATGAGACTAGAGATGCCTTGGTGACATGGAGCTAACAATTAGCAAATGATCAAAAAAAAATATTAGTGGAGAAAACTGCTTGGTTAAAAGAGTTACAAAAGAATGAGGGGAGCCACAATATTGCAACCATTAAGACATTACAATGGGAGATTGGAGTCTTGTTAGAGAAAGGGGATTTGAAGTGGAAGCAAAGGGCTAAGGTTAACTGGTACCAATCAGGGGATAAGAATACCAAATTTTTTGTACAGTTGTGCAAGTCAGAGGAGGAAACACAACAGAATTCAGATGATTCTCGATGAACATAATAGAAAATACACGAGTCCTGAAGGCTTGAAAAGGGTTTTCAAGATTTTTTTTGAAAAACTCTTTGCCTCCTCAGAACCTGGAAGTAGTGACATTGAGGAATGTTTGAAAAATTTAAAGCCTTGTGTGACTAGTAGCATGAATGAACAGCTCTCAAGAACTTTTACTAGAGAAGAAATAGAAGCAGCTGTGAAACACATGGCACCTCTCAAATCTCTTGGACCTGATGGATTTGGAGCTTGTTTCTTCTAGAAACATTGGAACTCAATTGGTGAGGAAGTTAGTAACAATGTGCTGAGTTGGCTTAATGGTAACTCCTTAACTCCCCGTACAAATTTTACTTATATAGCTTTCATTCCCAAGATTTCTGATCCGAAATTGGCTAGTGACTTTAGACCCATCAGTCTTTGTAATGTAGTTTATAAAATAATGGCTAAGGTGTTGGCTAACAGACTAATGAGATTATCTCCCATAATCAAAATGCTTTCATTCCCAGGAGGCCAATCTCAGACAATATTTTGGTAGCATATGAGGTGTTGCACTTTATGAAAGTAAGGAAAAAAGGTAAAGTGGGGAGCACGGCTATTAAGCTTGACATGTCAAAAGCTTATGATAGGATTGAGTGGGCCTATCTGAGAACAGTTCTTGCCAAAATGGGTTTCTGTGGAAAATGGATAGAGTTAATTATGAAGTGTGTGTCTACTGTCTCTTATTCTGTCCTTCTCAATGGAAAACCCAGTTGTTTAATAAAGCCCTCGAAATGATTGAGGCAAGGTGACCCTTTATCCCCCTATTTGTTCATCCTTTGTGCTAAGGGGCTTAGTTTTTTGTTCAATAGTTCAGATTTTAGAGGAGAGACAAGGGGTGTGACAGTTTCAAGGGGGGACTTGAGTAAACCACTTACTTTTTGCTGGTGAATGCATACTTTTTGGTAGAGCCAAGATAGAGGAATGGGACAGGATTCATGGATTGCTCAGTCTTTATGAAAAAGCATCAGGCCAATTTCTCAACAAGGACAAAACTGCTGTCTTTTTCAGTTCAAACATTAAGGAGGATGATAAGAGGAAGATCATGGAGGGAGGTGGTGCAATGTTGAGAGGGAATTATCAAAATTATTTGGGACTTCTTGCAATTGTAGGTAGGTCAAAATATAATGCTTTTAGGGGGATAAATGAGAGAGTATGGAAAAAAAAATTAACAACTGGAAGAATTCATTTTTGTCTGCTGCAGAGAAAGAGGTACCCATTAAAGCTGTTCTCCAAGCTGTACCTACCTACACTATAAGCGTATTTCAGCTCCCTAAGCAACTTTGTAAAGAACTCAATGTCATGCTAGGCAGGTTTTGGTGGGGGTAACTAAAGAAGTGGTAATGGAGTGCATTTGGGAAAGGATCGGAAAACAGAAGGGTAAAAGAGGGCTGGGGTGCAGGGATCTCAAGAGCTTCAATCTGGCTTTAATAGCCAAACAAGGGTGGAAAATCCTTCAGAAAGAGACCAGTATAGCTGCCAAGATTCTGAGAGAGAAATACTTTAAAAACAAGTCATTGTTTGAAGCTAGTCTGGGTCATAGACCTTTTATGTGGAGGAGTGTGTGGAGTGCAGTGAGTTTGCTCAGGGAGGGACTGAAATGGAAGGTGGAGAATGGAGAAAAAATCAAAATTTGGGGGAACAGATGACTTCCAACCCCTTTCATCCTTCTCTGTTCAATCCCCTATTTCTGTGTTGGCCAAAGATGCAAGAGTCTGTGAATTGATGCAAGGAAGAGGGGAGTGGAATGTCCCTCTGATTAGAAGTATTTTTAATAAGGGAGAGGCTGACCAAATTTGTAGTATTCCAATAAGCAGTATGGAGGTGGAGGATAGACTGGTATGGGGTCCCTCAAATAAAGGTATTTTCTCTGTCAGGAGTGCATTCCATTTGGAGATGGAAGAAAGCAGGCCATTAAAGATGAAAATTCTAGGCATGAGGAGAGGGTCAAAGACTGGGACAACATATGGAAGTTGGATGTTCCAAGGAAAGTACAGCTTTTCCTCTGGAAAGTTGTAAATGACTTCCTTGCGACCAAAAAAAATCTTTTCCTGAAGAAAATTATAAACAATCCTCTATGCCCCATTTGTAAAAGAGATGAGGAGACAATTATGCATGTGGTTTGGCAATGCCCTGTAGCTAGTGATGTGTGGTTAGAATCATTGAGTTTGATTCAAAAAATGAAGAGTGAAGAACATGATCTGCTGGCCTTGTGGGAAAATTTTAATGATAAGCTTAATGAATTAGAACTAGAGGAGGTTGCTGTAGTGATGAAGGGCCTTTTGAGATGAGACGAAATTAGAGTATCTTTGAAGACAAGTTTAAGTCTCCAAGTCAAGTCATCAAAATTGCCAATAACGATTTGATAGAGTATAAGCAAGCTCTACAGATGGATAAGGCAGTGCTAAGGAGTAATGAAGATAGCTGTAGCAGGACCTTGAGGTGGGAAAAGCCAAGGACAAGTTCTGTTAAAGCCAACTGGGATGCAGCAGCAGACAAGAAGAGGAGGAAGGTGGGAATAGAGGTTTTAATCTGTGATGAAGATGGGGAACCTTTAGTTGCTGTTGAAGGGAAAAAGTTTAATGCAGACCAACCTGCTGTGGCTGAAGCTCAGGTTCTGTGGAAGGCTATAGATGTATGCAAAGAACTAAGATTGGAAAAGGTTATCTTCGAAGGTGATGCACAAGTGATTGTCAATGTTGTAAACAATGCAAGTGAAGATCTCCCTTTTTATGGTAGCCTAATTGAAGGCATAAAACAATTGTTAAATGGGTGGTCAAACTGGATAGTACAATACACACACAGGTCTAACAATGTAGTAGCACACACCTTAGCTAAGGAAAGCTTACTTTTACAGAGTGAATCAGTTTGGATAGAAAACATACTAGATAGTATTCAAAGAATTGAAGAGAGGTAATGTTATTGTAATGAGTGACATTCTGATATCAATGAAGATGTTTGTTTCTTTCAAAAACTTTCAAAAAAAAAATGTTTGTGGGGTGGGAGTATGACCCTCTTTGATTTGATTCCAAAAAAAATTTTCTACCACGATTTCCCCTTTATCCCCCACGCAACACCCATTATTTTGATGTGATTCTCTTCGATTGTTACTCATTAAAAATATAACAGAAGAGAGATAACAAAGATATAAATGCTAGATCGATCTCTCGAAAAAATCTCATATTAATATTACTTTGTTCCCGGTGAGAATTGTGGTATATTATACGTTGTTGACATATAAAATTAATTAAAATGTACCACATGATCAATAAATGTGATCAAGGATGACAAAATTTATGGTAAATGGTAACATTGTTATGATCAAGTTTTAATATTATTTTGTTGGGTCATATACCACTATTATTATAAGATAGAATGATGGAGAGAGTGACAGATAACAAACATCGAATTAACCAGTTGTTCCCACAAGACAATGTTAACAAAGTCACATTCTACAAATAATCAATTCATAAACTTCAAAGTATGTTTAGGAAGCCACGACATATATAATGTAAGACAATTATTCGTTGTCTCTTCAACTAGAAAATTTGCTCTCAAGCTGTTGGAATTGGACCCAAGCCACTTGTTGCCCGCATGGCTTCAAGTCCTGGCTCCTTGGCCTGGAACTTGAGGCCAGCATACAGCTTCATGTAATCCTCAAACACGAATTTTGGGTAAACATGGTTCTTCTTCTCCTCATCATCTCCCTCTTTCTCTACCAGTGCTGGTGCTGGATAAATTACAGCATCACTGCCAGGGTTGTAGAATGAAGCTCTTGACATTCTGTTCCCATCAATTTGGGCTATCACTCTGTGCAGCACACTCTTGTACTTCCCGTTGGTGATGACCTATGCATATACATTCAAGATGACCAGTTTAATGTCATCATATTAATTGTATTGGGACTCATTATAGGCTAGCCAATGTGGTGTGTGTTGGGCCATGTGTCGATAAATAGATTGGCATGAGATCCTGGTAATTAAGATAACTTGTTGATTGTTGATCATCTGTTCCTCAAAAAGTTCTATTTTTTTATTTTTTCTCTCTTATTACAATAAATTATTATAAAACTTAATTTCTTATATATATATATACCTTGAGCTGGTCACTGGAATGGCGCATAGGAGGCACGTCAATCCAGCGACCATCTTTGAGAAGCTGGAGACCGCTTACCTTGTCATCCTGGAAGAGAAGGATAATGCCACCAGCATTGGTGTGGGCACGGAGACCCTTGATCAGCTCTGGCTTTGGGCATGGAGGGTAGTTGCTAACCTTGGTTCCAAAACTTGGACCTTTTGATCCACACAATGCCTTTTTGAGGTAACCTTTCTCTAGTCCAAGATTCTCGTCTAACAGCTCTAGGAGTTCCTCTGCCAGTTTTTCCAACTTCACTGCAAATTCCTTCATGATCTTCCTATAATATTATCAGAACTTCTAAATATTATTTTGAATGTTCAAAACACTTCTAAGTACATGAATGGAAGTCATCTCAGATATAAGTTCAGGCGTACATATCTCATATTACTTTTTTTCTTAAAAAAATGCCTTGCACGATATTTGTGCACAAATTGCAGACTCTTTACGTACCTGTAATCATCTTGGAGGTCTGGAATCTCAGAGATATTGGAGTGTCAAAGTTCTAGATACCAGAAAGATACGAAGAGAGGTTTGGAAAAGTTGCCCTATGATTCGGCGCCTTTCATTATATATATTGTCGATTCCATCTATACACGTCAGTATATGCTATACATGTAGTCTGACAGATTCGTAATCTTTAGCATCTATACATGGTAAGATAATATATACAGCTAATAATAATAGAGTCCCTAATTGCATAAACTCCTAAAATTATATACGGTAACATCCCCCCTCAAATTGATGCTGGTAAGTCAATCAGCAACAATTTGCCAACAAGAAATTGATGTCGCTGTCGAGTCATAGATTTGGTGAAGACATCAGCCACTTGGAGATCGGAGGAGATGTGAGGAAGAGATATCACCCGACTTTCCAAAGTGTCTCGAATAGAATGACAATCAACTTCAATGTGCTTGGTGCGTTTATGGAAAATGGGATTGGTGGCAATCTGAATAGCACTAGTGTTATCAGCATGAAGAGGGGTAGAAGTAGTCTGAGGAAACCCAAGCTCCTCAAGAAGACCATGTAGCCATACAATTTTAGAAAAAGCAGTAGACATGGCACGATACTCAGCCTCAGTAGAGGATTTAGAAACACAATCTTGTTTCTTACATCTTCAAGAAATTAATGCATCACCTAAAAACATACACCAACTTGTAGTAGATCGACGTGTATCCGGACACCCAGCCCAATCAGCATCACTATAGGCAACAAGTTGAAGAGAGGAGTCTGTAGGAAAGAACAACCCACGAGTAGGTGATCCTCGAAGATAGCGAATGATGCAGCGAACTGCACCAAGATGGAGATGCCGAGGAGAAGACATAAATTGACTGACCTGATGAACAGCATAGGAGATATCAGGTCGAGTAGTGGTCAAGTAGATAAGACACCTAACTAGGCGCCGATAGAGAGTAGGATCATCCAGAAGGTCCCCTTCATCTTTCCTGTATTTGACATTTACCTCCATAGGAGTATCAACAGAAGAAGTGTCCTCCAAACCAGCCAAAGTGATAAGATCTTGAATATACTTATGCTGGTTCACGAAAATGCCATGGGCTCAATGATGAACTTCCAATCCTAAGAAGTATGTGAGCTGGCCAAGATCTTTCATATGGAAAGTTGCATGTAATAGTTGTTGAAGCTTAGTAATCAAACCACAGTCAGTGCCAGTAATGATAATATCATCCACATAAATCAAGAGAATAACTATACCCGACGTAGATGTGTGGAAGAAGAGAGAAGAATCATATTGACTTTGTGTAAAACTGAAGGAAAGAAGTGTACTGCGAAACTTCTCAAACCAAGCGCGGGGCGCTTGCTTGAGCCCATACAGAGAATGCCTTAGCTTACATACATCATGAGGAGAAGAAGTAGTCATACCAGAGGGAAGCTTCATGTAAATCTCTTCCTGGAGATCACCATGAAGAAAGGTACTCTTCACATCCATCTGATGTAGTTGCCACGACTGTGAAGCAGCAATAGCTAAGATGGTTCGAACCGTGGTCATTTTGGCAACGGGAGCAAATGTCTCCTCATAATCAACCCTATATTCCTACTTGTTACCCAGAGCTACAAGGCGAGTTTTGTACCGGTCCAAAGAGCCATCAGAACGAAGTTTTACAGAAAAAACCCATTTACTCCCAATAGGTTTAACTGTAGGAGGACAAGGAACAATATCCCAAGTGTGATTCTCCTCAAGTGCTTGAAGTTTTGCTTGCATTGCAATTTGCCAACACTCATGTTCCATGGCCTGTTTGTAGCAAGAGGGAATGGAAATAATGGATAAAGTAGCGACAAGAGAGACAGGAGAGAAGAAACCATACCAATTAGGGGGTCGAGAAGGACGAGTAGACCGACGAAGAGTGGTGGAAGCAGGAGCAGGATCAGGCGCCGAGTCAAGATCGGAAGGAGGCACAGAGGAAGGGGAACCAGACTCATGTCAACGACGTCTCTCATACACAAAACCAGGTCTGAACCTTTCCACAATTGTTGGGGATTCAGAAAAAGTAGGCAGAAGAGATACAAATGCAGATGGCAGCTCAACATGAGATGGAAAGAAATATTGATTTTCAAAGAAAATCACATTTCGGGAAACCCGTATACGACAAGCATGGGGATCGTAACAAACATAACCCTTATGAGGGATAGCATAACCAAGAAAAACACACTTAACAGACTGAGCAGTAAGTTTATGTCGTTCATGAGGAGGGAGATGCACAAAACAAACACAACCAAATGTACGAAGATCAGAATATAAAGGAGAATGACCAAACAACTTAGAGAAAGGAGAAACATGATTTATCGTAGGAGAGGGTAAGCGATTGATCAAATGAACTACAGTAGAAAGTGCTTCACACCAAAAACGAAGAGGAACAGATGTTTCAAGTAAAAGAGTTCTTACTACATCAAGAAGGTGGCGATTTTTCCTCTCAGCAACACCGTTTTGCGGTGGTGTAGAAGGACAAGAACGCTGAGAGATGATCCCTTTGCTTTGAAGAAAGTCCTGAAACTCATTAGACATATATTCGCCGCCAGAATCAGAGCACAAGACCTTGATGCTGGCAGAGAATTGAGTCTCAATAAGTGCAAGAAAGTACTTAAAGACTGAAAAAACTTCACCCTTAGCCCGGAGGAAGTAAACCCAAGTAAAGCAACTAAAGTCATCAATGAAAGTAACAAAGTACTTGTAATGCGCATGAGAAACAACATGTGCAATCCCCCAAACATCACTATGAATAATCTCAAAACATTGTGAGGCACGAGATGCATGATGAGGAAAAGGTAGAACTTTACTTTTGCCAAGTTTGCATGATGTATAATCAAAAGAAAGATCAATAGAAGAACATGCTTTATTTCCCAATAATCCAGAATTAAACAAAGTAAGAAGCACATCAGAGTTTGGGTGGCCTAGACGTCTATGCCACATCTTATTTCCAGAACCAATAATATTACATGCAAATGAAAGAAAGGAAAACTAGGAATAATAGTGGAAGGAGAAACATGAAGAGGAAAGAGTCGTCCGACTTTAGGCCCCTTCGCTATCATCTTCCCTGACACTTGATCCTGCACAACACAACCAGAACGGGAGAAATGGACATTACAATTGTTATCAACTAATTGACCAATAGAAATAAGATTTGTGGAGAGGACAGGAGACACAAAAACATCAGTTAAAGAAGAGGAAAGATCACCAACAGCACTGATAGGCAGAGAATTGCCATCAGCGGTGTTAATTTTTAGATTTCCATCATAATTTCTGACATTGGAAAGAGGAACAACAGTATTGGTCATATGGTTAGAAGCTCTGGAGTCAAAATACCATGGCTTAGAAGAAATTTTATGATTACCTGATAGCCCAAAAGCAGAAAAAGCAGAAATGGTCATCTATTGTACCATTTTAAGAGTGAGTGTGTTCGAGTTTGCTAAGGCTGTAGGAGCTGGAGTAGGAACAACCGGCGAGGCAGCAAGCAATGCAGCAGAACTAGAGGCACCAATGGAGGCATGATAAGTAGTACCCTGCTTCCTTTCAGGTCGAATGGGACAAGCAGAGATGATATGACCCTGTTTCTTGTAGTAGTTACAGAACTTCTTGGGACAATCCCGAGCAATATGGCCAAAAGCTTTACAATTAAAGCACTGGACAGCACGCATGTCTCTACCCTTATTCCTCCCATGTGCTGCATAAGCCACATAAACAGGTGCACTAACATTAGCCCGATGTTCCATGGCAGCCTGAGTAATGATACGCTGCTCCTCACGAAGAAGTTCACTCAAACAAGCATCTAGAGATGGTACAGGATGATGGTTCATCAGATTAGAACGAGCAATTTCAAAATCAGGTCGTAACTTCATCAAGAATTGATCTCGCTTGCTGGTTGCATGCACTTGTTGGACAGCAGAGAGAGCTGCAGTGGGAACATTAGCATAAACAATGTCGCAATAGTCAGCCCAAAGAGTTTGAAAACCAGAAAAATATTCCTCAATAGAGAGACTGCCTTGTGTGAAATTAGCCATCTCATACTCCAATTGAAATCGTTTAGCAGAGTTGTCTTGATTGTAAACCGTGTTAAGATAATTCCACATAGCAACAACAGTTTTATAAGGCCTCAAATTGAGAACAAGGTGAGGCTCAACCGAGCTAAGGATCCAAGTCATAACCCGAGCATCATGAATTTCCCACTTAGACAAAGCCTCGGCACCTTGAGGTGCGGGAACACTCCCATCAATGTGATCCCACAATTCTTTTCCTTTGACAAATAATTTAAATTGGAACTCCCAAGCAGAATAACTTTTACCAGTAAACCGAATATGGAATGATTCCAACTTATCCAATGACATGATGCAACCAAGAGAGAGAGAATATCCCACCAAAAAATTGTAACTTGCACCATGAGAAAAAAAATACACAAACAAACACCCACCCACCAGAAAAAAATATATTGCACCGAAAATTATAAATTGCCGAAAGCTACAACCGAAAAGGCACTGGAAATAAGAGCAAGAACCGAACTCCCGCAGATGACGCCGAAAACAAGAGCCCAGACCAGAACACACCACAGAGGAAGTCGAACTGCCAGAATAGCACTGGGAACACAACAGATGGTGTCGACAACAAGAACCGAACCAGCTGCTGCGCCAAAAAATTGGAAGAACCTAGCCGAGAACACCCCAGACCAGAGCCGAGAACAAGAGAACACCACAGAAATTCACGTCGGGTTCACCAAGATTGAACCCAGGGTGCGCTGAACAAGAGAAACCCACAAAGCCAAGAGAAAAAAAATTCGAACAGACCAGAAATCAAGAACCTGCTCTTGATACCATGTCAAAGTACTAGATACCAGAAAAATACAAAGAGAGGTTTGGAAAAGTTGCCCTATGATTCGGCGCCTTTCATTATATATATTGTCGATTCCATCTATACACGTCAGTATATGCTATACATGTAGTCTAACAGATTCCTAATCTTTAGCATCTATACATGGTAAGATAATATATACAACTAATAATAATAGAGTCCTGAATTGCATAAACTCCTAAAATTGTATACGGTAACATGGAGGAGGGGAGATGGCGTAAGTGGAAGGTGCTCTCCCAATCCATGTCATGGACCTCAGCCTGAACGCCCTCTAGACCCTTGCTTGCCATCAGTTGATTGAACCTTTGCTCCATGCACTTCTTGTAGTGCTCCTTTGTCAACCTCTCCACAGCGTCCATTAACTCATGGGATATGCCATGATTAAGCAACTGCATATACATATAGAAATTTCAGAAAGGAACGCAAAACAGTACTTAACCCATAACTGGAATTGTAAATTAATGAGTAACTCAATAATGGATGCGCAGCTAGGAACAAATTTAGCACGGCTTAGCTCGAGCAGAGTACTGATACTGATAGGTACCTCAAAGAAACCCCAGTTTTCGCATGCATCTTTGATCTTCTCCATGGTTGCTCCTCTCTCCTCACCGTTTAGCTTCTCCAAGTTTATCACTGGGAGTTCTCCATCTCTCTCTCTCTCTCTCTCCTAAAGCAAGCAAACTGTTTTTTTTTTTGCTCTACGCAAGGAAGCTGTGTTCGATGCTGTGCCGTGAGAGTTTGGTGTTTATAGGGGTTAAATGCAGAGGGAGTTGTGAGGAAAAGGAACAGCTGTGAACTGGAACTCGGGTGCTATCCATATATTTATCATGTTTAATCGACAACGTGACTTATTCTAAAGCAAACTCAGGTAGTATTTTACCATTGGAATTACTTATACGAACCTTCTGAGGTCGCTTTGCTTTGTTGAACCGTCTCCTACGTAACGCGGTTGGACCCACCTTCGTGACTCCAATTTTGACCGATCACCATGACCCTAACCATAGGTTCATAGCTTGCCAACACTTCTTCAAAACATGAAATATTTGACAATAAAAATAAATCTATAAAGCTACCTGAGTCGAATCAAGTTATTTTTATTAAAAAATATATTTAATGGATCACGTGAACCTACAATTTGTGTGTAATCTTTCCAAATTGATATTATTATCTTAACAATAGCACGAACTCTTGTATTTCTTTAGGAATTGATGAGATTTTGGCCAAGTTGATCTGTTGTTCCCACCCATGTTATCACTAAATTTAGAAGTTAACGTAATTCTGTACCTAAGGTGAAGAAAACATTTTTCTCCGATACATTTCTCACAACAATCTACAGAAGTGAAAGCCCTCGTATTCACCTCACACGTTAATAAATACACAGGTTAATAATGATCATTCTTGCTATACGGGTCTAGTATTTCAACAAAACATTCATTTTCCTTTTCCTTATGGACCACTGATTGAACTAATTAGCAATTTTTTTTTTAAAAAAAGAAATCAAAACCTTTCAACGGCTTCTAATTAATCAATTAATTTATTGTGGGGATTGGAAGAAAATAGGTATGCCTACCTATATGGCCTACATTGGACATGAATGTCTTTGGTGAGGATTAATCATTTTCGTCCAAGTGATGAAAAGTCCTAAAAAAATATTAAAGGGCGTTTAGGTAAGCAACCAAAGGAAATGAATCCCATTCATCTGATATAGAAGTTGCTCAAACTCCAAATTAATTAACTCTTTTAACATATATTATATGCATGGTTTTCCATGACGAGATCCTAGTGGCCGGAGACAGTTGGATACATTAGTTAGGCTTCTCTCTCACATTGATCTCACTTACTCTAATATTCTAACAATTTTCTAGATTACAAATTTTATATCTATCGGACGTTTGATGGCATATTAACATGAATTCGAGGAACTCATGCATTGGACAAAATTAGGCTTCATGGGCGAGCCACTGTACCCAGCTTGTCGGCTTATCTGCCCAAACCCACAAGCTATTGGGTGGACTAACCGCTCGCTAACATCGAGCAGTCGGGTGGATCAAGATTTTTAAAATAGAAAATCGGACAGGGTGGGCATGGGTACCCACTTGCCTTCCCGCCCCCCACTATGTAAGTGAAAAAGCCCTAATTTAACCTTATTCCTATTCTCTCTTCCATACCTCAGTTTCTCCTGCTGCTCAGACTTCATCTTCTTCTTTCATTCTTTGTCTACTCCAGCTCTCTTATTCTTCTCCTTCTCTCATTCTCATTCTCATTCTCCTCCTCCTTCTTCTAGCTTTATTCTTGTAGATCTATGGTTGTGGGCCACTCGAGCTGGTTGTGGCTGAGAGACCCACGACCATGGCTATCCCACACTATAACCTACGGCCATGACTTGGTCGTGGATCTTTGTGGGATCCACGGCCAAGTCATAACCATGGGTGAAGTACAAACGATAGGTTGAAAACTTCGCCATCCATTAGACATGGTGGACGGACGACTCAAAGGTGGGGTGGAAAATGACCACCCTGCCCATGCGGTTGTGATTGTTGGGGGGGGGGGCAAGGAAGGGTGCTACCTACCCGACATTTTCCACCCCTACTACGCAGGTGCAGGGAGCAGGGGAGGGTGCTACGCTCCTGACCACAAGATAAAATGGCCTTCTCTCTTTCTAGGAATGTTTTGTGATACCCTTTACAATTACTACTTCGATACTAATCATAAGTTGATTTATTTTATATATATGTTTTGGGTTTTTAGGATTGCCTTGTGATAGTAGATAATGATAATTGAAATGAACATGCTTACGTTTGAATTTCTTTGAAACCATATTTTACATATATGGTTTTACAAAATTCTATCCAGCTAAACCAAGGAATTCGACAGTGTCAATAGTACGTGAAACAAATGTGTTGATTTTTATGTGTTTACCAAAAACATGAAATATTGTGAATCAGAGAATTGATGAGACCTGTAGCTGTTTATTTCTTCTTCTTCTTCTTCTTCTTCTTCTTTTTTGAAAAAAAAGACACGAGTATTAATCTCTTTATCTACAATGATAATCGCTATGAATTAATGCACAACCTTAATTATAAGAAACATTAATCAAGCTCTAACCATGTCATCTAGAAAGAATATGTTCTTTTGTCATTTATTTTTATCAATTTAAGTTTTGAAGATAAGTGATAATTCTTATATGCATTTTCCAAAACATGCATAAGAATAAATTAAAATGTGAGTTTGTCCTTCTTGGAATACTACTCGATCATTTACATCTAGTGTTTCTACTTTGCATTCCTCATCAATTATTTACATATAAATGTTATATATGTCTTTTAAGTTTACGATACAAGAATGGGAAGGGAAATATTTGTGATGATGATGATCAACCAATCGCACAGCTCCTCATGATGTAGTGTGTCGTTTAGGGTGGTAAAATATGTATGTATGCATGCATAAAATGAGTATTGTTATACTAGGGCCGACTCAATAGATTCAGGTGTCTAAGACTAAAATTTTGATTGAGGTTTTTTTTTAATAAAGTAAAATTAAATAAATTTATTTTAACTGTTATAATTCACATGTTACTATGATATTACAATCACAACTTTAATGCCAAGATTGATCAAGAAATATTTTGGAACTTAAGAAAATAGAATTAAAGCAATGTAAAGAACACAAAGATAACGTGGTTCGATCCTAGTGATCTACATCCATGGCAGGAACCATCTAAAGAGTTTTATTGAGGATAAAATCACAAATGCCAGATTACAAAGATCATCACTCCTTTTTGAGTTTTTCTTGATTCTTGAAGCAGAATTTATTTCCTCACAAGTACAATCTCTCCTCTCTGTTTTTCTTTTCTATGTTTTTCTCTCAACTTCTCATTCATGTCTGTTACAATACAATATAACTCTCATATTATAGTTCTCATTTGAACTAACTTTAACACTAAAATAGAAGCCCTTTTACTTGCCACCTCAACACATCTTGCATGAGTTTTGACTGGCTGACAGATTCTCTTGTGTGTGAAGAGAAAAGGTTGACATCACAACAATTGTCCACCTTGGCAAGCTTTTCTTCTTTCCAATTTGCTCTTCTCCTTTTCAGACAGTTCTTGCATTGTTCCCCCTATGAGGGGTACTTAACAGTTCCCCATGTTAATCAAGTTCTGAACTTGATAGTTGGCAAAGACTTGGTCATCATATCATATGGATTTTCTTTGGTAGGAATTTCTTCCACTTTAATTTCACCACCTACTATGATGTCCCTGACAAAGTGAAGTCTAATGTCTATATGTTTGGACCTTTCATGGTATACTTGATTTTTGGTAAGGTGGATAGTACTTTGATTATCACAGTGAACTGTGATGTTTCCTGTAAACATGCCTAGCTCAGTTGATATACCTCTTAACCATATAGCCACTTTGATGGCCTTAGTCATAGCAATGTATTCAGCTTCAGTTGTCAATAAGGCAACCACAGGTTGCAAATTTGGCTTCCAACTGATTGCTCCTCTAAAGGTTGTAAACACAAAACCAATTAAAGCTTTTCTGGTGTCTATGTTTCTAGCATAATCTGAGTAGACGAAACCTTGTAATTTACTTCGCTTCTATACATTTTCACCAAACGTCAATCCCAAACAACTTGAACCAGACAAATATTGAAATACCCACTTGATGGCATGCTAGTGGGGTTTTCCAGGATTGCTCATGAACCTACTGATTATGCTAACAGCATAAGTCAAGTCTGGTCTTGAGCAGACCATTGCATACATTATGCTTCCTACCATACTTGCATATGGTATTTTTTGCATAAAATCATTTTCTTCATCTGTTTGGGGTGCTTGAGTGACTAAAATTTTTGAATGTTGCCCCATAGGTGTACTTACTGACTTTAGTTGGTCCATATCAAATCTTTTCATAATTTTTGAGATGTATGACTTTTGAGATAGATAGAGTATTCTTTTCTTTCTATCCTCAATATTTCCATACCCAAAATTCTCTTAGCAGGTCCTAATTCCTTCATTTCAAACTCTGATTCGAGTATACACTTGACTTATTCAATCAGATTTAAGTCCTTACAAGTAACAAGCATGTCATCCACATACAAGAGTAGATAAACCATATTTTCCTCAGATTGCTTGTAATACATACAACTATCACAACCACTTCTCTTAAAACCATTTTCAATCATGTGTGAATCAAATCTTTTGTAACATTGTCTAGGGAACTGTTTTAGTCCATATAGAGATATCTTTAGTAAACACACTTGCTATTGATTTCATTTGAGAAACCTTCTAGTGGTTGCATGTATATGACCTAATCAAGTTCTCCATGCAAGAAGGTTGTTTTTACATCCAATTGTTCCATGTGTAGGTATTCATAGGCAGTAAAAGATAGCCATTGTCTTATAGAGCTGTGTTTGACTACAGGTAAGAAGATTTCATTGAAAGTTATCGCTTCTCTTTGAGTAAATCACTTTGCTACCAATCTTGCCTTATATCTAGGTCCCTCAACCCCAGATATGCCTTCCTTCCTTTTTTAGATCCATTTAGATCCAACTAGTTTTTCCTTCTCTGGTTTTGAAACCAATTCCCAAGTCTTGTTTTCATTAAGAGATTTCAATTCCTCATGCATGGCTAATATCTATTTATGACACTCTTTGCTTGCCATAACCTCTTTATAAGTCTTTGGTTCCATATAGATAACTTCTTATGCTACAGTTAGTGCAAAAGCAATAAGCTCAGCATGGCCATACCTCTAAGGTGGTCTAGTTACCCTTTTTTGTTTGTCCCTCACCAAGTTGTAGGAATTATTATCACCTTGATCTCTATTCTCTGAGGTTCTTTCTGTTTTCTCAACTTGATTTTCTAGCTAAGGTGGTGAGCATTCTTCTTGCTCCACCTCAAGTTGCAATCTCTCTAGGGTAAGCATCTGTATAGGTTCAGTCTGAACTTTCTGTGCTCTAGCCATCTATAGTTCATTGAAGATTACATCTTTGCTAACTATGTACTTTTGTTTCCCAGGTTCATCCATCCAGAGTTTATACCCTTTAACCCCTTCAAGATACCCCACAAAAATACACTTAAGTGCTCTTAGTTCTAATTTGTCTATTTTTGAGTGTGCATAGGCTACGCATCCAAACACCCCGAAGTAATCATACTTTGAAGGCTTTTTAGACCACATTTCTTGTGGGGTTTTGAAACCTATTGTAGATGAAGGGCTTCTATTAATGAAATGGACAGTTGTGGCAACAACTTCATCCCATAACTGTTTTGGCAGACCTGAGTTTGATAGTAAGTATCTTACCCTCTCCAAAATGGTCATGTTCATCCTCTCAACAAGGCAATTTTGTTGAGGGCTTTCTCTTGCTGTCTTGTGCCTTGCTATTCCCTCTCTTTGATAAAACATATTGAACTAATTTGATAGAAACTTAAGTCCATTGCCTGTTCTAGATTTTTTGACCTTCCTTCCAACTTGATTTTCCACTAAGGTTTTCCATTCCTTATTATTAAAAGTGTCACTTTTATTTTTAAGTATGTATATCCATACCTTTCTTGAGTAATCATCTATGATGGATAAGAAATAATTTCCTCCACCATGAGGACTGACCCTTGCAGGACCCCACAAGTCTAAGTGAATATAGTACAAAACTTGTTTAGTCTGATGAATTGCAGCTTTAAAACTGACCCTTGTAGACTTTCCAAGTATGTAATCTTCACAAAATGGCAGTTCTTCTAGATGTTTCTCACCCAGTAAGCCTTGTTTATGAAGTTCTTGCAGTCCTCTTTAACTGACATGCCCCAACCTCTTGTGCCATAGCACAACCTTGTCTGTCATTTTAGCTTGTGTATTTGAAGCCTCACCTATAACTGTGTAAAGGCCATTTTTTATTACTCCCATCATCACTATTAAAGAGCCTTTAGCAACCCTCAATGTCCCTGATTTTGACTTAAAGGTACAACCAGATTGATCCAACATTCCAAGAGAAATTAAATTTCTCTTCAATTCAAGTATGTATCTAACTTCCTTAAGTATTCTGTGCATACCATCATACATAATAATTCTGACTGAGCCTATTCCCAAGATTTTACAGGATTTGTTGTTGCCTAGGATTACATGCCCTTTATCTAACTCAGTTGAGGTTTCAAACCATGACTTCATGGGGCACATGTGGAAAGAGCAGCCTGAGTCTAAGATCCACTCTCTACCTGAATCTACCTCAAATACATTCAGTAGCTCAGCATTGTCATATCCATCTAACACAACAACAACATTTCCTTCCTCTTTAGATTTGTTTGTAAGAATTTTTCTCTCAGGGCAATCCCTTTTGAAATGCCTTTCTTTGTGGCATACAAAGCATTTTAATTGCTTCCCATTTGATTTTGATCTAGTTTTATTATTTTTCCCTTTGTGAACATGTTTTTCTGATCTTCCTCTTACAGTCAAACCTTCCTCAGTTTCTAATTTAGTTTTTGCCTTGTTCTTTAATTCCCTCGAGTGCAAGACAGATTGCACTTCCTCCAAGGTTTATGCTTCTCTGCCATTCATCATGGTTTCCTTCAAGTTTGCATATGAAGTATCTAAAGAACTTAACAAAAGAATAGCTTGATCTTCATCTTCTATGTTGATGTCTATCTTTGCAAGATCTAAAATAATCTTGTTAAACTCATCAAGATGTTTTTCCATAGACATACCTGTGATCATTTTGAAAGTGTAGAGTTTGGTTTTCTTGTGCAGGCAATTTGCCAAGGACTTGGTCATATAGAGGTTTTCCAGTTTTAGCCATATACTTGCTGTTGTCTCCTCCTTGGCAACCTCCCTCAAAACCTTTTCACCAAGAGACAAAATTATGGTGCTGTGAGCCATCTGCAAGATCTCACTCTTTTCCTTGTTTGATAAAGATCCCATGTTCTTTTCTCCAAGAAGTGCATCCTGCAGAACAAGAAGAGCTCGCATCTTGATTCTCCATAGGCCAAAATCATTTTTTCCAATAAACTTTTTCACATCAAACTTGGCTGTCCCCATCGACCTTGCTCTTGATACCACTTGTTATAATTCTTATGTTACTATGATATTACAGTCACAACTTTAATGCCAAGATTGATCAAGAAATATTCTGGAACTTGAGAAAATATAATTAAAGTAATGTAAAGAACACAAAGAGATTACGTAGTTTGATCTTAGTGATCTACATCTACGGTAGGAACCATCTAAAGAGTTTTATTGAGGGTAAAATCACAAATGCCAAATTGCAAAGATCATCACTCCTCTCTGTGTTTTTCTTGATTCTTGAAGCAGAATCTATATCCTCACAAGTACAATCTCTCCTCTCTGTTTTTCTTCTTTGTGTTTTTCTCTCAACTTCTCATTCACATGTGTTACAATACAATATAACTCATATTTATAGTTATCTTTTGAACTAAGTTTAACACTAAAATAGAAGCCCTTTTACTTGCCACCTTAGCACATCCTGCATAAGTTTTGACTGGCTGACAGCTTCTCTTGTATGTGAAGAGAAAAGTTGGCATCACAACATTAACTTTAATTTTTACATTTCATTTTTATTTAAAAATAATTTCAATGATTTTGCAAAATAAAATTATTGATTAAGATTTTATACTACATCTTAAACTAATAATCGACTTAATGTTTATTAGAAAACTTTCGATTGAGAGAGGATTTTATCATATCTAGTTTTACAAGACGTGTTGTAGACTCTTAGTGGCCGTTTGGGAACACAACTGTTTTCAGGCTTTTTCAGATATTCTCAAATTCAACTTTTTCTCTTTCATTTTTCAAAACTCAATAAAATATCTTAACTCAAACTATTTCACTATTATTTATAGATATTATAAGATATTCTTAATATCTAAACGAGCCCTAAAAGCTAGCAATTATAATCATTATTGTCAATAAAATTTTATAACTAACCTACACATTTTGAAAAAAGTAGCCCATTGCCTCTTCAAAGAATCATACAAAAAAATTTTATGAGTACTTCAAAATTAGATTTTGCTATTTATAATTTTCACATTATATATTAAAATAATAATGATAAAAGAGAAGTGTATTCTTAGGAGAGTAATTGAAATAATTATTATGTGAAATACTTTTAAAAACTAATAATGATGTAATATCTATTTGATACTTTTCATGATGATCTCTTATTGACTTAATTAATCATTTTACTTGTGTATTTTTTGAATCGCCTAAATGAAGAGTCGGCCTGTAATTATTAAATAATCACATGGTGAATTACTGAATGGAGTCCTTCTTCGATATGGTAGGAATTGATGGAGACAGAACAAGAAGGACCAAAAATAGAAGCTGACCAACTTGATCCAGCTTATAAATTAGGCACGTGGCCGTATAAACTTGTATGTATAGATGCATGCGTGTTTCTTTCTAATTACAATAAAATAAAAGTTTCAAATTCCTTTGACCAGACCCATGCATGCCATCTTCTTCGTGTAAGAAGCTGGAAGGAATCTATCGGCCGGCTAGCTTCATGTGTTGTCGCCTGGAAACTTCATCTGTCAATTTATTCATGACATAAATTCTTTTCCCTTTTCCATTGTTGTTGACCTTTTGCTCTGCATCATGACGTTGGAAGTTCAAAAGGCGATAAAAATTAAGAAATTAGATTCAAATGTTGCACTATTAAAGTCATTAAGCAAGGTCAAAATTAAACTAGCTAGTGGAGTTTCCTGATCATTATTTTTCATGTGCAATATATGCTCATGACGGTGGCCACCCTACTAAATTGGTTATTTTATTTTAAGTAATGTTTAACGTAGTTATAGGTTCTACAAACGTTGTACATTCCTATTGAAAAAGAATGAGATCTACTATTACAAAACTAATTTTTTCATGTGAGTTTCATATTTACTCACTTTTCTCAAAATAAGTATGCGGCGCTTATACACTTTATAAGTACTGCAAATATCATTTCTCTTTTATTTTATCCTAAATTAAATTATCTACAGTATAAACTTTGCTTTCATCTTCATACATATTCGGTGCACTACAAGAAAACTATTTATTTGCGATAAGTTATTTTCAATAAAATGACTATATCCAGCTAAAATGAGTCTGTTTTCATCTCAAATAATCGTTTTCGTGTCAAAAAATAATCACAAATACCTATTTTTCTTGTAGTGGTGGCATGCATATTGTAAGTACTATTACCAACTAATTGGTGCTTCAAATGTGAACTTTGTTTATGAGTTGTTGCATGATAATTTATCAAGCTCCTGATATTAGGAAAATGCTAAATCCATAGGAAAAAATGGTTGGGAAGAAGAAAAATTGCTAAATCATCGAAGGAAGGATTGACTTTTTCATCGAAAAAGGGATGAAAAAAGAAAAGGGGATGAACTGGATTGTGCATTTATGATTTATGACACCTATTGGATATATGTGAGTGTGGTGGACTAGCAAGAGTAATCAGATCGTAATGGATAAAAATTAGGGTAATTTTTTTGTTAGATTGTAATTGTGTTAATTTACCCATCATGAAGTGTGTGTATCTGAGCTTGTGAAATGTATTTGTCAAGTTTTAATTGAATCAGTGATGTGCCGGTTTTGACATATTGAAATTATGCAACTATATCGCTTAACAGTTTTGACAAATTGAATCAATGATGTGCCGGTCTTGACAGCTTACTTATTGATATACCAGTTTTGACATATTATATTTGTGTTGTTGTATCTGTAAGATGGTAAGAGGTTTGGCCTAAGAAAATAGCAGCATCTTTGGTGCTAGTAGGCAATGTTATGATAAATATCCTACTCGTCTAAACTGATTATAACGATGCCATGATAACACACAATAATTTACATTGAAGCCTAAACAAAAGATCTCATTACAAACAGGCATGGTTTTAATATCATAACATTTTGGGCCCAAGATTCTTGGCATTGTTCATATATCTATGGTGCCAACCGTATCCAAGATTGTTGCAATTGAGCATAACGATGACTAAAGCCATGGGACAAAAAAAAGCACAAGTGACCCACACTGAATCCCAAATGGACCATCATGCCATTGTTAACATAGCATAATTACAATTACCCATGTTCCAACATTTGCAATCTAAGTATATAGATTCAAATCAATATACAAAAACACAAATTTCAATTTGACTGCCATCAACTTCAAATTTACAACATAATTCACACTAAGGTATGATATATTTTGGTAGCATTAATTGATCACCATTATCACTCTATGCCTAGATACCTCCTCCTTATACATTACATGACTCCACGTAGCTTCTGCATTCAATAGTTCATTTAACTCCTGCAGTCATTCTCCTATAGTGATACCATATTTGTAGATTTTTAGATCAACCCAACAACAAAATTTGCTCAATCACCCAAGCAACATAACAAAATTACACCAAACCATTAGTTGAACATAGTTCATATTAACCTTCTTCACACGCACCTGTCAAAAAAATATTAAAAAAGCAAAACCAAGCAACTAAGGAATCTTCTCCTCAACAATATCAAACGACTGTTATTTAACACAAAGAATAACTAACATGTAAGGTGATAGAATAGGCAAAATGCAAAAACATTAGATGAAAGAATATTTCTAAAATTCAGAAACAATTTTCATAATTAGCCCCAACAATGAGCACATACTCAGCAAATTTACGCTATCAAACGTCTTAATATATATACCTTGAATCTTATACCTAGTCTACCACATTAAAGTCTGGCCAATGTACCTAAAGAATTGATCTACAATCCCAAACCTACATTAATTATATAGTTAAACCAATGATTGTATTGTTTTTAAGTAATATTTAAATTCAGCATAAATAAGTGTTACAATATAATACGTACAGATATCGACGTCTACATCTTGATATGTAGTAGTACAACAAGAGATATCCTCATCCAAAAGTTGAAAAAACAGTTGAACCTACCAAGAATAGAAAAGAAACCCACAATTAATATTGTCAAAGAATCATGAAAATATAAACAATACCTGCAAATAATACCACAATTGATTGAGCAGTAGAGGCTATAGGAAAGTCACGCTCGGCCAAGCTAGGTGAGCCATACTCTGCCACAACTATTTTATCTAGGCGCGACCTATTCTTCTATTCATAATTTCAAGATGTATAGTTAATATCAATAGGTTACAAAACTATTACAAATATAAAATACCTACACTACCTGACTTACCTGAGCCTGTTGAGTCTTCTTTGCTTTAAATCTATTCACTGCCTTCTTAGTCGTGGATTGTTTTCTCATAGGAATTGGCCAACCTTTACTAAGCGCAGCTACAAGACCTTTTAATTTTTCAAACCCTTTTGTCACCCCTAATGACTTAGTTGAACGATTATCACACACTGGCTGGACGTCAACCTACTCCAGCTTCAAATTTCTTAACTGAGTCATTAACTTCACACAACCTGCATTTGAGGTGCCAGCAATTGAAGAATTCTCGTAAAAGCCTTGTTCAGTTTATTAATTTGGGGTGCATTTGGACTATAACTCAAATCATCGTGGCTACTTTGGACAAGCATGTAATCTCATTTCAGGTCTTTCCTCCACCTATCAAGGAAGTATTTTGCAGGCAACTGTTCCTTATCATGGAGTGTTAACACACGAATGACATGTCTACACAAAATGCCTTTAAAAGCAAACAACTGACATGTGTAGCTCACTTCGCACTTTTTCTCGTTAAACTCAACAACATATTTTGTACTTTTGCTAAACCCATCCATAACTTGGACCGGATTAGCCACATGATATGTAAAAATCTTTCCTTCATTTTGAACCATTGATGTGCAACAATAAATCAACCTTCTTAATTCTTCTTGAACTTCTTTAAATTTTACATTTGTATAAACTTCTTGAAACTACCGCTCAATACCATAAAACATTATGCACAGAATTTGTGTGTGGAATGAACTAAAATTAGCTGCAAGCTTATTCTCAATCTTGTGCCTAAATGCATTATCTACTGATCTACAAACTACTTTAGTGTTGTCTTTGAATTTATGTAATCATTAAAGAACGCCTTCATACTCTCGCTTCTCTGAGTAGTTGACATTCTTACCCAAAATCTATTCATCATGTATGCTAGCACCCACAAATGAGGCTCAGAATATAGTCATTCAAGCCATGAATTATCATGTAGATCAAAACTATCAAGAAGTTGCACCCACACTCGAATTCATTACAAGTCAATGTGTCATAAACAAATTTGTGTGCACAATCCAAAGAAAAAAAAAATATTTCCCATAATAGTTGAAGGAGATAACACAACATTCAATAAATAATCATGAAAAAAAAATACCTGTGTAGCTCACTTTTGATGCCATTGTATTAACTATATGACCCAAATTTCTCGAGAAATTTTTTCATTATATGCCACAAGCAAAACCGGTGTCGAGATTTTGGAAACACCTTAGAAATTGCATTTTTCATAACTTTATCTTGGTCTGTTATGATGGCTTTTGCTGCACAGCCATTCATGCACTTAAGTCACGACTCAAATAACCATACAAACGTGTTTGTGTCCTCCCCGAAAATCAAGCCACCTTAAAAAAGAATCAATGGACCATGATGATTAATGCCCACAAAAGGAGCAAATGGCATTTTGAATGCATTGGTCAAGTATGTCGTGTCGAAAGTTATAAAATACTGAACGACTCGTATGCACCTCTACTACAGGCATCTGCCCAAAACACATTTCGCAATCTAGTTTCATCATCAACGTTCATCATCGACTCATCCAACCTCTTATGACATCTAATATATCTTGATTTTTCTGAGTACATGAGTGTGCTCAAGGACAAAATGGGTCAAGCAAAATTCACCTTCTGAACCCAATATCATATTGATCTTTGCTTTGCATCCGTTGTGTTCCATCTATGTCGATTTAAGAATATTCGATGATGTGCTCACAGACATGCCTTGGTGGACACAAGCAAGGGTGAAATATCTTATTTTTCCATCCTCTTTGACTTTGGAACTTCGCTTTGTCACTCCGAAACCAACATGTTTTGCATATTTCGTATAGTATGCCCTTACTTCCTCAACTGAGAAAAGTGACATTCTCCCTTTTGGCTTCTCAACAATATCCTTACCACCGAAATTTAGTTCCATCTACACAACTATTAAGACATCCAATGCATTTCTTATATATCATGATTAAACTTCATAGCAGTGAAATTTTCAGTTATAAATTTATCATTTGCATTTTTTTTATTTATAGCTTAAAAAGAAAACAATCTCTTATGTTATAAGTTTAATTCATTCTCAGAATTAGATTGACAATATTAGAGGAATAAAATATTTGTCTACTAATTAGACTTGCAATCAGAAAGGACAAATTTAGACCATTTCAAACCAAACCAACAAGCAATTAAAATGTGCAAATATTTATCAAATAAATCTTTTGTGTGGCAGCATCTCAAGATTTGCATAATATGAAGTAGTTGAAACTTTAAGATCATTATTTGGTAAAAGATTACCTTTATCTTGAAAACTTTTTTTTTTTTTTTTTTGATAAGTAGCTTTATCTTGAAAACTATTTCAAATGTAATGTATATTATTATCAAATTTTACTTTTCCAACTAAAACATTCCAAATAAGTTATGCTTGCAACAATTAAGCCTAATTTTACCGAATAAGCAAGATGATTATAAGTTATGCTTGCAACAATTAAGCCTAATTTATATAATTTAGTTATTGAAAATAAGTTCCTAAAAACAAGTTACTTTCCGAATCAAACAATTGCATGATACCAAATTAAATTCACGAAAGGATGATACCAAATTAAATTAAGGAACTTCGCTCAAACACAGGACGTGTATAGTATACAAATTCAATTCACGTGTATGCTTGCAAGAAGAATGTGTATACAAATTTAATTCCATATCTCAGAATTTTCAAGTTTTCCATATCGCAGGAAGTGCACTGAGGAGGCAAGATAGACAGAAGTCATGACCGCCAGAAGTATCCTCACCATAGCGGAAGTGGGCTTGATCATGTCTGGGCTCGGATGGGTTGAATGTCTGAGCTCGATTTGGGCTCAATCTCTCAGGGCTCATGGGCTGTGGCCGGCTCCGTTCAAGTGTGGGGCAAGCAATGAAAAGATCATATCTAGTTTGAGAGAGAGAGAGAGAGAGAGAGAGAGAGAGAGAGAGCAGAGAAGAAGAAGAAGTTTCTATCTTCATTTTGGGCGCTAGTCCAAATTTATGAAATTTGTCTTCTGACAGAAAGTAGACATCACATTATGTGGCAGAGATTTATAAAGAAATAAATGGGAAAAGTTGTGTTAGCTTTAGTTGAGAAAATAGAAAGGTAGTCCATGTAGGCCAAGTACTAAATCGGTAGTAGATAAACCACAAAGGTATCATTACCCTATTAAAAAAAAAAGAACAGAGAGAGAGAAAAGAGGAAAGGATACATTTGTTGAGTGTGTGATATTATAAAGAAAAGATAATGCCATTAATAAAAAGACTTGTTTGTTTTTTAAATTTCTTGAAAAACAGATCTAATATAAATGGAAAGGGAGGGTTCTCAACAAAATCCAATTCAAGGTTTGAAAAATCAGAATTGGGTAAGGACTGATTCAATGAATCCAGTGATTTATAAAAATTTTGAACTAAATATTTAAATACCAACAAAAAGTATTAAAAGAACATATATAATTCAATTCAAGCATTATAAAAGAGTATTAAATATATATTCATTGACTAATTTCAATAAAAATATGATAGGAATCTAAATAGTTTCAATAAACATATAATTTATGTATTTAACCTCATTCTTGACATTTTTTTTTTGTCTCATATATGAAGAAGATAAAGATCATTAAGGTTTTTTTTTTCTTTTCTTTTCTTTTATAAGAAATAGACTTCATTTCATCCATGAAGGAAGTTACAGCTATGACTAGTTAATACAGAGAAAAACTCTGAATACAAGCCAAACTACATATTTATTGTATGTCTCCCCGTACACAAATTACTTTGCGACGGGCATTGTTTAAAACTTCTAGAAAACTCTCATAAGAGAGTATCACTCTCTGTATAAAACAGAGATACAAAACATCCCTACCTCCAAACGGAGTAAAGGGAATCCAACCACCCTCATCCTCTAAAGGAGGATCATTAAGTTATAAGTACATGGAAAATGTAATATTTCATGCACAACAACAAACTATTTAATACAAAAGAGTCGTTCACTCCTAATTTTTTATCAACTAAAGAAAATAAAGAACTACATATTTTATCTTTCAATTTTTCTATGATTTGTATCGACTACAATGTTAATTGATATAACTAACAAATCTAAGATAAAGCAAAGGAATTGCTCAAAATTAGAATTAAAATATATATACCTCTTCATACAAACTACCATTCAAGAAAGCATGTTTTTCATCCATCTGAAAGAGATTTCATTAACGAGAGGCCATGAGAGTGCAAATAGAGGAGAGTGAGCAACTTTTGAAAAAGTCTCATCATAGTCAATGCCATATTCTTGTGTAAAACCTTTGGCATTAGGTCGAGATTTATACCTCTCAATAGAACCATCTGAGCAAGCCTTGATCTTATAGATCCACTTACAACCAATCATAGACTTTCCAGGAGGCAAATCAACCTGATCCCATGTATGGTTATTAGATAATGCAGCAAATTCCTCAGTCATTGCATCTTGCCATAAGGGATTAGTGGAGGCCTCATGATAGGAGTGAGGCTCATGTAAAGTAGTAAGGGCAATGTAATAATAGAATTCATGCAGATGAGTAGGAAGATATCTTACCCAAGAAGAATGGTGAAGGGAAATTTCGGCTATGTGATCCGCAGGCAGGGTAGGAATAGGGATTGCAATCGGAGAGGAAGGCTGCTCAAGAGATGAAGATCTTGGCCTAGGAGTGTCTAAAGAGGGAGTAGGTGGAATGCATGGAACATCAAATATGGACACAGGCGAAGAATGATTGGAGGGCTCATCTGGAAAAAGTTATAAGGTAGAGGATTGAGAAATAGAGGGATTAAAGGTGGATACCTCAGTAAACAAGCGATGTACCCATGACACAACATGACGAAAAATGCGGAAACGATGAGTAGGATTATAACACCGATAGCCCTTCTGAGTTTTGTCATAGCCAAGAAAGCAACAAAGACGAGAACGTGGTTCCAGCTTTATATGTTCATGAGAGTGAAGAATGACAAAGCAAGCAAACCAAAAGAACGAAGATGTTGGTAGTTAGGGGAAGATCTAAAAAGACATTATATGGAGATTGATTTGAGATGACCAGACTTGGATGGTGATTAATGGTATGAGCTGTAGTAAGGGTAGCTTTACCCCCAGAATGAGAGACTTTAGAAGAGAGGAGAAGAGTCTAAACCGTGTTAAGGATATGTCGAAGTTTTCGTTTGACTCGTCCATTCTGCTGAGAGATGCCTAGACAAGAGGTTTGATGGATAGTGTTATATGATTGCAAGATACTTTAAAGAATAGATTGTTTGTATTCAAGTGTATTGTCAGATTGAGAAATTTTGATTGTTAAGAAAATTGAGTTTCAATCCTTTTTACAAATTTGTAGTAAATATGCAATAGTTCAAAACGATAGTGCATAAGATAAATCCAACTGTAATGAATGAAATCATCAATGAATATAAAAAAGTAACAAAATCCACCAATACAAGTTATGGGGGTAGGTCCCCAAATATTAGAGTGTAACAAATCAAAAATACTAGTAGACAATGACTCACTACTATGGAAAGACAGAGCAAGTTATTTCTCTAACTAACAAGAAATACAATCAAAGGTATCTTAGGATACAAAATCTAAAACCTCGAGAAACTAACTGTTGTATCTGAGAAGAGGATGCATTACAAAGTCAAAAGTGCCAGAGGGCGAAGGAAGGAGAAATAGATGTGACAGCATACACACCAATGGGTGGACCTGGAGGAACTGATGGAAGATGCAAAGTACTAATTAGAAACATACGCTAGATTATAAGGCCTGTCCCAGGTGCCTCTATTATCTGTGCATCCTACGAAATACAACCAGAATAGTAAAAAATAACATGGTAGCCAAGTTGAGCCAATGACTCCACAGACAGTAAGTTATAAGAGAGTTTAGGAACAAGAAGCACCTCAAAAATTGAAATATTGGATGTAGAGATAGAGCCTATACTACGAGCAAACAGAATGGATCCATTGACAGTGTGTATAACAAGTGGTGGATATGCAAAATACATTTTAGTGGACAAAAATGAGGAGGGTGTCATAAGATTGTTATAGGCAGAATCCATAACTTAAGAGAGAACATAAAGAGCAGGGGAAGACGATGCATTATCAGACCGAATTAGGACCTGATTGAGGAGATTATCTAAGTCAGTTGTGGAGAGGGTGGTGGTGGATCCAGAAGACTGAGATGCATCTCTAATGGTTTCAGAGACTTGATGAGTATCTGAACCAGAAACAACAGTAGCAGGAGGTCATTTCTTGTTACGACGCTAATAGGTCTAGATGACATGGCCATGACATTTACAATAATGACAAAATAGCCTATTGGAGCCATGGTTGCTAGGACCTTGCTTTCTAGAACCAGACTGTTGGGGTTGGTCAGAGGAGGAAACTGATGGAGTGGTAGCCAAGACACTAAACTTGTTCTGAGTTTGTAATGTCTGCAAACGAGTTTTCTCATGGATCAGCTCATTGACAGCAATATCTAGGGAAGGAGTTGGAGTGTGATTTAGCAGTTGACTATGAATTAGCTCAAAGTCATCTTGTAGGGCCATGAGAAACTGATAAAGATGATGCTGATCACGACGAATGGCATACATGTCAGCATCAATGGCATCCTTTTAGAGTGGGTTAGAAAGATCAATCTAATTCCAAATGTGATGAAGGCAATCAAAAAATTCATTGATGGATTGACCAAGATATTGTTTGAGTTGATACAACTCAACCATAATCTGGTACTCTCTAATCTCCTAAGAGGTAGCATAATGCCTAGCTAAAACCAAGCAAATAGAGCATCATCAAAGCTTCCAAGTAGGTTGGAGATAGTCAGAATGAAGGTGTTGAGCATCTAAGTAAGGATCTAGTGATTATGGCTCTCCCATTTGAGAAGATGCTGTTGAAATTGTTCCGCTTGTTTATCTCCTTTTTGCATTGATTTTGTCCAATCAAACGTGCAATAAAGCCAAAGTTCACAGCATTTAAGAATGTTGCGAAAAGACAAAAACCACACCAAATAGTTCTACCATCTAATATAACATGAATAAGACGAAAAATCTTATTGTCTTAAGCTATTACTATACTAGATATGCAAAAATATATTACAAAAATGAGACGAACACACGAAAATATGCAAAAAACACCTTGATAAAAAGTCAACGTTGTGGTCAAAGTCAACAGTCGATGATGTTGACATGGAAGGTTACTGACGTAATAGGATGATGCGGTTCTTGAAAAAACTATGACTGATGTGGTAGTTGCGGGCGATGAGGCAATTGATTCCTAGGTGAGGAAGCTAGGGTATATTAAAAAGAAAAGGTTTGTCAAACCCTGGTTAGATAGTGATTGCCAATTCCAAGTGGTGGTTAGAAGCCGGCGCCTGTGATTCAGCCAAGTGTAGTTTTTATTAACATTGATGGACAAAAAAAAAAAAATAACAGAGGTCTTATTTCTAAGTAACTCATAACACATACTGCTAATTTAAACAAAAGATATTGCACAAGGGGTCAAACCTAAGTACCTAAAACATATTGGGTATTGACCAAACTTTCTTATAATTTTAAAATTCACATGCCAAATTTGGGAATCATATATAAGAAATTTGTAGATGATTTTATTATTTTAGATGGAAAAAAAGAATGGAAAGATGAAAAATGATGTGGGGAGGGGGGGGGGGGGGAATCAGTAGATTGATCTCCCAAAAAAATCTCAGATTGATATTACAATTTGTTTCCGGTGAGAACTGTGGTATATTATACGTTGTTGACGTATAAAATTAATTAAAATGTACCACAAGATCAATAAGTATGATTGAGGATGAAAAAATTTATGATAAATGGTAACATTGTTGTGATCAAATTTTAATATTATTTATTTTGTTGGGTCATATGCCACAAATATTATAAGACAGAAAGATGGAGAGAGTGACAGAAAACAAACATCGAATTAACCAGTTGTTCCCACAAGACAATGTTAACAAAGTCACATTCTACAAATAATCAATTCATAAACTTCAAAGTATGTTTAGGAAGCCACCGCATATATAATATAAGACAATTATTCATTCTCTCTTCAACTTGAAAATTTGCTCTCAAGCTGTTGCAATTGGACCCAAGCCACTTGTTGCCCTCATGGCTTCAAATCTTGGCTCCTTGGCCTGGAACTTGAGGCCAGCATACAGCTTCATGTAGTCCTCAAACACGAATTTTGGGTAAACATGGCTCTTCTTCTCCTCATCATCTCCCTCTTTCTCTACCAGTGCTGGTGCTGGATAAATTACAGCATCACTGCCAGGGTTGTAGAATGAAGCTATTGACATTCTGTTCCCATCAGTTTGGGCTATCACTCTGTGCAGCACACTCTTGTACTTCCCATTGGTGATGACCTATGCATATACATTCAAGATGATCAGTTTAATGTCATCATATTAATTGTATTGGGACTCATTATAGGCTAGCCAATGTGGTGTGTGTTGGGTGTGTCGATAAACAGACTTGCATGAGATCCTGGTAATTAAGATAACTTTTTTTTTTCCCTCTTATTACAATAAATTATTATAAAACTTAATTTCTTTTATATATACCTCGAGCTGGTCACCAAGGTTGATGACAATGGAATGGCGCATAGGAGGCACGTCAATCCAGTGTCCATCTTTGAGAAGCTGGAGACCGCTGACCTTGTCATCCTGGAAGAGAAGGATAATGCCACCAGCATCGGTGTGGGCACGGAGACCCTTGATCAGCTCTGGCTTTGGGCATGGAGGGTAGTTGCTAACCTTGGTTCCAAAACTTGGACCTTTTGATCCACACAATGCCTTTTTGAGGTAACCTTTCTCTAGTCCAAGATTCTCGTCTAACAGCTCTAGGAGTTCCTCTGCCAGTTTTTCCAACTTCACTGCAAATTCCTTCATGATCTTCCTGCAATATTATCAGAACTTCTAAATATTATTTTGGATGTTCAAAACACTACTGAGTACATGAATGGAAGTCATCTCAGATATAAGTTCAGGCGTACATATCTCATATTACTTTTTTTCTTAACAAAAATGTCTTCCACGATATTTGTGCACAATTGCAGACTCTTTACATACCTGTAATCATCTTGGAGGTCTGGAATCTCAGAGATATTGGAGTAGGGGAGATGGCGTAAGTGGAAGGTGCTCTCCCAATCCATGTCATGGACCTCAGCCTGAACACCCTCTAGACCCTTGCTTGCCATCAGTTGCTTGAACCTTTGCTCCATGCACTTCTTGTAGTGCTCCTTTGTCAACCTCTCCACAGCATCCATTAACTCATGGGATATGCCATGATTAAGCAACTGCATATACGTATAGAAATTTCAGAAAGGAACGCAAAACAGTACTTAACCCATAACTGGAGTTGTAAATTAATGAGCAACTCAATAATATTGGACCCGCAGCTAGGAACAAATTTAGCAAGGCTTAGCACCAGCAGAGTACTGATACTGATAGGTACCTCAAAGAAACCCCAGTTTTCGCATGCATCTTTGACCTTCTCCATGGTTGCTCCTCTCTCCACACCGTTTAGCTTCTCCAAGTTTATCACTGGGAAGTTCTCCATCTCTCTCTCTCTCTCTCTCTCTCTCTCTCTCTCTCTCTCCTCCTAAAGCAAGCAAGCTGTGTTCGATGCCGTGCTGTGAGAGTTTGGTGGTATTTATAGGGGTTAAGTGCAAAGGGAGTCGTGAGCAAAAGGAACAGCTGTGAACTGGAACTCGGGTGCTATCCATATATTTTATCATGTTTAATCGACGACGTGACTTATTCTTTTTTTTTTTTTTTTTTTTTTTTTTTGAAATTGCCATAGCATTGCATTCATTAAGCTTAAATCAAGGTCTGAATACAGATAGGAACAGAATTAAAAGTAGTGGTACAACCACTGATGCGTAAAGCATCCTTACTTAAGGCATGAGCAACACAATTATTTGCTCTAACAGTATGCCTTGCAGACCAACTCGTGAAAGAGTCAAGTGTTTGTCTGGTATCCGATATTAGTCTTCCTGCATAGGTGATACAGTCAGATGGTAAATTGAGACCGTTAACAACCTGCATGGAGTCACCTTCCATTATGATGTCCTTGAATCCGGAGTTCTTGCAGAAAAGTGAGGCCTGGAGGGCTGCATATGCCTCTCCTGTTAAAGGATCAGGGAATAGGTGCTGCTTCAATCTGATGGTACCTTTTACTCGACCCTGCCAGTCTCTGATGACTGCTCCCACACCAACTTGGCAGGAAACTTTGTCAATGGAAGCATCCCAGTTCACTTTCAGCTTGTCTATTGGGGGTGCTTCCCATTTGGTTTGTTGTAGGCAGGTGAGTGTTTTGGTCCTTTGCTGTTGATCTATCTGCTGTAGCTCCTCCACCATGTGACTAACTTGCTGGCAAATGTTTTTTGGATGAGAAAAGAGGCCTTTGAAGATCCATTCATTCCTTCTTTTCCATATGAACCACGATGTGAGGGCAAAGTTTGTCAGATCCTCTTGTTCAAGCTCTACAACAAAGCCATCCACTAGTTCTGAAAACTTTAGGAAAATGGGACTAGATTTCTGAAGCTTTCTGGTACTAAGAGCCCAGGTGTCTCTTGCTGAGGGGCAATCCCATATGATGTGTTCTTTGGTTTCAGGTTGACTCTTGCAGATAGGGCATGTAGGATCTTCTGTGATTTTCCTTTTCAAAAGGTTGGCTCGGGTGGGTAGGGAATTTAGACAAGCTCTCCAGAGGAAAGCTTTTGCTGCATTTGGGATGTTCAGATGCCAAAGTTTTGTCCATGGTGCTTGACATGTCTTGGGATTGGAAGATTGCCCTTGCTTTTGATTCTCTGTCTCTATCAGCAAGTGATATGCACTTTTGACACTGAATTGACCTGATGTTGTGCATCTCCATTGCAGTGTGTCTGGGCTAGGATGGGGACTGAGGGGTATGCCTCTGATCAAGTCAGCTTCTTCTTTCGAGAATAAAATTGAGAGCAGGTCATTATTCCATTGATTTGTAGTTTTATCAATTAGAAAAGAAACTTTTGTGTCTTCATGTAAAAACCTTATGGATCTTTGGGGCTTGAAAGTGCTCTGTCTAGGGATCCACTTATCCTTCCAGATTGAGGTTGTTTCCCCATCTCCTGTCCTCCATAGCAAACCTTCAATCACCAAAGGTCTAGCTGCCAGGAAGCTTTGCCAAAGGAAAGATGAGTTATGACCTGGTTTCGCAGTGAGGAATTCTTTGTTGTGAAAATACTTTGCCTTTAGCACTTGAGCAGCCAGGGATTCAGGTTTAGTGAGTAGTCTCCATCCTTGTTTTGCAAGTAGTGCTTGGTTAAAAAATTCAAAATCTCTTAGACCGAGACCTCCTCTAGATTTTGCTCTTTTCAGTTGGTTCCAGTTGATCCAGTGGATTTTTTTCTCATCTGTCTGCTGCCCCCATAGGAAGTTCCTCACCATTTTGTTTAACTCTTGAACCAGATACCTTGGAAGCTTGAAAATCCCCATACTATACGCTGGAATGGCCTGGATGATTGCTTTGATAAGGACCTCTTTACCTGCTTGGGAGAGAAACTTATTCTTCCAGTTTGTGATCCTAGACTGCACCTTATCCAGTATGCCTTTGAGTGAGTTGGTGCGTGATCTTCCAATTAAGGCTGGCAGGCCTAAGTACTTCTCATACGAATTAATCCCTCTAAAACCTGCTATACTCATCAGGATCCCTTTTGTTTCCTCTGAGGTATTCTTGCTGAAGTAGACTGATGATTTCTCCTTATTTAACCTTTGGCCCGAGGCTAGCTCATATGTTTCCAGCAGATAATAGAGTCTGCTCCACTCGATGGAATTCGCCTTACAGAAGAGAATGCTATCATCTGCAAAAAATAAGTGGTTAATGGATAGTTTCTTCCTTCTAATGGGCAGGCCTGTGATAATACCATTTCCTTCAGCCTTGTTTAGCATACAGCTAAGGACCTCGGCACACAGGATAAAGAGGTAAGGGGATAGGGGATCCCCTTGCCTAAGCCCTCTTGTAGGTTGAAAGCATTCTTGAGGAGCACCATTAAGCAGAAGGGAATAAGAAACAGTCTCTACACAGTTCATGAGTAAGGTTACCCATCTGTTATCGAAGCCAAGTTTCTGCAAGACAGATTTGAGGAAAGCCCACTCTATTCTGTCGTAAGCTTTACTCATATCGAGTTTGAGTGCCATAAAACCCTCATTCCCCTTTAATCTTGTCTTCATAGTATGGAGAGCCTCAAAAGCCACTGTTATGTTGTCTGTTATTAACCTGCCTGGCACAAAGGCTGTTTGTGTGGGAGATATGATTTCTGCCAGTACATTTTTCATTCTGTTAGCCATGGTCTTTGCAATGATTTTGTAGAAAACATTGCAAAGGCTAATTGGTCTGAAATCCGTGACTTGTGATGGGCAGTGCTTCTTAGGGATCAAAGCTATGTATGTCTCATTCATGCCCTTTGTCCAGTTGCCACCATTTAGAACTTCAAGAGCTGCCTGTGTGACTCTAGGCCCCACTGTGGCCCAATGTTCTTGGTAAAAGATGGCTGGGAAGCCATCTGGACCAGGAGACCCAAGTGGATTCATGCTGTAGATGGCCTCCTTTATTTCTGTTTCTTTGAAAGGGAGGGAGAGTTTGAAGTTCATCTCTTCTGTCAGCTTCCGTGGCAAATTTGAGGTGCATGCTTCTATGCCAGTTGGGCCTGAGGAGGTAAACAGGTTTTTAAAGAACTCCTGGAAAACATGACTTATCTCCGAAAGGTTAGTGCAGTCCTCACCCTGCTCATTCTTTATTTTGGTGATTGAGTTTTTCCTTTTCCTTTGGGTTGCACATTGGTGGAAAAACCGTGTGTTCTTGTCCCCTCCCCTTAACCAGTTTTGTTTTGCTCTTTGTTGCCATTTCAGGTTTTCTGCCTCCAATAGTGAGTCCACTTCCTTCTGTAGTACCCGGATCTCCGCATAAAGATGGCCCTCATTTATTTCTTTTAGTGACTTGAGCTTGTCTGATTTGGCTTTTAACATATCCTCCTGGTTTTTGTGGAGCTTTCTACTCCAAATTTTCAAACCTTCTCTGCAGGTTTCGAGGCCAGATAAGGTGTTATGCAGCTGGTCTGGATGACCTGTAGCAAGTTCCCAATTCTGTCTAATGAGGTTCTCACAACCCTCATTTTTTCCCCAACTGACTTCATACCTGAAAATTCTGCCCCGTTTCTTTCTGAGGTTTGGTTTTTGAAAGGTGATGAGTAGTGGACTATGGTCTGAGGTATCAGCAGCTAGATGTTGAACAGAGTGATCCACAAATAGTTTAATCCATGGTGAGTTTCCGAGAGCTCTATCAATCCTTTCTTTGGTGAAGCATGACCCTTCTCTGTTATTTGCCCAAGTAAACTTGTTGCCTTCGAAACCCAAGTCATTTAAATCACATTGTTCTAGAGTGCACCTGAAATTCACTATCTGTCTGTAGGGTCTGTTGGTTGCTCCAAACTTTTCATCAATGCTAGTAATCTCGTTAAAATCTCCAAAGCACAGCCAAGGGGTGTTATGATCAGGGGTCAAAAACTTTAGGAGCTGCCAAGTTTCCTTTCTTTTGGCTGAGTTTGGGTGGCCATAGAACCCTGTTATCAGCCAGGGTTGTTCATTGCTGTTATGTTTGATTAGACCTGATATGTGCCATCTCGAGTATGTTGTGATACTGAAGTCAGTAGAGTGGTTCCACAGGAGGGCCAAACCACCACTCCTACCCTTGTTATTAACGCTGAAACAGTTATCATACCCCAGTTTAACCCGGATCTTCTCCATTTTGTTACTGTTACATTTGGTTTCAATGAGGAAAACCAAATGTGGGAACTTTAGCTTCACCAACTTGTGAAGCTCATGAATTGTTCGAGGGTTCCCAAGCCCTCGACAATTCCAGCTTAGAGCATTCATGATAGATGGTGGGGCTGCTTAGCAGCCTCCACCTTGATGTCCTGGGTTAACCTCTTTGCAGGTTTGAGGGTAGTTTTTTGCTTTTTGGTGCCATGGAAGCTCGATCGGGTTTCCATTACAGATGCTGGTCTTTTGGCCCCTTTAGGGGCAGGGGGGCCATTATAAGAATTTGTTATGTCCGAGAGTATTGGGACCTGATCCCTAGCTCTTCTTTTCCACTTACTAGGTGCACCCGTGATGGTGTTTGACATATGTGAATTTGACTTGTAGGGGGAGGTGCAGGTTCTAAGACCTTGGTGCTCAGCTGTCCTATTATTAACAGACATAGGAAAAGGTAGTGTCTGACTTTCGTTACTAACCTCTACGCATGCCTTAGGAGAAGGTGGACTTTCCTTATTTGGTGCAGCAGGTTTCCCGTTAACTTGGGGATCTTCAGACAGCTTTATCGGACTGTAGTCTTGCTCAGTGAGCCTGCTACTCTCTTTGTTATACTGATCCACCTTACCCTGCCTCGTGGGTGGTTCCTGTTGTAGGCCTGACAGGTTTTGACTTTGCATTTCTGCCGCTGATGGAGATTTCTCACCCACTGCAATCCCATCATCTACCGTTCCTGGTTGCTCTCGGCGGAAAGCCTGTTTGCCTGAGGATGTTGCAGAACCACCGTATTTCTTCCCTGAGGCTGGTTGGTGAAAGCTGGATGCTGCTCTCAACCATTGCCCGTATTGTTCTTGAGACTGGCCCGCTAAATTGAAACTTGGGCAATTCCCATTTGCATGTTTTAGTACACCACACTTGAAACAGAAGGAAGTGAGTCTTTCGTATTTAAAGTATGCCCAAACCTGTTTCCCGCCCAGGTTAATCATCCGGCCTCGTAGCAGAGGTTTGTTAATATTCACTTCCACTCTAATCCTCAGGAAACTCCCCCATCCACAACCTCGTTCGTCAACTTCCACAGTGAGTACCCTTCCAATAGCTTCACCTATCTTCTTCCCCAGTTGCTCATTCATCCCTGCGAAAGGGAGATTGTGCACCTGAACCCAGAAAGGTTCTGTCATGAAAATAACTTCGTTTGGGGATAGTTCTCCTTCAAATTCTTTCAGGCAGATTATGTGTCGATCGAAAGACCAAGGCCTCCCCTGAAGAACTTTTTTCTTGTCTGAGAATAGTTGGAATTCTAGTAGGAACTTGTTCGGACCAAGATATTTAAAAGTTAACCAACCAGCTAGGTTCCATACCTTTGCTATAGTTGATTTGAATGCCTCTCGGTTAGCATTTCGATCATTCAGGATGCATGCAAGAAGGCAGTGGCTGCCTCTCAACTTCGTAGAAAGCACATCTTCCTCTGGTAGTAGTAGTTCCTGTTGCTCTTCCTCTATGAGGTTCAAGGTTTCCCATCTATGTGTGAGCTCCTCCTCCATTGAACCCAGAAAACTCTATGGACTAGCGCCCAGGAGACTTAGCTTTGCCAGGAGACAAAGCGAAAAAACCTCAAGCCTTCGGAGAAGGAGAAGGAGAGGACCCGGGCTACTCAAATATGACGTGACTTATTCTAAAGCAAACTCAAGTAGTATTTTACCATTGGAATTAATTGTACGACCTGCTAAGGTCGCTTTGCTTTGTTGAACCGTCTCCTACGTAATGCGGTTGGACCCCACCTTCGTGGCTCCAATTTTGACCGGAATAATGATACTCCCACCCGCGTTGGGAACTACCGCTCGAATTTATTTTTATTTTGTAATTAAAGAAGTATTTTTTAATAATATTATAATTTTTTTAACAAAATACATATATATATATTTAAAAGAGTTAAAAAATACATATAAAAAAAAACCAAAAAACAAAACACACCAAAATAATTAGAAGTAGCTCCCAGCGGTGGTTGTAATACCTTTTTTTTTTTTGTAATTTTTTAAGGAAAATGATACTCTCATCATTGGTTTTTACCACTTGGTATTATCATTGAAATTTTTATTTTATTTTTTTATTTTTATTTTTACTTAGTGATTAATGAAGTCTTTTTTAATAATATTGTGATTTTTTTATTTTTTTTTAAATATTAAAAAGTGTTAAAAGATACGTATAAAAAAAAAAAAAAAGATCAATGATACTTAACGGTAACTCCTAGTGAGAGCTGGAAGTAGTAGACGTAGCATCATCCTTTTGACCAATCACTATGACACTAACCATAGCTTGCCACCACTTCTTCTAAATATGAGATATTTGACAACACAAAAATAAATTTATAAAATAACGTGATTTATATAATACGTCAGATTATAAAGTTATTTTTATTGTAGAATAGATATAATGGATCACATGAAACTATATCAATTTATGTGTAATCCTTCCAAATTGATATTATTATCTTAACAATAGCACAAACTCTTGCATTTCTTTAGAAATTGATGAAATTTTGGCCAATTTGATCTGTTGTTCCCGCCCATGTTATCACTAAATTTAGGAGTTAACGTAGTTCTGTACCTAAGGTGAAGAAAACATTGTTCTCCGATACATTTCTCACAACAATCTACAGAAGTGAAAGCCCTCGTATTCACCTCACACGTTAGTAAATAAAAAGGTTAATAATGATCATTCTTGCTAATTGCTATACGGGTCTAGTATTTCGACAAAACATTCATTCTGAGTCTCTGACCATAACCTTTCAACGGCTTCTAATTAATCAATTAATTTATTGTGGGGATTGGAAGAAAATAGGTATGCCTACCTATATGGCCTACATTGGACATGAATGTCTTTGGTGAGGATTAATCATTTTCGTCCAAGAGATGAAAAGTCTTAAAAAAATATTAAAGGGCGTTTAGGTAAGCAACCAAAGGGAATGAATCCCATTCATCTGATATAGAAGTTGCTCAAACTCCAAATTAATTAACTCTTTTAACATATATTATATGCATGGTTTTCCATGACGAGATCTTAGTGGGAGACGGTTGGATACTTTAGTTAGGCCTCTCTCTCACTCAAATATTTTAACAATTTTGTAGATTACAAATTTTATATCTATCGGGCGTTTGATGGCATATCTGAATTCGAGGAAACTCGATGCATTGGATAAAATTAGACTTCATGGGCGAGCCACTGTACGGCTGCCCGTCGGCCTATCTACCCAAACCCACAAGCTATTGGAACCCGCTCGCTAATATCAAGCAGGCGGGCAGATCAAAATTTTTAAAATAAAAAAGCAGACGGGGTGGGCATGGGTACCCACCTGCCCACCCACCTCCTACTATGCAAGTGAAAAAGCCCTAATTTAATCTCTTTCCTATTCTCTCTTCCATACTCTCAGTCTCTCCTGCTGCTTAGACTTCATCTTCTTCTTTCGTTCTTCGTCTACTCCAACTCTCTTATTCTTTATAAGAACCCACAACCAAGGCACAGTCATGGGTATATATGTTGTTCTTTCATTGCTTTCTTTTTAATTTCTGGTTGGATCTATGTATTTGAAGTTTGATCTATATTTTGGTATTTGAATGTGAAGACTTAGGATTGGATCTGTGGGTTTGTCTATTTGGAGGTTTGTTGGGCGAAGTATAGACGATAGGTTGAAAAATTCACCCATCCGTTAGACACGGGAGGACGGACAACAACTCAAAGGTGGGGTGGTAAATGACCACCCCACCCATGCGGGTGTGAGTGCGGGGGCAAGGATGCAACCTACCCGACATTTTCCGCCCCTCCTATGCTGGTCTAGGGAGCGAGGGAGGGCGTGCTACCCTCCCGACCCCAAGATAAAATGGCCTTCTCTCACTCTAGGAATGTTTTGTGATGCCTTTTACAATTACTACTTCGATACTAATCATAAGTTGATGATTTATTTTATATATATGTTTTGGGTTTTTGGGATTGCCTTGAGATAGTAGATAATGATAATTGTACATGCTTACGTTTCATTTTTTTTAAACCATATTTTACATATATGGTTTTCCAAAATTCTATCTAGCTAAACCAAGGTATTCGACAGAGTATCAATAGTATGTGAAAAAAAAAAGTTTTGAATCTCATGTGTTTACCAAAAATGTGAAATATTGTGAATCAGAGAATTGATGAGACCCGTAACTGTTTGTTTCTTTTTTAAAAAAATGATACGAGTATTAATCTCTTTATTCATAATGACCATCGCTATGAATTAATGTGCAACCTTAATTATAAGAAACATTAATCAAGCCCTAACAATGGTCCATGTTGTCTGGAAAGAACATGTTCTTTTATTTGCGGCAAGAAATATTAGCTGCAAAAGACTAATAACCTCGTCGGCTATTCTCATAATCCACAAAAGTAAATTATTTCAGATAAGTTTATTTGAGACAAGAATAAGTCACCGCAAAAAGCTAATACCCTCATCGCAAAATTAATAACCCATGAATGAGAAATATCTTTGGTAGGATTATTGTCGCCGCAAAAGTTTTTTGCTATAAAATTTTGCTCGCCATACGTGATCTTGTGGCAAAAGACCTGTTTTTTTTTTTTTTTTTTTTTTTTTTTTTTTTACGGACAATTTTCGTATCATCAACTAAGTATTTGCCAAAATATTATATCTTAGAAAAAAATTCGTGAGAAAAGACAATATTTGTTGTAGTGTAATTTGTCATTTATTTTTATCAACTTAAGTTTTTAAAATAAGTGATAATTCTTATATGCATTTTCCAAGACATGCATAAGAGTAAATTAAAATGTGAGTTTGTCCTTCTTAGAATAGTACTCATTCACATCTAGTGTTTCTACTCTGCATCCCTCATTAATTTACGTGTAAATGTTATATATGTCTTTTACGTTTACCACACAAGAATGGGAAAATATTGGTGAGGATGGGTGGTAAAATACATATGTATGCATGCATAAAATAAGTACTATTATACCGGGGCCAGCTCAATAGGTTCAGTGCCTAAAGCTAAAATTTTGATGGAAATTTTTTTTTAATAAAGTTAAATTAAATAAATCAATTTTAATTTTAATTTTTACATTTCATTTTTATTTAAAAATAATTCTAATCGTTTTGCAAAATAAAATTATTGGTTAAGATTTTATACTACTTTTTCAACAAATAACCGACTTAATCTTTATTAGAAAACTTTTGACTGGGTACGTTTGGATCCTAAACTCATTTCAACTTATCATTACAATTTTTTCAAATTCGAAAATGATAATAATATTAAAAAATAATATTCTAACTATATTTTATCATTTCAACTCAATTCAATTCAACATCCAAACGTAGCTTGAGAGAGGATTTTATCAAATCTAGTTTAACTAGACGTGCTTTAGACTCTTAGTGGCTATTTGCAAACACAACTGTTATCAAGTATTTTCTAGTTTAGGGTTTGCTAATTTTTCACTAGTTTGAGCTATGGAGTAGATGTTATTGAAATAATCACATGGTGAATTACTGAATGGAGTCCTCCTTCGATATTCGTTGGCATTGATGGAGACAGAACAAGAAGGACCAAAAATAGAAGCTGACCTAAACTTGTGTGTATAGATGTGCGTTTCTTTCTAATTTTTTTTTTTTTTTTTTATGTCGGGGAACCAATGCGGATCCATTCATGTAGAGTAAACCCTGGTTTCGTGCACAGCACCCTCGAAAGTCTCCCTATACAGAACTGGTTAAATCGCTGACTTTTCTCTAATTAGGAGTGTGGTCCTAAACGATTGTTTGCATCTATGAGATGTTGAACCATAGACTTTGAAGGGAGTAATATCTCAAGATCAAGGTTTTCACCACTTGAGCCAATCCCTTGGATTAAAATATATATTTGCAATTCCTTTGACCAGATCCATGCCATCTTCTTCGTATAAGAAGCTGGAAGGAATATTCTATCGGCCGGCTAGCTTCATGAGTTGTCGCCTGGAAACTTCATCTGTCGATTTAGTCAGACTTAATTTATTTTCCCTTTTCCATTGTTGTTGACCTTTTGCTCTTCGTCATGACGTTGGAAGTCCAAAAGTCAATAACAATTAAGAAATTAGATGCAAATGCCGCACTATTAACGTCATTTGTTAAGGTCAAAAGTAGACTAGCTAGTGGAGTTTCCTGATCATTATTTTTCATGTGCAATATATGCTCACGATGGTGGCCACCCTACTAAATTGGTTATTTTATTTTAAGTAATATTTGATACAGTCATGATCAGTTGTACAAACGATGTATATTCCTATTGAAAACGAATGGGATTTACTATTACAAAATTAATTTTTTTCATGTGAATTTTATATTTAATCACTTTTTTCAAAATAAGTATGCGGTACTTACGCACTTTATGATTATAGATATCATTTCTCTTTGATTTATCCTAAATTAAATTATCTACCGTATAAACTAATTTGCTTCCATCTTCATACATATTTAGTGGCATGCATATTGTAACTGTTACCAACTTGGTGATGGCTATCAATTATCCACCTTTTTTATCGTCAGTATGTGGCCCCAATATAGTCAAGGATCAGTACTCGATCCTACCTTTTGTGCCATATATTGCTTGTTCGAATGGAATTCCATATATAAGGTTGCGTACGTTTGAAGAATCGGATTTAGATTTGAATCTCAAATCAACGATTATTTCAAATCCAAGATTTTGATGAAAAGCTCAAGATCTTGTTTAATTGGCATTGGTCATGTAAATCCAAATCCAAAATTTAATATATCATCGAGACAGAAAATTTGGATCATACACTTGTACAGTACTTCCTATGAGGATTAATAAGATGGGGTTGACCACGAGTCTAAAAACTGTTAAGCACGCTTGTACTTTGTCATGACTAGGTGGTCACAAATGGGACAGTGTGGGAAGTTCTTATTCAAACAAACAAACAGGCAAAGTTCATGTTCAAAGTAAAAGACCCAACATGACCTAATTTACATGCAAATTTATTGTAGCAGTGTTGAAAAGCATGCATGATCGATCACTACAAGCTGAAAATCTCTCAAACATCCGGTTAATTTCAATGTAAATGAAGGAATTCATGCGTGGTTTTCCATGACTGGATCTTAGTGGGAGACAGTTCGATACTTTAATATTTACGCTTCTCTCTCGCATTCATCTCACTCACTATTATATTCTCACAATTTTGCATATTATAAATTTTAATCTATGATCGGAAGTTTGATGGAATTTCTACATCATCAACTCGTGGAAACTGATCAATGCAGTAATACTGGATAAATTAAATGGCCCTGATCTCTCTCTCTCTCTCTCTATATATATATATATATATTTGAGTTATTCTATGCTCGAGCCGGTGGTGTATAGAGCACACTATCTACATCACTTAAATAGAAAGATTTGATTTATAAGATTCAAATTTTAAAATTTATATTCTAAATCACATTATGTCATGTGGAGTAGAGGCCTTAGTATAAGTTATAACATGAATACTCTATATATATAGACGAATATATATGTATATATATATGTATATATATATATTTATGATGGAGGCGATAAAAACTTGGACAAACATGCACTATGGGAATCTTTTGTGATGCCTTGTATAATTGGTTCTTCTATGGTAATTATAAGCTGAGTATTTATTTGGTATACGTTTTGGGTTTTTGGGATTGCCTTGAGATCGATCGAAGATATATAGTGAAAATTGATAATGGAAACGTACGTACATCCGGCCTGACGTTTGAATTTTGAAACTATATTTTAGATATATGGTTTTGGAGCACTCACAATGGATTCTCCATCATATCTTTTAAAATATATCACCCAAATTTACTTTACGTATTTTACATACTGACTTTACAATATACAATACATCATCAGTTTATCTATTTTTTTATATCATTTAAATATTATACTTTTTAATATATTTTATTCATTTCAAATAAATAAAAAGTAGAAAATAAATAAAGAAATGAATAAAAAGTAAAAAGTAGAGAGATAAATTAATTAAATATTTATACAAGTGTGAATAGTATTACATAGATGTAGAGATGGTACTGTAGCAAACTGGATATTAGTTATAAAATCCATTGGATGGGTTATATTAAGTTATTTTCTTCAAATTTTACAAAAATATGGGTTTTATATAACCCATTGAGGATGCTCTTTACAAAATTCAATCCAGCTAAACCATGGAATTAAATAAATCAAAAGAGTATCGACTATAGTACTACATGAAAGAAAAATGTGTTGATTTTCATGCGTTTGCCAAAAAAATGAAATATTGTGAATCAGAGAACTTGAGACCTGTAACTGTTTTTTTTTTAATTGACTAAAAAATTTCCCTCCCTTCTCTCTTCAATCCCTATCCGACGGAGTAGCAGTGGTTGAGTCCACCACCCTCGGCTTCCTCATGTATTGATTTCGATCACTCTCTCATTGTCGTGTTCATTTCGAGTATTCTTGAAATCTATCTACTTCGAGCTAGCTCTGTCTGCCTCCATCGACTTGAGTTTCTCCTCCACCACCATCAACTACCGACCATGTGTTTTGATATTTTATAACCAACTTATTACCCTTGCCTTGTGATGTGAACACAAAGTTGCTATGTTGTTTTTCCCTGACTTGGAAAATCTGGTTGGTTCTAAGAAATGTGTTTTGCTTCTTTGATTTTCTTTATTGGGTATCCAACAATCTTATTAAAAAGGGCTTAGATGGGTATCCAACAATCTTTTTTTGCTATACAGCCTTGTAACACAAAGGGCTGATCAGAGGGGTCATGTTCTCATGAGGAAGGGGGAAAGGGATGGATGTTGGTATAGATGTGTTTTCCCTCTTTCCACTTCGTTAATTCCCTCTTTTCCATCATTTCAACTACATAGGGATTGCGCGGGCAGTCTCCCATTATGATATTGCTTCTTATAATCTTCTCATTCATCTTTGATATATTAATAGCTAGCGTTATCCATAGTTTGAAATTAATTATAGAAGGAGTCAATATCGCTAAAAAAAAAATGTGGCACTCTTATCTAAGCGATGCATATTAGAACATTAATAAAATGATTAATATTCATTTATTTTTATCAATTTAAATTTTAAAGATAAGTGTTAATTCTTATACATTTTTCAAAATGCATGCGTACGTGTAAATTAAAATGAGTTCCTTCTGCCTAGAATATATGGTACTCGTTTGCATCTTGTATTTGACATTACAAGAGAAATGGTTTTTTGAGACAAAAAATTTTGTCTCAAAAAATCATAATTTCGTCCTAAAAAAGAATTAGAGATAAAAAAATTTCGTCTCTAATTTGTCTCTAAAAGGCTGTCTCAAAATGTTTTTGGAGACGAAATTTTTGTCTCCAAAAATCACTTTTAGGGATGAAATTTTGCAGAACCAATCGAAACCATTCGAACGGATATTTTTTTTTGAGACGAACTAATTTCGTCTCAATATCTTGTTCGAATGGAATATTTTTCCGTTCGAACCGACACGTTCATTCGAACGGAATAAAATTTTGAATCGAACAAATAACCATATTTGATACTGTTCGAACGAAATGAGTGTTCGAATGAAATATTTTTCGTTCGAACCTACCCGTCCATTCGAACGAAATAAAATTTTGAATCGAACAAATAATGTTCGTTCGAACCAATAAATTTTGATACTGTTCGAACCAATAAATTTTGTTCGAATGCAAATTACGTCCGTTCGAACTGTATTCTGTGATATTCGTTCGAATGGGTTATTTTTTGTTCGAATGGTTATTTGTTTATTCGAATGGATTTAGAATTGGTACTTTACCGTTCGAACTGGTTATTTACCGTTCGAACGGTATAAAACATACAGAACAGAACCAAATTAATTAAAAATATCATATTAGTATTACACAAAATATAATTCAAATGTCAATTGTTCAAATTTTTTTTTTTTTTTTTTTTTTTTTAAAGAGTTAGGGTCACATGTCCAAGAGTGACCCCTCCCCAATTTTATTAATAACCCTCACTTGTGGCGGAGGAAAACCGTGGTAACAAAACAAGCATCTGGAGTACAAAATAAACCCAGAATGCAGAAAAGGGAAACAGCTAGAAAGAAAAGGACCACAAAAAGAACCCCAAACAAAGACCACCCAAACTTAAACAAAACGAATTGAAGGTAAACCAGAGTAATCCATTCGGATAAGACCACGCAAAGCTCGAGGAGTCTCCGTCAAATGCGAACAAATCAAATCACTACCAGAAGCCCCATGTTTGGCTAGCCAATCTGCAACTTTATTAGCCTCCCGATAAACATGATGAATCGAGCACGTCATAGAGTTCATAATGTCCATTATCTCCTCCCAAAAATCCTCCAAATACCACACCCCACATCTTTTACTTCTCCACCAGGCAATTACCATCATAGAGTCAAGTTCAATTTCTACATAATTTAAGGATAATGATTGACATACCTGGAGCCCATGGAGAAGAGCTAACAACTCAGCCCGATTATTAGAACCTGTACCAATGGACAAGGAAAAAGCATGAATTAGATGACCGTGATTATTTCTAATAACTCCACCTATACCTGAGGCCCCAGGATTACCCAAACTACTGCCATCTGTGTTCAGCTTAACCCATCCCACCGAAGGCCGTTGCCAAGCAACAACTTTGCAATGCCGGGTTGGGGGTAAATTTGGCCGGACGTTCAAACCCTCAAGAACCTGTAAATCAAAGCTAGAAAGGTGAGAACTAGCATGAATATCACGACAAATAATATTTATCCACCGCCGAACAGAATGAATGATGTCAGAGGCAGATTCAAAGCGACCCTCCATACGCGCCAAACATCGTCGCCGCCAAATACGCCAAGTGATAATCACCGGCAGGATTCCCACAAGAATGCCAACTTGAGACGATAACTTTGCACGGCGAAACCAAATCCTCACCGAATCTTTCCAATTTTGTCCCATTGGGATCCCAAGGTTAGCCCCAAAATAACGCCAAACAGTTTTCGCAATATCACCTGCAAAAAGAACATGATTTTGGTCCTCATAATGACCGTTAGCACAACAATCACAACGGGAGGTAATAGGAATACCAATATGTCTAAGGTGGTGATCGACGCTAAGGGCCATAAACCAAGCTTTCCACATGTGGGTAGACATTTTGAGAGGAAGACTCTTATGCCATATCCAAGAATGTTCCTCAATAGTATCACCCCTAATACGTAAACAATCCCAAGCAGACTTAGTGGAGAAAAAACCATTATCATTATTGGTCCAAATCAGCACATCAATACCTGGTTTAGCCTTACCCAAATCCACTAAGATACCATCAAAGTGATTCGGTCCCACTAATTGAAGAATAAAGTCCATGTCCCATTCATTATTTAATTTGCAATCCTTTACCTGAAGATGAGGATGACCCATAATATGCATATCATTAACTAACGGACCGTTGTCCCGCCAGTTATCATACCAGAAAGAAACCAAACCCTCTTTAAGGCGCCACTTAGACTTATCCAAGATCAAAGGGAGTGAATTAGCAATCATTTTCCAGAACCTCGTACCTTTCATTGGATCAACTAAGACCCAAGGTTTAGAACCCACATACTTACTCTTAAAAAAATTTGCCCATAAAGAATTACCTTGAATGAGATTCCATGCAAATCTAGCATGAAGGGCTTTTTGCATATCATCAAGATTCCTAAGAGCCAAACCACCTTCCTCCACGGGACGACAGATAGAATTCCAGGCCACCCATTTTTTCTTACCTTTTCCATTATGCTCCCCCCAGAAAAAAGTACTCATCATACGATGAATAGCATTAATAGTGGATTGCGGGACCTGAAGAACAGCAAAGAGATGAAGAGCCATACTAGAGAGTACATGTCGGAGTAGAATAAGACGACCACCCGCTGAAAGAAATCTCATCTTCCATCCCGATATTTTCTTTTGAATATTAGACACCATATCTTCCAGATGTACCTGTTTAAGACGACCCAAAATAATAGGCACGCCCAGATATTTGAAAGGGAAAGATCCTTCTGAAAATCCAGTCTGCCGTAATAATAAGTTTTTACGCATGGAAGAGATATGCTTTGAGCAATAAATGGCAGATTTAGAGTGATTGATACATTGACCCGACCAGCGCTCATACTTATGAAGCACAGATAATATTTCCCTTATAGCGTTAGAGCTACCATTAGAAAAAAGCACAACATCATCAGCATACATAAGATGAGAAATAATGGGGGTACCTCGGGCCTGAGAGAATTGACCAAATTTTTGAGCCTGTACACTTTGCTTGATCAATCTTGAGAGAATTTCTTGAAGGATAATAAAGAGATAGGGAGAAAGAGGATCACCCTGTCGCAGTCCCCGGCCACTTTGAAAAAAACCTTTAATAGTGCCATTCATCATAATCGAAAACCAAGGAGTCGAGATGCATGTTTTGATAAGAGCACAAAAATCAGAGGAAAACCCAAAACAGCGAAGAACCTCCAGAAGAAAGAGCCAATCCACTCTATCATAAGCTTTAGCCATATCCAGTTTAATCATGATATTACCTCCATGTGCCTTCTTGTTGATAGAATGGACCATTTCCTGGGTGAGACTAATATTCTCAAAGATGCTTCGCCCTGGAATGAAAGCACCTTGTTCCCATGATATCATTTGAGAAAGGAAACCTGTCAACCGATTAACAATGATTTTGGAGCAAATTTTATAGAAAACCGAGCAAAGGCTTATAGGCCTAAACTTATCAAATCCAGAAGGTATGTCAACCTTTGGGATTAAAACAAGAAAGGAAGCAGTAAAAAATCTTGGAAGCTGCTTGGAATTAAAAAATTCAGTAATGGCTTCCAAGACATCCTCTTTCACAATATCCCAACAACTTTTGAAGAAACCCGAACCAAAACCATCAGGTCCCGGGGAGCTATTAGAAGGAATAGAGGATAGAGCAGAGAAAACTTCATTCATAGAGGGAACTGCACATAACATCAAATTATCAGACTCAGAAATAATAGGAGAGATAAGAGCTGATAAATCAGGTAATAAACTAGCCGGCGTGCCCTGCAGAAAATTAGAAAAGAAATCCACGGCCCCCTGATGAATACTCTCTGGCGAATTAAACACCATACCATTCGAAGATTTCATTTCCACCACCCTTTTACGGCGTTTATTAGCCAGGCAGGCATGGAAGAACTTCGTGTTACGATCACCATCCATGTGCCATTTTAATTTAGACATTTGAGCCAACCTAGTATCTTCACGACGGACCCAATCCTCTAGTTCCGCCGAAGAAATTAAAAGCTCCCTTTCAGTATCATCATCCCAGTGTTGCTGCAATTTAATTTCAAGCTCTTCAATATGCTTTTCAAGAGAAGTAATATGCACATTAGTAAAACCGAAAACCTTTTTGTTCCATTCACGCAAGGCGACCTTAGTGTTCTTCAATTTAAAAACCAATTTAGTAAGACCCCGACCACCAACAGGAATAGACCACGCTTGTCGGACACACAGCAAAAAATGCGGATGATCCACCCACATTTGTTGAAAACGAAAAGGGGAAGGGCCATAAGAGAACGGATCCATCTTGAATTCAATAACCATAGGGGAATGATCAGACGTGGTGCGAGGAAGATAAGAGCAAACTGCATGAGAGAAATAATCGAGCATAGAGAAATCCATTAAAACCCGATCTAATCTCGCCCAAGATCTAGCAAGACCCAGCTGTCCATTACACCAAGAAAATTTATTACCCTTAGACCTCATTTCAACCAGACCACCTTGATGAATCCAGTTATTAAAATCTTCCATCGCCACATTAGAACGAGGTGCACCACCTCTCCGTTCCGAATTATTCCTGATAATATTAAAATCCCCAGCAAAAAGACAAGGTTCGGGACCCATAACCTGGGAACTAAGATCCTCCCATAACATTTTCCTCTCATACATACTGCATTTAGCATAGATAATAGTACACAAAAATTTATAGGACCCCATGTTAACACGAAGAGAAATAAATTGCAAATTAGTCCGCATCACTTGAATATCAAGAGTCTTGTCCCAGAAAATCCAGATTTTACCACCATCCACAATATTCGAAATAAAAAAATCAAAATTTAAGTAATGTTGTAAATGAATGGCTTTATCCAGAGCTTGAAAAGGTTCCAAAACCGCAACCAGCTTAGGCTTAAACTGACAAACTAAATTCTTCAATCTACGACGAGAGGTACCAATACCACGGGCATTCCAAACAATAATGTGGCTCATAAAGACAAAGGAGTGGGACGGGTAATAACCCGACTTGAGCTTCGAACTTTCTCAAACTTTTTCTTTTGATATTTTTTCTTATGCGAGTTACCTGTAGAATCGGAATGGTAATCCTTGAATTGAGGGAGCACGTCTGGAAAGATATCAGTGTCAGGCTCAGAAACCACTTCTTCCAGATTATACTCATGATTTTCCTGTAGGCTACCGAATGGTAATCTTTGTTCAACAGCTTGACTAATATGATCTTCTTCCAGGTTAGTATTAAGAGCTGCCTCCAGCATCGGAATAAGTGGTTTGTCAACATTAAAAGAAAACTCTTTAGGATGGTTGGAAAGATTACCTGTATCCTCACTTAGCACTAGCGTTCCTCCTTCTCCAGAATCTGAGTGATTAACCCCCTGGACCGGGGCTGAGGAAACGGTTAAAATTTGAACCGTAGTTTGGTCAGCAAGCTCTGTTTCAAGAGTCTGCTCACGAGAAGTATTCCCAGCAACTTCGCTTATCACAAGCACCCCTCCCTCATCATGTATATCAGCCTCCGTAAGAACATCCCTCTGTGCAGGAGATAAAGCAGTGATGGAAGGTTGTTCCGGAATAACAACCTGTTCCGCAGACTCTGTTTCAGGGGTGCCCACGATTTTGATCATCTCATCCCCCTGAATCTGACCAGCACGAGTATCACCCTTTATTGGTTCAACTTTCTTACCACCACGGTTGAAATCCTTGCCAACCCGACAGGTTTTCAGATTATGACCCTGAACTCTGCATTTTCCACAGTACGCGGGCAACGTTTCATAGTGCACCTCCTGTTTCCGACTAGTAGGCAAACCTGGGGCACCAATCCAGAAATAGGTAATCGGCTCCTTGGCTGCATCCATCTCCAAACAGAGTCTCGCTCCATCAGTTTGGGTAGCACAACGCGTGGGGTTGTCCCTCCGAATGAACCGGCCTATAGGAGCAGTAAATATTCGAAGAAAAGACTCTTGATAATAGTTGGGAGGTAATCCCGGGAGCAAGATCCACACGGGAACATTAGAAGGTTCATGCTCTTCATTGAATTCTGGAGACCAATGAAAAGCACGGTATGCCACTCCATTTACTTCACAGGATTCCCGGGAGAGAGCTTTCACAAAATCAGCTTCGGAAGCCATTCGAATAAAAACATTACGCGGTATTTTCATGGAGGAAACCACCGGAGTAGAAGACAGTCCCCAGCGGCTGGAAATAAAAGCACGTATGGCGTCCAGGGAAGGCCTTTGTCGAAGGAACTTGATCACGATGGAGAACCGGAATGGTTCAGCAGATCTACTGATTTCTTCTTTGGAGAACTGAAAAAAGATCTCACCATCCATAATTTTTGGAGCACGCGGGGCTACAGAGATATCGGGAAGAGGCTGAGGGACCGCAGCAGCCATCTCAGCAAAGGTTTGACGGCCAGAAACGTGGCCATCCACGGCTGCCATGCAGCCTGAAGCAACCCAGGGGCCAAACGGAGAAGAAACACAGTAAAACCCTAGCAGAGCACGTAAAGGGTAGTTTCGTCCAGCTAATAAGACTATCAATTGTTCAAATGTTTTGAAACTTTATAATGTATTAACCCTAAAGAAAAAAAAAAGTTTTACAATTATGGTGGTGGTGTAGAGTTTTGTGACATAACTGACTGCAACTGAAGCATAGTTTTTTGTACCTCTATCTCCAATCTCTTCTACATGTTCTCTTCTAATCTTGTCTCAAGATCTGCTGCTTGATCTAATCTGATCAGTAACTCTTTTTCCTTAGACCTCAATCGCTCTATTTCAAGTGCTGCTTCCTCCAATTTTTTAGTTTTGTCGTCATTCGATCTAGCTTGAGAAGAGGATGATGATGTTGAAGATGGTTTAACGCAACGTCGTAAGCCCCTCAAATATCCAGAATGTGATCCAAGAACTTGAGAAATGATCTGAACATCGTTGACAGATGATGCATCAGATGGATCCGCATTAACTTCCTTGGGAGATATCATCTTGTCCTACAAAAACAAAAACATATTAGTTAGTATAAACTATAGTCACAATGGAATTAAAGAAACTTAAACTTACATAATTTGCCTCTGCTTCTGGACTGGTCCAAACACCATCACGATTTTTATGTGATTTTGCATACAATTGGGTCAGATCATAGTCAGCAGGACTTTCTTCTTTCTGCAAAAAAGTATATATATATTAGAACTTAAATCAGAAAAGTGTATTATATGTTAATATTTAATAGGGAGTAGAATAAATTACCATTTTGTTAGACAAACGATGAAAAGATTGAGAACCCGCATGATGGTGTATCTTCAAGTTTGATCTATTTGCTTTGTTTACAGTACTCCGTTGCTAAAAAAATAATATATATATATATATATGTTTAATACATCTATCATAATATACTATTAAAAAAATAGAGCAGCGAAATTACCTGATAAGCAGGATCTTCAAACATATCACAAACCTTCTCCCATTCATTTGGCGGTATTGCTTGGAATGGATTTTGGCGCGCCTCTATTGTAGTACTGAACTTCTTATAATGTGCATGACATCGACCTTTGTACCTCCGAAATGCATTCGACATCAACTCCTCAACCGTTAATCGATCCTCTCGTTGGCCAAAATCAAGTTCAAACTCATCCTTCCAATAATTGTAAACAATTAGTATAAATACCAAATATTAAAAAAGTAACATAAATAATACTTAGTTACTTGAGATGTAGGTTATTACCAAATAACATTTTTTGATGTGATCTTTCACTTCTTGTGGAACTTTAGACCAAGAGGATGTAGCAATAGGTGCATACGTGCGAGTAAGCGTACCAACAAAAGAAGCAAGCCATGCTGTTGAATCTCCAGAGCCACCGGTGTGATAATCAGGAATATCAACTTTAATTTTACCAACTTTTCTTATTTTTTCTATGCAAACACCCCTCGTAGTGCCTCTACCTCGGCGCTGGCTTACAACAGCTATATACAATAATTAAAGTAAGTATTTGAATTAAATACTTTTATTTTATATATATATCCTAAATTGAGCATAAACTGTAGTATTTAATTTGATAAAATACCTTGTTCTGAATCTGATAGTGTTGGCTGACTATTCATGACAGGTGAATCACACGGGGAATCAGTAATGGATGGGGATGGCACACGTGTTACTTTACGTTTAGGAGGCATATCTATTTGAAATTGTAACAAATTATTATTCAAACAAACATTATGGATATCCTTAAAAAAATAACACTTACAAAAATTGATATTTGAAATTCATTCACTATCTGTTTTGCTAGACCAATCACCCTCATCCTCGCTAGACACTTCAGTTGATTCATCGTCTTCTGATATTTCACCCTCAATTACTTCGGATTGAACATCTTCTCTATGCAATGGGACCATATCATATTGGCTGAGATCAACAAATAGATTGATGCCTACTTCGTTTTCTTGATATGCTTCTTCATTTGTTGGAGTATCAACTTCTTCTGAAGGTTCTTCTGTCTCTGAAATAGTATCATATACATTTCTTGGTGCAAACTTCTCTACTACCCGCCATGGGTTTCCGTATTCCAGATCATCTAAATAAAATACTTGATTCGCTTGGCAAGCAAGAATGAAAGGATCGTCCTCATACCATGTGCGAGATGTATTGACACTCATAAAGTAATTATCGTTACGCACTCCCAATCTAGGATTTGAGACATCCCACCAATTACATTTAAACAACCAGACCATATATCCTCCCACGTATTTTAACACTATAATATCTTTCACAATTCCATAGAAGTCAATGTTATCATCCCCATGACTTCCTTCGACTACAACCCCACAATTTTAAGTTTTCCTATATCTTTCTCTGTCAACTGTGTGAAATCTATATCCACGCACCAAACATCCTGAGTACTGGATGGCCCGCCTAGACGGACCACATGCCAGAGCATATAGTTCTGGTGAAATTTCTTCTGAATTTTCAACATATTTTTATACAACCTACATCAATAAATATTATTATATAAAAAAGGATAGATTTTAGTGGTATGAAATTCATATTATAAAATGAAACTTTACAGTAATACCGTATGTTCAAACCATGAAGCAAATTCCTCTTCATGCTTTCTTTCTACGTCAGTTACACCATTCGTGCGAAGTAGTTGTATATGTTCACTGCGCAGGTTCGTGTGAATGATTAATTTGTAGCAACGAAAAATGTTATATTATTATACATAATTAATTTAGAAGATCATCACTAACTTCAAATAGTGGTCAATCTCTGCACAGTTATTCAAGACATACCATCGAGCTCTTTCAAACTCTCGCCCACATAGATCGTAGCCCCTTTGTGCGCCTATGGGACGTACTGTCTGGGAAAACACGGTAAATGTTGACAAGACTCCCACCTCTCTTCCACCCTCATAATTTCGGTCTGGTCTTGTAAATCTAGTATCAACCCCACGAAAATATATTGAACAAAATGTATGCCACTCATTATCAATATATGACTCAGCAATCGAACTTTCTGGACGAGCTTTATTCTCCACAAATCGCTTCAATTTTCCTAAAAATCGTTCAATAGGATACATTCATCTATACTGAACCAGACCAGGGACTAAAGCCTCACGAGGTAGGTGCACAGCCAAATGAACCATTACATCAAAGAATGAAGGCGGGTACAAACTCTCCAACTTGCACAATATTACTGCAATATCAGCTTCCATTTTTAACAATGCATCAACTTTCAACGTTGTTCTACAAATGTCTCTGAAAAATCCTCCTAATTCTGTGAGAGCTATACGAACATCTCGAGTAAGCTTTCCACGCACACCAACCAGCAATAAACGCAGCAGAAATACATGGCAGTCATGACTTTTAAGACCAGTTATCTTCCAATCATGTGTTCGAACACATCTTGAAATGTGTGAAGCATAGCCATCGGGTAATTTGATTGTCAAGAACCAATCACAAAATTATTTTCTCTCATCATTTGAGAGTGTATACATTCCAATAGGCATGTATGTTGACGACCCATTATCTTGCAAATGCAACTCCGGTCTTATCCCCAACTCTTTTAAGTCTTTACGAGAATTAGCTGTATCTTTTGTCTTCCCTTCTATTGACATCAGAGTACCCAATATATTCTCACATATATTCTTTTCAATGTGCATAACATCTAAATTGTGGCACAGTGTCAATGTAGACCAGTATGCTAACTAAAAAAAAATACTTTTTTTTGTCCAATTCAACTCCACTGCTTGTCGTTTTCTCTTTCGAACCTTGGTATGTTTCCCAAATTTGTTTTCTAAAACATTCCCCAACTGCACGATAATATCATGTCCAGATAACTCTAGTGGCGATAACCTACGCTCAACTCTTCCATCAAATATAACTCTATTTGAACGCCATCTATGATCATGTGGTAAATAACGACGATGTCCCATAAAACATAATTTCCTACCATGACTCAACCACTGAGAATGTGTATCTTTATTACAAACAGGACAAGCCATTTTACCTTTTGTGCTCCACCCAGAAAAATTTCATATGCTGGAAAATCATTTATTGTCCACATTACTGCGGCATGCATCTTGAACTCCCGCGATGTCTCTGCATCATATGTATTGACACCCTGATCCCACAACTCTTTCAACTCTGCAATTAGTGGTTGCAGATATACATCTAATTCATTCTCTGATGACCTTGGCCCTGGTATCAATAGAGTCATCATAAAATAAGGATCCTTCATACACTTCCAAGGTGGCAAATTATAAAGCATTAATATGACAGACCAAGTACTATGAGAAGTGCTCATGTTGCCAAATGGATTAAAACCATCCGTTGCTAAACCAAGATGTACATTGCGAGGTTTTTCGGCAAACCATGGATACTCTTTGTCAAATTTCTTCCATTGTAAAGAATCTGCTAGATGCGAGAGGAAGTTTTCATTTTGGACTCTTTCTATGTGATGCCACGACATATCTTTCACAATTATCTTTGATGTAAACAATCTTTGAAGTCGAGGAATCAACGGAAAATGTCTTAAAACTTTGTGGGGTACATTACGTTTATCGGATGTCCATCTTGACTCATGACACACTGGGCATGAATCAAATTCTGCATATTGTTGCTAGTAAAGAATGCAATCATTTTTACAAGCGTGGATGATATTATAATCAAATCCTAGCTCTCGCTTCAATTGCTTCGCTTCATAAAAATTACGGGGTACTACATTATCCTGAGGAAGAGCCTCTTTAACAAATTCAAGTAACATGTCAATAGCTTTGGCAGAAATACGACAAATAGATTTAATATGAAGCAACCTTACCGTAAAGGACAACTTGCTATGACGAGTGCACCCCGCATACAACTCTCTATGTGCATCCTCCCACAATCTTCCAAAGTTATCATTTCTCTCAAATGATTGTGCAGATGTTCCTTCTCCATCCCTCATCCCAAACATTCCTGCACCCAGATCACCTAACATCTCAGTCATATCCTCTCCATTATCGTCACTGTCATCAGGATCATCCACATTAATGTCCTCTATTTCGGTGTCGTTACCCTCATCTACTTGATTGGTCTGACTACCAAATCTAACTCCTTTGAGAAATGGTTCGCCATGTAAGACCCAAGGTGAGTATTTAGAATCGATTCCATTTACAAATAAATGATCCTCTACTACTAACAAATTATAAGAACTAAGATTCTTGCACTTCTTGCACGGACATCTTATATATTCTTGACTAATGCTCATGCGAGCAAACTCTAAAAAAAACTTCACCCCTTGTGCATATTCCTTATAGTCTCGCCCAAGTCTATCTCCCAACAACATCCAACTCTTATCCATGTCTAATATCCTATTGGAAACAAATGCGTGCATCAACAAACATATAGCTAAAACATATATCAAACCAACACATCTCCATGCATAAAATAGAACATATAGCCCATTTGTAACGAACACGTTCGAACGTTTTATATACACCGTTCGAACGTAAAGAATAAAACGTTCGAACTTGTTCGTTCCATATTTCAATTCTACTTCAACTACAAAAAACAGATGAACAATTTCTCTCAGATTTCAATGACATATAGATATAGCTAAAACATATATCAAACTAACGCATCTCCATGCATAAAATAGAACATATAGCCCATTTGTAACAAACATATAGCTAAAACAGAACATATAGTCCATACATATATCAAAACATAGAGTCCATACATATATCAAAACATATATCAATACATATAGTCCATACATAAAATAAAACATATAGACACATATTAAGCATCTTCATCAGGGTTGAGCGCATTTGAGGTATTTTCCGGAGGGCTGAACACATTTGATACATTTTTCTCAGGGTTGAGGACATTCCCTGCACTTTCTGTCTCAAGCTCCGCTATTTTTGGTTCATCTATTTTTTTTCGCATTCTCTCCAGCTCTGCTACTTTTGGTTCCAAATTTTTTGCGTACAAGTCCATAGACAGCTTTAATTCCTTATTTTGTCTTTTTAATATCTGTTTTTTTTTTCATTTATTTGCAAACTTATTATTCAATTCACTTACTTGTTTTTTAAGCATCTCTATCTCACTTACCCTGAGGAGTAACCTTCGGCTCATGGTAGTAACAACAGCTGCATATTGAGATGTCATTATTCGACCTCCATCCACAACCTCCGCATCACTCTTGCTTAAGAAATAGTTATCTATCGCTATCATGGTATTGATAGCATCAGGAGTGAAAAATAATGTTTGTGGCAAACTAGGTTCTCGATTCAAATCAGGAACAATATTATAAGGACGATAGTCGGTCATTTCAATGAAATGTGAGTTGAGAGAAATGTCAGTTGAGAGCTCGGTGATGTGAGAAATGTGAGTTGAGAGAAATGTAAGTTGAGAGAAATGAGAGTTGAGAGAAATGTCAGTTGAGAGCTCGGTGGTGTGAGAAATGTGAGTTGAGAGAAATGAGAGTTGAGAGAAATGTCAGTTGAGAGCTCAGTGGTGTGAGAAATGTCAATTGAGAGAAATGTGAGTTGAGAGCTCGGTGGTGTGAGAAATGTGAGTTGAGAGGAATGTGAGTTGAGAGAAATGAGAGTTAAGAGATACATCAGTTGAGAGCTCGATGGTGTGAGAAACATGAGGTGATGTATCCTCATAATTTACGGATGTATCATCTCCATAATATCCGTAAATTATGGGGATATAATATCCCCATAATTTATGGATATTGTCCGTCGCTCATATGCACAAGGACGATATTGATGAATGAGTTTTGGCCCCCGGATGTTACCGTTTATGCTCTCTTTTTGTGGGTCTCGAAGCAATTCCCGCTTCAATTGGCCGGGTTTTATGGTGTGCTGCTTGCATCACGAGATGCGAGCTCATCAGAGTTGAGAAGGATGCGAGCTCATCATCCGTCTATATATTTTAAACCCCAAATGCTCTCTCACCACCAATCAAGATGCGAGGTAGGCGAGGTTCTGCTTGTGAAGCATGCAAATTTTTGAGAAGGAAATGTAGTGGGGGATGTATTTTTTCTCCTTATTTCAAAGGTCCAGTTGGATATATCCAATTTGGAGCCGTTCATAAAGTTTTCGGAGCAGGTAATGTAAAGAGGCTGCTACATCGCATCCCGGTCGATAATCATTATGAAGCGATTAACACACTTATATGTGAAGCGCAAGCTAGGCTTCAAGATCCTATCAATGGAATTTTTTCATATATTTTTGCTCTTCAGTAGCAGGTTCTCTTTTCATATTTAATGATTAAAATCCTAATATACTCTGTCAACCAAGATCTATAATCCTACTTTGTTTTCTGCAGGTTGAAAATCTTTCAACTCAACTAGCAACACTAATAAAGGAGACAGAACAAAGTTGTCTATCATATGCTTCTGTCAATACAAACCCAATTCAAGATGTCCAAAGTGGTTCTGTCGGTTCTGTCAATACAAACCCAACTCAAGATGTCCAAAGTGGTTTTGAAAACTCCGGAAGTTCACAAGTCAATGCTTTATTTGAAGAGTTAGTTGCACTTGGATTTATTCATAAATAATAGTGGTGGTGGCAATGCTAAGGTGGTGGACATGGAAGATGGGAGATGGAGTATTTTAATTTTAATCTTTCTAAGTTTGATTAATTATGTATAATATATTTCTATGACTTTATATCTAAATTTTATGGTCTGTATTATATTTTTTAAATTTGTTTGTGTATTATTTTTTTCGAGAGGAAGTTTGTGAATTAATTCAAATATTATACCGTTCGAACGTAAATTCTACAAGAATGAGAGTCTTCAATTTCAATGATATGTATTATGCCGTTCGAATGTAAAGTCTAAAATTGGTACTGAGAATGAACTCCACAAAAAGTAATAGAAATAATAGTTTTAATTTGAAAATGGTATGGGACTGGATTGAGTTACTTGCATGGTAAGAACCATAAGAATGAGGGTCTTCAATTTCAATGATAAGTTTCATATTTTGAAGAAGTCACTAAAGTCTTGACTCTTCACCCAACACTCCAAAACCCAACCAAAATATGACCTTAGCCGACTAAGCGTCTAAAATTTTTAAGTTTGTATAGTTGTAGACGGACTATCTTTTGCAGTTAATATCTTTCTAAGTTTGACATGTGTTTTGGTTTGTTTGTGTATTGTGTTTTGGTTCATCTGTTTTTCGTAGTTGAAGTAGAATTGAAATCTGGAACGAACATGTTCGAACGTTTTATATACACCGTTCGAACGAAATATATGTTCGAACGTAAAGAATAAAACGTTCGAACGTGTTCGTTCCAGATTTCAATTCTACTTCAACTACGAAAAACAGATGAACAATTTTTCAAAGAATTTCAATATAGTAATAACAATACCGTAACAACACAACAATATCAAAAGATTCCAACAACAATATCAAAGAATTTCAACAATTTTTCAACAAAGTAAGTAAATCATAGGAAGCTAAAAATATTATAAAAAACATACCGATAATGAGATGAGAATTGCGTGTACTGAGAAGGAACTCCACAAAAAATAATAGAAATAATGATTAAAATGAAAATAGTTGGAACTGGATGGAGGGAGAATGACGCAACTTTGTTTGTGAGGGAGTGAGAGTGGGAGAGGGGAGATTCTGATTTCTGAGATCTGTTGCAAATATTTGAATAAAGTTTCCCGTTCGAACGGTTATTTACTAATCGTTCGAACGGGAAACCATGGAGCGGGAGAAACTCCCTCCTAAAGTTTTACGTTCGAACGGTATTTAATAACCGTTCGAACGTAAAACCCTTTAGCGGGAAAATTCCCTCTAGAGTTTCACGTTCGAACTGATAAATAGAACGTTCGAACGGGAAATGATTCATAGCAAACCGTTCGAACCCTAATTACTATATTCAGCAATCACTAGTGTCATTTAATTAGATTACTAACATACTAATATAGTTACTAACATACTAATATAGTTACTTATATGAATATATAGTACTAATTAAATTTATTAATTATAGTATATATATTATAATATATATATGATACATTAAAGTAATACTATATTAGTATTAGTACTATATATTATAGTTACTTATATGAATATATAGTACTTTATTACAAGTACTTATAGTACTTATAGTATATTAGTTATAGTACTTATTACTCATTCAATAGTTATAATTATATAGTAACTGTTTTCCATACATCTCTAGAGCATTAGCATTGGACTCATCAAATGAGTCCAATCTTCTGCATATTGATATTTTAACTCTAAAATCCTAGCATTAGATTCACCATATGCTCAAATGTAGGGCTGTAAGCGGACCGATTCATTCGGTCCGGTCCACGGTCCGAATTTAATAGGACCGAATTAATTCGGTCCGGTCGGTCCATGTGTTTTTCGGACCGGACCGGACCGAACCTAAAAAAAAAAAAAAAAAAAATTATATATAATTAATTATATAATTTTCATCTTACATAATCCTATCACTAACTAATATATAATTATACCATATTATAATTAAGTATAAACTATAGTTATACATTTATACTTATACTAATATTACTAATATATAGCTATACTATATTACTAATAGTCTTATACTTTATACTAATTCTATTATATAGTTATACTAATTATGATTCATAATAACTAATCACTATAAGTCTATAATTATATATATTTAGTATCAATATATTAATATATTCTTTAATGTATTATTAATACTATTAAGTATTAAGAGTTATAGTATAAATTAATTTAGTATTGTAAATAAATTTTTTATTAATTGATGTGAAAAAAAAAAAAAAAGGGCTGGACCGAATGGACCGGACCGATGACTACCGGTCCGGTCCGGTCCCTATAGGAGTTCGGTCTGGTCCGGTCCGGTCAAACCATGGACCGAAAAAATTCGGTCCATGGCCGGACCGGACCGGACCGGCCCGTTTACACCCCTACTCAAATGTTCAACTATTATTTTATTTACTTAAATTATTATTTCCCAATTTTGAGCCACAATATATTTAAATTGAGAAATAATAATATAAGTATCAATTAAATTATTAATTAACATATAGTTATTGTAATTGTAAAATTTAAAAAAAAAATTAAAAAAATTATTATTAAAAAAATAATATTATATTATTATTTTGATGAATCTATATTATTATATAGATAGGAAGGTTTTAAATTTATGAAAATATATACTTTTCATCAAATTTTGAAGATAAAAATAATGAATCCTCCTAATGCTCTAAAACATCCTTATCCATAAATTTACTGTGACTAAAAGCTTCACATATATGTCTTTGGCTAATCCAATGCAACTTTTTTTTGAAAAAATTCATCATATTTTACAATATTTGGCTAGGCTTTTGATGAAGCCAATGCCTCTTATGTAGTTAATCATAACTCAGTCAATAGTTATAACTATACCCAAACTAGGATATAAAATATAGTTATATTAAAATATTAACTTGTATATTAAAGCATTATAATACTATTATTAGTATTATTTTTATACTTTTGTATTTTGTAATATCAGTATTATTATACATTAGTATAGTTATAGAATTAGAAATATATTCAGAGTATTAACCGTTCGAACGGGATATTGACAAGTTCAAACGGATTTTAATACCGTTCGAACGGTTTTTATTCCGTTCGAACTAGGTGTCATGATACTTATACACCCAGTTCGATTCTCATCAAACAAACCTTGTGCATTCGAACCCAAAACGACATCCGACTCGTCCCAGCTTATCTCCGCCGTTCAACCGCCACTCAACCGCCGAAGAAACACCCCATTTTTCTCTTCTAAGAGATATGGGCTTCTATTGTTAATTTTTTTGAGATTAATGAGGTTTGTTTGGGAGGGGGGGTTTCGGATTCGAAATCCCCTCATTTTGGTTTGGTTTGTTTGTATCTATGGATTTTAATCGGTAGAAGTGATCTAGATTCACTTCTTCATCATTTATACCGATTTAATCGAACCATTTTGGTGTAGATTAGAGTTTCGGCCACTCAGCCATGGCTGTTTGGGTTCGATCTCGTTCGAACGGGTTCCATTCCATTCGAACGAGATGAGGCAAAACAGATTTATTTCTGTTCGAATTAAAACTTACCGTTCGAACGAATATTAGTTGCCTGTTCGAATTGACAGAATCTTCCATTCGAACAACTATGCTAGTTCGAATGGAATATTCTTAGTTCGAACGGATTATTTCAATACAGTTCAATCTATGTGTAATTCTTAAATAATATATTTTAAATATAATATTTATAATTATATTCTTAATTTTCTTGTGGTCCAATAGGTATATTAATGGCATTTACCGGAAGAAAACGTGCAAGAGACCAAGTCAGTGAAAGTAGCACTGGACCAGCTTCTACTCAGGCGTCGAGATCTGTACTCGTTGAGCGTCAGATCTTTTTGTCTGACTTCTCCGATCTTTCGTGGGAGGGACGGAGCATACAATCCATTTTCACTGAGCGGGGATGGGTACCGATCTGTCAGCAGCAGGGGACTGCATACCCAGATATGGTAGGTGAGTTTTACCGTGCCTTGGGAGAGGAGAGTGCTGACTCTCTTTTTTACACTCTATCAGTCCGGGGAGTTAAATTTAATTTCTCTCCCCGTATTATTGCCGAGTTCCTCGACATCCGGCGCGAGGTCGGCGCATATCTTGGACCGGCTACTTCGGGACTAGTGGCTGCACCATCTGATTCTGACACACATGTCGCATCCCCCACACCAGCCCTGCATGTAGAGCCGAATGATAGTGAGGATGGTAGTGAGGATGTGGAACTACCTGATGATGATTTGACAGATGATCAGGTGCGTCATCTAGTGCGAGACCCTTCGGCTCCTCCATATGATGGGAGCAAGGTGATCCGACAGGCTGATTGCATAGCATTTTTTAGAATGCTTAACTTAATTGTCGGCTATAACATCGACCCGAAAAAACACAAGACTGATTTCGAGATCGATCGAGCCAGATTTTTGTTGAGGATAGGGCGGGGGGACCCCATTGATCTGGCCTTATATTTCTTTTACCGCATCCGATCGGAGTCACGCTATGTTAGTGGAGGTAGTCTACCATTTGCACTACCGATATCTAACTTCCTACTTCGATCAGGGGTTACAGTTTCAGTGACTGAGCGGAGGTCGCCACAGATGGGGCCCCTCAACAAGATCACATTCAGCAAGAGCGAGGGCACTTGCGGAAGGCTGCACCAGGACAGCCTAGTGCCCCGCCCACTGATCCAGCTTCTACTAGTACTACTGCCGCTGTTGAGAGACAGCCTCCTGGGGTTACTTTGGATCAGGTACGAGCTCTATTTGTTGAGTTCGTTGAGCCCATTATGGAGAAGCTTAGAGATCTAGATGGGCGTGTGAAAATGTTACAAGAGGATGTTGATTTGCTCAACACCAAATAGTCTTTTTAGTTATTATTTTACTTTTTCATATTGTATTGAACATTATATAGTTGAGATGTAATTAATGTATAATTTTTATTTCTCGTGTTTGCTAATTTATTTATTTTTTTCATTTTACTTGCCGTTCATGATAATATAAAAAATAATATTATCTTTAAAGTTATATTTATATACTTTAATAGAAAATAAATCATTTTTATCGGAAAAACAAAATTAAAAATATATGTACAAATTAATAATGATAAACAAATTAATGAAAAAAATTTTCTTTCGAAGTAATAAATTTAAGTTCATACGGTTATTAACTTTTCCCGGGAAAACAAATTTAATTTCCGACCAATATTATTACTGTTCGAACAGATCATATACTGTTCGAACATAATTAATTGGTGGTTCGAACACTTTATCCCCCGTTCGAACGGTTTTTCTTTTTGAGACGATTTTTTTCGTCACAAAATATTCCGTTCGAATGGATATTTTTCCGTTCGAACGAAATTTGTATCTGAGGCAGTTTTGGAGATGAAATGAAAAATTCGTCTCCAAAAATGACTTTTAGAGACGAAATTTAGTTCGTCCCTAACTAATTTCGTCCCAAAAAATTAAATTTCTTGTAGTGTGACGTCTGCATACCTCATCAATTTACTTGTAAATGTTACATATCTTTTACTTTTACCACTCAAAAATGGAAAATGATGATGTTTATAAGTGCTTCGTTTATTGTGGCAAAATACATACGTATGCATGCATAAAGCTGATATTGTTATACGCGCACTAAGAGGTAACTTGTAGGGTTGGTATCGTACCTAAATTGGGCACATGGACATTTCTAATTTAGGGTTTGCTAATTTTTCATGAGTTTGAGCTATATGGAGTATAGTACTTATTGAATTCATCACATGGTAAATTACAGAATGAATGATATATACAATCATCATGTAAGCATTTAATAATAATAAAAATAATAAATAATAATAATAATAATTAAAAAAAAGGGGGGATCATGCCATAACAAAATATAAAAAATTCAATTTTTCTTAGTGGGATATTCCACTTTTTATTATTATTATAAAATACACGTGTTAGACTTATATATTTGAGAATTGTCCATAACATTACTAAGAAATAATGGATACAAAATGGGAGCCGACCAACTTAATTAGTCATGTAGTATAGATGCGTGTTAATTTCTTTCTAATCACAAAATATATGTGATTAGAAAGGAAGGTAGCTAGCTAGGCCGGTTGTTGCCTGGAAACTTATTGTGACGTCAAGGACGTTTCACTCGGTCCTACCGTTTTGTGCCCATATATATCTAATTGCTTGTTTGAATGGAATTCCATAAGATTATTACGTTTAAATAGAAGAACCAGATCATTTCGATCGATTTGAATCTCAAATCAAGTACCATGATTTCAAATACAAGATTTTCATGAAAGTCCAAAGTCTTGTTTGGCATTGGTGTAAATCCGAATCCAAAATTTGGATTATACACGTACACCTACACTTTTCCCATGAGGGTTAATAAGATGGCTGGGGTTGATCAACAGAAGCCTAAAAACTATTAAGCACGCTAATTGTATTTAATTTGTCAAAAATGGGACAGTACTGTTGAAAGTTCTTATTCTAACAAACAAACAGGCAAATTAAGAGCATCAGCATTGGATTGGCAATTCCACTCTTCAAATTTTGACTAATATGTAGATTTTTCACTTTTAGCTAAGCATTCAAAACTTGAAGTCTACATTGGATTAGTCATTACACTCTTTATAATAATAAAAATATTATTATTTTTTATTATTTATATTTTTTTAATTAATTTTTAATTTATTTTCATAATCTTCAATAACCTCCAACAATCATATTCATTTTCATTTTCACAGTCCAACAATCTATAATATAATAATCTCATATATATATATGGTAAAATCTAATATGAATAAAAATATCATATCTATAATATAATAATCTCAGAAAATACTTTTAGACTTGCTATAGTTCTTTTCATATTTAAAAAGAAGAATAGATTTACTGTAACTTATAGTTTGGATGAAAACAATTTAGTTAATTCAATGTGGAGCAAATATGGATAATATTTGCTAAATTTAAAGATGAAAAGGCATTTAGCTAATCCAATGCCTATCCTCTAAAGTTGTTCAAACTAAAAGACCCCACACGACCTCATGTAATGTTCCACATGCAAATTTATTGTTGGAGTGTTGAAAAGCATGCCATGCATGCTCTAAATTAAAGCATCCGGATGAATTTCAATGTAAATTCTCATGAAACTAAAGGAGAATGCAAAGAAAAGAGACATGAAAACAATGCACAAGTGCACTGCAGCATACAAAGAACATCATGCAGCAAACAAATTGATGAAAAGCACAATGCAGCAGAAGAAAAGTGTAAAGCACTGGCACAGAAAAGTAAAGCAACAAAAGAGAAGCATGGGGCGACATGTCAACTTGAAAGCTGCAGTGATTATGCACAAAAAGAACATAAAGTGATAAAAAGCAACAAGGAAACAGACTGCAGCAGATTTCTTGTAAATCAGTAGAAAATAAAAAGTTAACTTTAGGACTCAGCCTTTTGTTCTTTTTACTTCTGTAATGTGTATATATAGATGTAGCAGAACCTTGTAACATTTGAACTTAAGTAAAATGAGAATCAATCCTTCTCCACATTGAAGTTCCATCTCAATTCTCGATTCCACTTCTAACATGGTATCAGAGCAGGCTATTAGTCCTGCTGAATTTGTTTGAGTTCTGCAAACTAGCTTCATCTCTTAAGCCATGACATCCTCCTCTTCTTCTTCTCCTGTTTCCATTGCTGAGGACCCAAATAGTCCATTTTTCTTACATCATAGTGACAATGCTAACACTGTCATTGTGTCACCCCCATTGACTGGTTTGAATTATATATCTTGGAGCAGGTCATTTCTGCTCTCCATTTCAATAAAAAACAAACTAGGTTTCCTAGATGGGACCATTAATACTCCTGAGATAACAGATCCCTCATATGTGTCGTGGCTGAGATGTAACAACATTTTGTTGGCATGGATCCTGAATTCTGTTTCTAAGGACATTGCTTCTAATGTATTTTTCATGACCTCAGCTAAGCAAGTCTGGGACAAGCTCAAATAAAGGTTTGCTCAACCTGATGAAGCTCGGATCTATCACCTCCAGCACAAGCTCAGTAGCATTGTTCAAGGGCACCTCTCTGTAAGTGATTACTTCACACAACTCAATGCTATTTGGGAAGAACTACACACCTACAGACCACTCCCTTGTTGCACTTGTGGAAAATGCACTTGTAATGCTCTGAAAACTGTTGGTGAGGTTCAACAAAGAGATTATGTCTTCAAGTTTTTAATGGGCTTGAATGATAGCTATGATTCTGTGAGGGGGCAGATCATTTTGCTAAGCCCCTTGCCTTCATTAGACAAGACCTTTTCACTGATTTTGCAAGAAGAAAGACAAAGGCAGGCAAGGAATATATCTATACCTGCCTCTGAGTCTTCTGCCCTTTTAGCCTACCAAAATCCCCCAAAGAAAAAGGAAAAATCTGATCTGACTTGTCACCATTGTGGAAAGGTTGGGCACACGAAAGATAAGTGCTATAGATTAGTAGGATTCCCACCAAATTTTAAGTTTACCAAAACTAAATTTGGAAATAATCCTACTGCATCATATTCTGCAAATCAAGTTGCTGCACAGGCTATTTCATCACCTCAGGAAGCACCTGCTCCAAGTGCTTCTCAGTTGAATCTTTCTCAGGCACAAGCACAGCACCTCATGGCTCTTGTCAATGCTCAATTCCCTCAGCTGAACTTGGGACAAGCCAAACCTACTCTGCCCATTCCTGCTCCTGCTTCTATTAAGCCAGACACTCCTGAAACCAGCTCCTCCATCACATCCTACTCAAACTTAGCAGGTAAATATCACTGCCTCAACACTCTCTCATTGCCTATTAAACAATCCCATCTCAGTTCCACAAATCACTGGGAACACAACTCACATTCTCAACATGAACAATCTGATGTTCATGACACACCATGGATCATGGATACGGGAGCCACTGATCACATGGTGTGCTCCACCTCCTTTTTTACTGATTCTTCTTGTTGTATTCAAGCTTTTGTGCAACTTCCAAATGGCACAAAAGCTCGAGTCACACATATAGGCACTGTTAAGCTTTCAGACTCCCTTCTTCTTGTTGATGTTCTATGTGTTCCCTCTTTTACTTTCAATCTCATCTCAGTCAGTAAGCTCACTCAAAGACCAGACACTTGTCTGTTTTTCTTGAATAATCTCTGTTTCATTCAGGTCCTCTCTTCATGGATGACGATTGGACTTGCTAAAGTCCATGCTGGTCTCTATTACCTGCTGTCTTCACCTCCAGACAACACCAATGTTTCATCTTCAAGTCCATCTAGTTTAACTCGAGTCAACCAAGCTGCTGTACATCAAGATTTTGACTTATGGCACTGCAGATTAGGACATCTATCCCCTCAAAGAATGAATTTAATTCATTCTAATGTACCTAATGTAAGGTCCAAAGAAAAATCTCATTGTACAGTTTGTCATTTGGCCAAACAAAGGCATCTTTCTTTTCCCTCAAGTGTATCCTCTAGTTCACTCCCTTTTGACTTAATACATTGTGATATATGGGGACCATATTCTCAAGCTTCACTTCAAGGTTTTCATTATTTTCTAACTATTGTGGATGACTTTTCTAGAGTAACTTGGATTTTTCTAATGAAATCAAAATCTGATACAAGATCCATTTTACAGTCATTCTTCCAGCTTATAAATACTCAATTCAATAAGAAAGTAAAGAAAATCAGGACTGACAATGGACTTGAATTTGATATGGCAAGCTTTTATAAAGATCATGGAATTATTCACCAAAAATCTTGTGTGTATACCCCTCAACAGAATGGTGTTGTTGAGAGGAAACACCAACACCTCTTGAATGTGGCCCGAGCCCTTCTCTTCCAAGCTGGATTGCCCATTCAATTCTGCGGAGATGCAGTTCTAACGGCTGCATACATCATCAATCGAATTCCCACACCCCTTCTTTCAAATAAGTCTCCCTATGAAGCTCTCTTTTCCTCACCACCTTCATATTCTCACCTTAGAGTCTTTGGATGCTTGAGCTATGCTAGCACTACCAAGCACCACAGAACTAAGTTTGAGCCACGTGCTAAATCTTGCATATTTCTGGGATATCCTGCAAATGTTAAGGGTTATAAACTTTATGACTTGGAAACTCACTCCACATTCATATCCAGAAATGTCACATTCCATGAATCTGTGTTCCGTTTCCAATCTCCCACCCCCATTCCTTCTCCTCTCTCATTCCCCCAAAATCTTGTTCTTCCTCCTGCACTATTAGATGACACATTCTCACCCACCTCCAGGTCACAACCTGTCCCAGTAGATGACTCACCTCCACCCAATCACATGTCACAACCCATCTCACAATTCGAGACACCTCAACCCCTTATGTCTTCTACTCCTACCTCCCTGGAATCACCTCCTCCCTCACCCCAACAACCAGAGCTGCCTATCAACCCATCCATTCGAAGATCCACACGAGAAAGACATCAACCTGCATATCTCCAACAATATCACTGTCAAACAGCAGCCTCCCATCCTTTCATCAATACATCCTCTTCAACTCTTCACCCACTCCATCAACACCTGACTCACAAACACCTTTCTCCATCTCACCATTCCTTTTCTGCTTCCCTCTCATCCTTTTTTGAACCATCCTCCTATAGTGAAGCTGTACAATTCAAGCATTGGCAGGATGCCATCAATACTGAACTCAGTGCCTTAGAAGAAAACAACACTTGGACTGTTACTTCTCTTCCCCCCACCAAAACTGCAATTGGCTGCAAATATGTTTTCAAAGTCAAGCTCCAATCTGATGGCTCCCTTGAAAGACATAAAGCAAGGCTTGTAGCAAAGGGTTACACCCAAAGGGAAGGGTTTGACTTCCAAGAGACTTTCAGCCCAGTGGCCAAGCTTACTACAGTCCGAGTATTCCTTGCCTTGGCATCCATTCAAAACTGGTTTTTGTCTCAAATGGATGTTCATAATGCCTTTTTGCATGGGGATCTTGATGAGGAAATTTATATGGATCTACCACCTGGCTACCACATTCACCGAGAGCAGCTTGAGGGGGAGAAACTGGTATGCAAGCTAAATAAGTCCATCTATGGACTTAAACAAGCATCAAGACAATGGTTTTCGAAATTCTCCAACTCACTCACTGCCATTGGTTTTAATCAATCTAAATCTGACTACTCCTTATTCACCAAAGGGGATGAAAAAGGAGTCTTCATAGCTCTATTAGTTTATGTGGATGACATCATAATAGGAGGCAATTCTCAAAGAGAAATTGACTTACTCAAGGCTCACCTCCATGGAAAATTCAAGATCAAGGAACTTGGACCCCTCAAATACTTCCTAGGACTAGAAATTGCAAGATCATCAGCTGGAATCAATGTTTGTCAAAGGAAGTACACCCTCGAGATCTTGAAAGACTCGGGATTGCTTGGCACCAAACCTGCCTCTACACCTATTGAGTTAAACCACAAGTTGAGCCATACCACAGAAGAGATCTTACAAGACCCCACAAGCTATAGAAGACTCATTGGAAGACTCATCTACCTGACCATTACCAGGCCAGATATCACATATGCAGTAAATGTACTCAGCCAGTTTATGGACAGACCATCACAAGCTCACCTACACTCGGCTTATAGAGTCCTCAAGTATCTAAAGGGTTCTATAGGCCAAGGCATCTTCATGTCATCCAAGTCATCTCTACACTTGAAAGCCTATAGTGATTCTGATTGGGCTGCTTGTCCCGAAACTAGGAGATCAGTCACAGGTTTTTGTATATTTATTGGGGATTCATTGGTGAATTGGAAATCAAAGAAACAAGTGACTGTTTCTAGGTCCTCAGCAGAAGCAGAACATAGAGCACTGGCCTCTACAAGCTGTGAAATCATTTGGCTCCTCGGTTTGCTAAAAGAATTTAGCATTGATCATCCACAACCTGCTCTCTTGCTCTGTGATAACCAGGCAGCCATCCATATCACAAAGAATCCCATCTTCCATGAGAGAACTAAACATATAGAACTGGATTGCCATTTTGTTAGAGAAAAAGTTTTAGATGGAACCATCACACCTGTCCACGTTGGTTCAAAATTCCAGCTAGCACATATTTTTACTAAGGCCTTAACAGTTTCTGTTTTTCAGTTCCTATTGTCCAAGATGGGAATACTCAATATCTATGCCCATCTTGAGGGGGAGTCTCATGAAACTAAAGGAGAATGCAAAGAAAAGAGACATGAAAACAATGCACAAGTACACTGCAGCATACAAAGAACATCATGCAGCAAACAAATTGATGAAAAGCACAATGCAGCAGAAGAAAAGTGTAAAGCACTGGCACAGAAAAGTAAAGCAACAAAAGAGAAGCATGGGGCGACATGTCAACTTGAAAGCTGCAGTGATTATGCACAAAAAGAACATAAAGTGATAAAAAGCAACAAGGAAACAGACTGCAGCAGATTTCTTGTAAATCAGTAGAAAATAAAAAGTTAACTTTAGGACTCAGCCTTTTGTTCTTTTTACTTCTGTAATGTGTATATATAGATGTAGCAGAACCTTGTAACATTTGAACTTAAGTAAAATGAGAATCAATCCTTTTCCACATTGAAGTTCCATCTCAATTCTCGATTCCACTTCTAACATAAATGGTCGTGTACGTACGTTGTTCAAAGTAAACGTTCGACACCAATTAACGTCATTATCGTTCAATCCATTTGGAATTAATTTTTCAGGACTATATATGTATGCATAAATATGTAGGAGTTGGATGAATCCCTTTCCAAAACAAAACAAGTGAATTACGACGCCGAAAAGACATGAGAAGATTCTCTAGTTATAAAGAAAGGAAATACGTAGAATACTAGTACTCATGTTAAGGATGGACAATACTCCAAGAAATCGAGTTACTTGTACAACTTTTATTAAATTACTTCTTTTTAATTATATATAGCTCCAAAAACCGTGAATTTCTCTTCTTATAATTAATCGTTTTTTGAAATTTAAGAATCTTCCATCTCCTAAGAAGTAAAAATGGAGTTTATCATTAAAAAAAAAATTATATGATTTTTAATTTTTTTAAAAAGAATGTACAAGACTTACATCAATAACTGTAAATATCAAATTATATTGACATATTTTCTTTGCCCAAAAAAGACAGATAATGAATGTTTTCGATCTAGTAATACTCTTCATATAGAGTATGGGCCATGTATCCTCAAAGACATGTCAAGTATCACACCTGTTAATTTCCTCGATAAACATGAGGTTTATCAGTTCTTGCATGTTCGATCATTTACTCAAAAATATTTATGAGGAATTAATTAATTGCGACATCTGTTGGTCACACGTGATCTAATTCGTTTTTCATATGCCTAACAAACTATGACCAAAACATATAATATAGTCATAGAGATGGAATTTTAGTTGTTAACAAGATCAGGAAAGCCTTTAAAACATGAAAATCAAATAATTTGGCATATATATGAAGAATATAAAGGATAGGTTCTTTACATCAGGAATAGTCTAATTAATTAGTCAGTCAATTTAAGCCTGCAAATTAAAGAAATGCTTTTGTTCTATACAAAACAACATGCTTGCCTTCCTTTCAAGTTGTTTGACCTTAATACTAGAAAATTTATTCTTAGGGACATTTCTTCCTATCTTATACTTGCTTTCCTTGAATTTTTGGTATTTATCGAAAGACATACTTGAAATTCGATTGCATGAGGTTCGTATTTTTTTATTTCTTTTTTTTTTAATGTATAATTAATTTGGTGCGTTCGTGACGCATTGCATTCCTATTTAATGTAATGGGTTAATGGGCCTTTTGCTCTCGAGGAGGACTCTTCTGCGCAATAAGCATATAACAACATCTCCAAACGCTAATGGGCCTTTTGCTATAATTTGGCATCACCAAGTATAATACAATTTGGGGTTAAGATATCAAATGGAGAAGTTTTCCACAATTACATCTTTGGATTCAGATTTCTTATAATTGCATGATCCAAACATTTTTTTTATAATTTAAAGAAAGATAGATATAGTATTTAGATCATATTATATTAACGCGTGTACAATATAAACCTCATCATTTAATGTAGTGAGGTCATATGATTTATTTATCTCGCTCCAAATTATAGAAAGTGTTTAAAACAGAATATTCAGAATTCTCGATCCTACATCTTCGACTTAATGTGGTTCTATTAACAATACAAGTTTTAAATTCTCCAATCGCATCATTTGAATATGTGATTATTGAACAATGTAGGTTTAGAAATGAGTTTGTGATAAAAGGAAGGTGCCAACAAAAATAGAATAAAGAGAACTGACAAAATTGACTTTCTGGTTGCAATTACGGCTGAGCAAAAATTCAAAAATCTGACTGCTCTCAGACTTGAAGTCGGAGTTTGTTTCCCCTTAGAAGTTGGAGTTAGAGTAAGAGTTGGAGTCAAAGTTGTTGGGAACTGACTCCGACTCCGCTCCGATCTAATTCCGACACTCTGCCTCCGACTCTGACTCCAACTTGGCCCTCTAAATCCGCCTCCACCTCCAACTCTACCTTCGATTTTATACATATTTTATAAAAATATGTGTTTTTCTATATATTAATCATTTTAAATTTTATACAACTATATCTTATATAGTTAGTTAAACTTAATAATACTAGTTAAATAATATATTTATACTATAATATATATAGACCAAATTGACTAATAATAGTTTAGTATATGACTATATGTAAATATCATACTATTGGAAATTTACAATATTACTACCATGTAATCCTAAATTATCAATGTATAAATATAATAACATTTAATAATAATGTTTTCTATGTAATCCACTTTTCGATCTATATATTCAATAGAATACATAGATCATCCGTTTTTTGATCTATGTAATCCACTTTTGGATCTATATATTCTATGTATTCTAGATAGAATACTAATGTATCCACTAATGGTTCCATCCATTTTTTTATCTATGTATTTTAGATCATCATTAGAATTGTTTTCTATTTTAGGTAATGGAGTGATATTTCTAATTGCCATTCATTAGGGAGAGTAATTTGATTCCAATTAATTTGTTTAGGAATTTGTACACTAAAATTTTGTGTACTAGATTGTAATAATAATGTATATCCTTTTGGATTCGTAATAAGAGCTTGTGGCTTTATTATACATTAAAATGCATAACAACATGTAATAGTAATGAATAAACACTAATCCATAAATTTATAATAACATATAATACTAATCTATAATAACTAAAGTATTAATCATATAAATTTTATATAACAATATCATATATTAATTACATTAGTATATTAATTAGATTTATGGCATAATACTAATACTATTAGGCGGTATACTAATACTATACCGCCTAGTAATACTGCCAAAAGTAGGGCTGAGCACCGACCTGTTCGGAGTCGGAGGGCCCAACCTCCGACTCCGACTCCGACTTTGTCGGAGGTCGAATCCGACCTCCGACTCCGACTCCGAGGACTATAGACTCCGCTCCTACTCCGACTCCGACTTGTCGGAGCGGAGCCAGAGCGGATTCGGATTTTGGCACTGTGTGGCTGCATGCGATGGTGCGATTTGCGAGAGGGGCTGTGTGGCTGCTTGAGCGTGCGACGGTGCGAGAAGGGCTGAGCATGCGACGGTGCGAGAGGGCCTGTGTGGCTGCGTGAGCGTGCGATGGTGCGAGAGGGGCTGTGTGGCTGGAAGCTGCGTGAGCGTGCGACGATGCGAGAGCGAGAGGGGCTGTTTGGTCGAGCGTGGCTACGTGAGAGACGAGACTGAGAAGAAAGGACCCGAGATTCGGTGTGGTCTGCCGTGAGCCACTAAGCGTGAGAAGAAATGACCCAAAGATTCGGACTCGGAGAAGAAGAAATGGTGCAGTGGGCACACTGCGTGACTGCAGAGTGCAGAGGAGAAATGCCGGGGGGAAGAAGGGGGGGGCGATTGGGACTCGGGACAATGGGAAACCCTAAAAAGTAAAGATTAAAGTAAAGAGTAAAAGATTAAGAGTAAAGATTAAAGTATATTATACTATTAGATTAGAGATTTAACTTATATATTATATATAATATATTATTCTATGATATTTATATAGTATACTATTAAGTATGGATCTATGATATATATTAATATGAATATTATTAATACTATTAGTAATCCACATGGCCTATTTTATATATATATTAATTCTCTAATTTCTTATACTTTATATTTATTAATCTAAATAAATATAAATATTATTATATTAGTAATACACTAATAGTATTAGTATATAGTAATACTAATGTAGTCTATATTAGTATTAGTAACTATGGATCTATGATATATATTAATATATATGAATATTATTAATACTATTAGTAATCCACACCATTAGGCATTATGGCCTATTTTATATATATATATTAATTTTCTAATCTCTTATACTTTATATATATTAATCTAAATAAATATAAATATTATTATATTAGTAATACACTAATAGTATTAGTATATAGTAATACTAATATAGTCTATATTAGTATTAGTTATACTAATAGTGATATTAGTTATACTAATAGTTATATTAGTTGTTATATTAGTTATACTATATTATAGTGATTTATTATAACTATATTATATATTAGTATAAGACTATAAGTTATAGTGATTAGTATAACTATATAGTCTATATTAGTATTAGTTATAATAATAGTGATGTTAGTTATACTAATAGTTATAGTATTAGTTATATTAGTTATACTAATAGTTATATTAGTTGTTATATGTTATATTAGTTATACTATATTATAGTGATTTAGTATAGATATAAGTTATAGTGATTAAGTATAACTATATAATATACTATATCACTATAGTTAATAGTCTCATATAGTGATATAGACTATAGTATTAGAGTGAGTATTAGTATAACTAATACTATAGTGATTTATATAGTAATTTATATATAGACTTAAAGTGGATTACTAATAGTATTAGTATTGGGCCATTAGGCCATAAATGTAATTAGTTATACTAATACTCACTCTAATACTATAGTCTATATCACTATATAGACTGAAGAATCTGAAAAAATGAAGATAACGAAATGGGGAGAGAGGGGAACTTGGGAACTCTAAAGGGCCTAATTCCTAAACAATTAAGTTATTAACAAATAGAAACGGCACCGTGTAGTAGTATACTAATTACTATGAATCTATTATATATATATATATATGAAGATTCAAAATATATATATATATATATGATATATCTACTTTAGTTATTATACATTAGTATTATATGTTATTATAAATTTATAGATTAGTGTTTATCCATTAGTATTACATGTTATTATATTTATACATTAGTACTTTAGAATTTTAGTGTTACATGGTAGTAATATTGTAAATTTGAAATAGTATGATGTTTACATATAGTCATATACTAAACTATTATTAGTTTTAATCTATATATATTATAGTATAAATATATTATTTAACTAGTATATTATTGATTTTAACTAATTATATAAGATATAGTTGTATAAAATGTAAATGATTAATATATAGAAAAATACATATATTTTTATAAAATATGTATAAAATCGGAGGCGGAGGCGGAGTCGGAGTCGGAGGGCCAAGTCGGAGTCGGAGGCGGAGTCGGAGTCGGAGGCGGAGTGTCGGAGTCGGATCGGAGCGGAGCCGGAGTCGGTTCATCAACAACTCCGACTCCGACTCCGACTCCGACTTCCAAGCGAAAAAAAACTCCGACTCCGACTCCGACTTATCGGAACCGGAGCGGAGCCGGAGCGGAGTCGGATTCGGAGTCGGATTTTCGGATTTTTGCTCAGCCCTAGCCAAAAGGTACGAGAATCATTAGTAAGATCAGATAGTAGTATTGATTTTCATAGTCTTACATATACTGATATAATAACTACTATTAATAGAACTAGTTTAACTATGTGTAATGATTTAAGATTAAAAAAGCAAATGGAGAAAGAAAAGAAATTTGCTATAAAAAAATTAGGTACCTTTTGTGAACAGTTTGGTTACACTCCATTAGTAGCCCCTTCAAGAAGACACAAAAAGGGGAAAAGAATTTATAAGAATTATACTAACAAAAAATGAAAATATAAAAAACCTTATAAAAGAATAAAAGACAAACAGATATATAATAAACCAATAAAACCTCTAAAAAAACTAATAAAAAGAAAAAACAGATTGTTTGCTATAAATGTGAAAAAGTTGGGCATTATAAATCAAATTGCAAGGTTAAACAACAGATTAATGAATTAGATGTACCTGAAACATTAAAAGAAAGATTATTAAATGTTTTTATAATACATTCAAGTGAAGAAGAGGAAAATTCTTCTGAAGAAGAAATCTATCAATTAAAATAATCAAATCTTTCGGAACAATCTTCTGAAAGCGAATCTAAAGAAGATGAGATATAAGTTTGTAATTGTTTAGATAAAAATAGTTGTTTCTGTAATAAAACTATTAATGAACTTTCAAGACAAGAGGATATTATATTAAAATTAATAGATAAAATCAAAGATCCACAGGAAAGAAAAGATTATTTAGAAAAGCTAAAAGATACTTTTAATAATCAAATTACTTCAATAACCTCTTCAACTCCCTATAATTTCTCAGAAATAGTAGGGAGATTTAAAACAGAAAAATAAAAAATCACATTACAAGACCTACAATAAGAAATTATTGAGATAAAACAAGAAATTAAAAATTTAAAAACATCCAATCTTAAATTAGAAGTTTCAAATGAACAATTACTACAAGAAATTATATTACTAAAAATAGATAAAAACAACTTAAATAATTCTCAAAACAAAGAACAAGGAGAGTGTTCAACAATTGTTATTAAAGATGAAACAGACAACTTCATTAATATCCTTAATAAAATAAATTTTCAAAAATGGTATAAGGAAGTAACGGTTTCAATTAATTAAGAATTTTCTTTTACTACAATTGCTCTATTAGACACAGTAGCAGACTTAAATTGTATACAAGAAGGATTAGTACCTTCTAAATATTTTGAAAAAACAAAAGAAACATTATCTCAAGCAAATTGAACAAAATTAAACATAAATTATAAATTATCTAATGCACATATATGTAATAATGGAATTTGTTTTAAAACAACATTTATTCTGGTAAAAAATATTAACACCAAAGTAATATTAGAAAATCCATTCCTCGCATTACTTTACCCTTTATCTATAACAGAGGAAGGAATTTTCACTAAAATACTTGAACAAGAAGTCTAATTTAAATTTATATTTCCTCCTGTATCAAAGGAAATTAACTCTTTAAAAGAAGTTTCATTAACCAAAGAGATTAATTTTTTAACAAAAAACAAAATTAAAAGAAAAGAAAAATAGATAAGCTTTTTAAAACAAGAATTAAAATATAAAAGAATTGAAAAACAATTAAAAGATCCATTATTAACTCAAAAAATTGATAATTTTAAGATTCTGATTGAAAAAGAAGTATGCAAGTATGCTCTAACCTACCTAATGCTTTTTGGAATAGAAAACAACATATAGTTGAATTACCATATGAGAAAGACTTTTCTGAGAAAAATATTCCAACTAAAACTAGACCAATTCAAATGAATAATGAGTTATTAGAATTTTACAAAAAGTAAATTAATGATTTATTAACAAAATGATTAATTAGGAAAAGTAAATCACATTGGAGTTGTGCTGCCTTTTATGTTCAAAAACAGGCAGAATTAGAAAGAGGAGTTCCTCGACTAGTTATTAATTATAAACCTTTAAATAAAGTGTTACAATAGATTAGATATCCGATCCCTAATAAGAAAGATTTATTATCTAGACTCTATGACGCTACAGTATTTTCAAAATTTGATATGAAAAGTGGATTCTGACAAATTCAAATTACTGAAAAAGATCGATATAAAATAGCTTTTACAGTCCCATTTGAACAATATGAATGAAATGTTATACCATTTGGATTAAAAAACACTCTTAGTGAATTTCAAAATATTATGAACGAAATATTTACCCCTTTTACTCATTTTTCAATAGTCTATATAGATGATGTATTAATATTCTCCTCATCTATTGAACAACACTCGAAGTACTTAAATACTTTTGTCCAAATCATTAAACAGAATGGATTAGTTGTTTCATCACCAAAAATAAAACTATTTCAAAACAAAATTAGGTTTCTTAGACATAACATTTAAAACAAAATTAAATTGGATTATGAAATGGGAATATGTTATCAAACCTTATCCCTCTCTCAAAACCATTATGTTCCTGACCCGCCAAGTCTCGGTCAAATGGTGGGAAAAATACAATTATGATCATGTCTTGAAAATGTTTACTAAAATTACCAAAGCTCCAGAAGTACTTGTCCAACGGAGTAGATTTCAAGAACAATTAGCATCCATTACCTGCAAGAAAGATTTGAAAAAATTAGCCGAAACAATGTCACAAGTTTCATATAGTGATGATGAAGAAGACACACAACATCCAGCTAGATTATCTCCATTACAACAACCTGCAGCCCTTCAGGCCTCTCCTTCTCAACAGGCCTCTCACTCAGGCGCCTCTCCTTCTCAAGATTACTCGCCTTATCATCCAGTACCTCTGATGGATTTTCAAGATCCGTTTGCACTGGAATTGACAAATTATAACCCTCAGATTATGAAATTCTAAAAGATTACTACTTTCCTCTGTTCAAGTCAAATTATTGTTACTGCTCAAGATTCCTCTGCTCAAGTCAGATTATTGTCGCTGCTCAAGATTATTATCCAAGAAAACGACAAAAAAGACTGTGTACATATTATTCACGAGTTGGTACTATTCATGAATTATTAGAGTTACTGTTTAAGTTACTATTTGTACAAATTGATTTTCACATGATGGTACCGTTCATGTATTATTAGAGTTACTGTGTTGTACTGTTTTAGTGTCTATAAATAGGAGTTTGTAACAAAGGAAAGGCCTTCAAAAACTCTCTCATCTGAAGCCTTCCCCTCACTCGTCCAAATCTCTCCTCGCTCTCCCAAGCCTTTTGTAAACCAACTCTCTTTTCCTTCTTCCTTCTTCATGTCTTCTGTCTTCAACTCCTCTAAGAATTAGTCTCCTTGTAAGTATTATGTCTTCAATAAAGTTGATTATGTATATCTCTCTTATTTATTTTATTTTATCATGCATATGGTCGGTTATACCGCCTGCTTTAATTGTTCTCATGCATATGGCTGGTTATACTGCCTATTTTAACAGCTTTTATTAGTATTAGTTATATATATTAGTATTAGTTATAACTATATAATATATTAGACTATATAATAGTATTAATATTAGGTATTAGCAATTTAGCATAGCTAGTTAGCTATATATTAGTATTAGTTATAGTGATTTAGACTAAATATTAGTATTTGTTAATTGTTATAGTGAATTTAATTTATTATAACTATATTATTGATAGTATTATAGTGATAGTATTAGTATAGTAATTTATTTTTTAGTATAGTGATTTATATACTAATTTATACATAAACTTAAAGTATATTACTAATAGTAATATAGTATTAGACTCTAATATTATTATAAATATAACTATTATTATAAATATAACTATATTAGTATAAGTATAACTATAGTCTATATTATATATTAGTATTAGTAATATATAAGTTTATAACTAATACTAATAGACTAATAGTCTAATATAGACTATAGTTATACTTATACTAATATAGTTATACAATATACTAAATCACTATAAGTTTATAACTAATAGTCTAATACTAATATATAAGTTTATAACTATACTATAGTCTATACTAATAGTATAATATTAATACTATTATATAGTCTAATATATTATATATCTATACTAATATATAAGTTTATAACTAATACTAATATATAACTATACTAATAGTCTAATATATTATATAGCAATACTAAATCACTAATATAGTTATACTTAATCACTATAAGTTTATAACTAATACTAATATATAACTATACTAATAGTATAATATTAATACTAATATATAGTCTAATAATAAATCACTATAAGTTTATAACTAATACTAATAGTCTAATATATTAAATAGGCTTATAGCAATACTAAATCACTAATATAGTTATACTTAATCACTATAAGTTTATAACTAATACTAATATATAACTATACTAATATTTTAATATTAATACTAATATATAGTCTATTATATAATCTAATAGCTATACTAATAGTATAATTAGTATTAGTAATATTCATATATATATTTTAATATATATCATAGATTCATAGTATACTATATAAATATCATAGTATAATATACTATAGATAGTTTAATATTCCTATATATATATATATATATAAATAGATTTTTGAATCTTCATTCGTATACGACATCGTTTATGATAATTCAGATTTCATTCCCATAATCTCATTCCCCCCCTCCCTCCCAATTCAACCTCAACACATTCGGCATCCATTTCAATTTTCCAGAAAAAACCCTAGCCTCCCTAGGAGCCGTCACCCACCCTCTCACTCTCACGCCGTCGCCCACTCTCTCCCTCTACATTCCAAATGCCATCAGCTAGGTTCTACTCTCCCTTCCCTTTTTTTCTTTCTTTCTTTTTCTTTGTTTTTTTCATGAGCTCCCGTCTGTTTGCTATTAATATCCAAGAAGTACTAGTTATTTTCATGACCTCCCGTTTGTTTGCTTAGTAAAATAAGTGCTTGCATAACCCATCTTTTTAATAGATGAACATGCCGATTGATCATTTTGCTAAGCAATAGTACCGGTTTCTTTAATCATAATGGTCTTAAAAACTTCCAGTAGTAAAATTTCCCTTTGAATATTGTAAAATTTCCTCATCTTTTTATGTACTTTTGTTTGTACTCATCTTAGTATCATCTTTTTTGTACTTTATTTTTTGATGTATTTATATTTTTTTATCATGTATGATTTTTTTGTTGTTGTACATATAACATATCTATTTGGAGATTGAATAATCATAAGATTGGTCATCTTAAATATCTTAAATAGAAAGTACAGGGGAGAGAGGGGCTGCATGATTTTTTTGTTGGGTCTAATTTTTTTTGTGTTTTTCTGTTTAAGATGAAAACATATTTTCTCAAATATAAGATTAATGATATATTTCTATAATAGTGATTGTAAAACAGCAACAAGTTGAGTTAATGCGTGATGTTGTTGGTTCTGATTTTTCTTTTCTTTTTTTCTATTTAAGATGAAAACATATTTTCTCAAATATATGATTAATTATATATTTTTGTTTTAGTGAACAAGAATGAGAAGAGTGTCAGATGATTGTTATAGAGAGAATCTATAACCCAAGAGAGAACATAAAGAGCAGAGGAGCACGATGCATTATCAGACCGAATTAGGACTTGATTGAGGAGATTCTCCAAGTTAGTTGTGGAGAGAGTGGAGGTGGATCCAGAAGATTGAGACGCATCTCTGATGGTTTCAAAAACCTTAGGAGTGTCTAAACTAGAAACAACAATAGTAGGAGGTCCTTTCTTGTTATGATAGTAACAGGTTTGGATGATAAGGCCAAGACGTTTACAATAATGAAGTAATAGCCTATTGGAGAAATGGTTGCTAGGACCATGCTTTCTAGAACCAGACTGCTGAGGTTGGTCAGAGGAGGAAATTGATGGAGTGGTAGCCAAGACACTGAGCTTGTTCTGAGTCTGTAATGTCTGCAGACGAGTTTTCTCATGGATCAACTCATTGACAACAATATCTAGGGAAGGAGTCAAAGTATGATTAAGTTGTTGACTACAAATCAACTCAAAGTCATCTTGTAGGACCAAGAGAAACTAACAAAGATGATGTTGATCACGACGAATGACATACATGTCAGCATCAATGGCATCCTTTCAAAGTGGATCAGAAAGATCAATCTGATTCCAAATGTGATGAACACAATCAAGATTCATTGATGGATTGACCAGGCTACTATTTGAGCTGATACAACTAGACCATAAGTCGGTACTCTCTAAACCCATGAGAGGTAGCATAATGTTTGGCTAACATGGTCCAAGCAAATAGAGCATCATCAGAGCTACCAAGTAGGTTGGAGATGGTCGGAATGAAGGTGTTGAGCATCTGAGTAAGGATCTGGTGATTATGGCTATCCCATTGGAGAAGGTGTTGTTGAAATTGTTCCACTTGTTTATCTCATTTTTGCACTTGTTTTGTCCAATCACTCGTGCAATAGAACCAAAGTTCACGACCATTAAAAATGTTGTGAAAAGACCGAAACCACACCAAATAGTTTCTACCGTCTAATATAACATGAATAAGAAGATTAATCTTATTGTCGTAAGCCATTACGAGACCAGATATGTAAAAGTAAATTGCAAAAAAGAGATGAGCACACAAAAATATGCAGAAAACACTTCGATAAAAAATAGTCAACAATGTAGTCAAAGTCAATGGTCAATAATGTTGACATGAAAGACTACTAACGTAATAGGATGACATGGTTGTTGACAAGACTATGATGAGGCAAGTGATTCCGAGGTAAGGAAGCTAGGGAATATTAAAAGAAGAGGTTTGTCAAACCCTGGTTAGATAGTGATTGCAAATTCCAACTGGTGGTTAGAAGCCTGTGATTCGGCCAAGTGTTGTTTTTATTAACAATTATGGACAAAAAAAGAATTAACAGAGGTCTTATTTCTAAATAACACATACCACATACTGCTAATTTAAACAAAAGATATTGCTCCAGGTGTCAAACCAAAGTACCTAAAGCATATTGGGTATTGACCAAACTTTCTTATAATTTTAAAATTCACATTCCAACTTTGGGAATTATATATAAGAAATTTGCAGATGATTTTATATTATTTGAGATGGAAAAGAAGAATGTGGTTTATGGAAATATGAAAAATGATGTGGGGGGGAGGACATGCTAGATCGATCTCCTGAAAAAATCTCAGATTGATATTACTTTGTTTCCGGCGAGAACTGTGGTATATTATACGTTGTTGGCATATAAAATTAATTAAAATGTACCACATGATCAATAAGTGTGATTGAGGATGACAAAACGTATGGTAAATGGTAAAATCGTTATCAAATTTTAATATTATTTTGTTGGTTCATATTCCACAAATATTATAAGATAGAAAGATGGAGAGAGTGACAGATAACAAACTTCGAACCAATTCATGTTCCCACAAGACAATGTTAAGAAAGTCACATTCTACAAATAATCAATTCATAAACTTCAAAGTATGTTTAATAAACCACCACATATATAATATAAGACAATTATTCATTCTCTCTTCAACAAGAAAATTTGCTCTCAAGCTGTTGCAATTGGACCCAAGCCACCTGTTGCCCTCATGGCTTCAAATCTTGGCTCCTTGGCCTGGAACTTGAGGCCAGCATACAGCTTCATGTAGTCTTCAAACAAGAATTTTGGGTAAACATAGTTCTTCTTCTCCTCATCATCTCCCTCTTTCTCTACCAGTGCTGGTGCTGGATAAATTACAGCATCACTGCCAGGGTTGTAGAATGAAGCTATTGACATTCTGTTCCCATCAGTTTGGGCTATCACTCTGTGCAGCACACTCTTGTACTTCCCATTGGTGATGACCTATGCATATACATTCAAGATGATCAGTTTAATGTCATCATATTAATTGTACTGGGACTCAATAAAGTTTTGTTTTTTTTCTCTTATTACAATAAATTATTATAAAACTTAGTTTCTTATATATATACCTCGAGCTGGTCACCAAGGTTGATGACAATGGAATGGCGCATAGGAGGCACGTCAATCCAGTGACCATCTTTGAGAAGCTGGAGACCGCTGACCTTGTCATCCTGGAAGAGAAGGATAATGCCACCAGCATCGGTGTGGGCACGGAGACCCTTGATCAGCTCTGGCTTTGGGCATGGAGGGTAGTTGCTAACCTTGGTTCCAAAACTTGGACCTTTTGATCCACACAATGCCTTTTTGAGGTAACCTTTCTCTAGTCCAAGATTCTCGTCTAACAGCTCTAGGAGTTCCTCTGCCAGTTTTTCCAACTTCACTGCAAATTCCTTCATGATCTTCCTGCAATATTATCAAAACTTCTAAATATTTTTTTGGATGTTCAAAACACTTCTGAGTACATTTCTTATATTCCTTTTTTTCTTAAAAAAATGTCTTCGACGATATTTGTGCACAAATTGCGGACTCTTTACCTACCTGTAATCATCTTGGAGGTCTGGAATCTCAGAGATATTGGAGTAGGGGAGATGGCGTAAGTGGAAGGTGCTCTCCCAATCCATGTCATGGACCTCAGCCTGAACACCCTCTAGACCCTTGCTTGCCATCAGTTGCTTGAACCTTTGCTCCATGCACTTCTTGTAGTGCTCCTTTGTCAACCTCTCCACAGCATCCATTAACTCGTGGGATATGCCATGATTAAGCAACTGCATATACATATAGAAACTTCAGAAAGGAACGCAAAACAGTACTTAACCCATAACTGGAATTGTAATTTAATGAGCAACTCAATGATGGATGCGCAGCTAGGAACAAATTTAGTAAGGCTTAGCTCCAGCAGAGTACTGATACTGATAGGTACCTCAAAGAAACCCCAGTTTTCGCATGCATCTTTGATCTTCTCCATGGTTGCTCCTCTCTCCTCACCGTTTAGCTTCTCCAAGTTTATCACCGGGAAGTTCTCCATCTCTCTCTCTCTCTCTCTCTCTCTCTCTCCCCTCCTAAAGCAAGCAAACTGTGTTTTTTTTTTCTCTAAGCAAGCAAGCTGTGTTCGATGCTGTGCTGTGAGAGTTTGGTGGTATTTATAGGGGTTATGTGCAAAGGGAGTCGTGAGAAAAAGGAACAGCTGTGAACTGGAACTCGGGTGCTATCCATATATTTTATCATCTTTAATCGACGACGTGACTTATTCTAAAGCAAACTCAAGTAGTATTTTACCATTGGAATTATTTGTACAAACCTGCTTATAAGGTCGCTTTGCTTTGTTGAACCGTCTCGTACGTATTGTGTTTGGACCCCACCTTGGTGACTCCAATTTTGACCCATCACTATGACAATAACAAGCAAACCACCACTTCTAAATATGAAATATTTGACAACACAAAAATTACACAAAAATAAATCTATATATATATATATATATAGACGAATATATATATGATGGAGGCAATAAAAACTTAGACAAACATGCACTATGGGAATGTTTTGTGATGCCTTGTATAATTGCTTCTTCGATGCTAATTATGAGCTGAGGATTTATTTGATGTACGTTTTGGGTTTCTGGGATTGCCTTGAGATCGATAGAAGACATATAGTGAAAATTGATAATGGAAACGTACGTACATGATGACGTTTGAATTTTGAAACCATATTTTACATATATATATATATATACTAGGTGGGAGCAACGTGCAAAGCACGTTTACCTAGTTTTATGAAATGGTTATTTGTAACAATAAGAACTGACCCAGTTAGTCAGCCTAATTCCCAACTTGAAGTATAGCAACCATGACCAAGCAACCTCATTATGAAGAAATTTAAGTAATACATGGAGAGATGTCAAGATCGTATTCAGGCGGTATGTGAAGCATCAAGGGGTTTTCCTACTAAGAAACTCCAGTCGAAATTCATGCATTGTAGTGCACAGGCAACATTAGACTGATTTCATTTGCACAATAATTACTGTATGCATAACATGTAATTTCTCTGACCAGCTAGAGTCTCCACTTAACACACCCACAAACAAAACGTTATTTGTACTGTTACATTTAAGCTAACAAAAGTTCACCGTGTATGATTACTTCAACCAGATCCCTTTATTCTATAAGGTTTGCTATAAAGGATGTTAGGTGCTGAACATTAAGGTCCCATCGTGAAGGTCATTTCTCACCTTGTAAAAAGCTTATGATATAATTTTATCCTTTTCACCATAAAATTTTGTAGGAGAAAAATAACTTATCATAAGTTGTAAGTAATTAACAAAACATTATGATTAATCCTAAGTAATTCGTGAAAAGTCTACCTTAACCCAATATTGTGCTTTGGTGAATGACTCTGGGCTAGTTATATCATACATAATAACTGCAACTGCAGCACCTCGGTAGTAAAGTGGTGCCAACGCTGCATATCTGAACAAGACACAATCACAATCAATAATCTCCTGCTAAAATTGATATGCAAGGGCAAGAGACAGATGGGGTAAATTTCCAACAGAAATAAGGACAACATAAAATGAACTTTTGTTACAATATTCAGAATTTTAACTATTTTATACATGTAAGCATATCTATCTAACAGTACCTTTCCTGTCCAGCAGTGTCCCATATTTCAAACTTAACTGTTGTGGAGTCTTGCAAAGCTATTGTCTGTGATAAGAATGAAGCTCCAACGGTTACCTGAAATATTTAAACCAACAAATGTAAACACATCAGAAATTAACTATATGGCTAGGAGGAATGATAAACAGCCATACACGCTCACGTGGAACATGGTAGGTTTCTAGTTTTATTTTTTTTTATCAGTCAGGTTGACAAAAAATTACTTTAAAAAATGTTGGCTTGTATCATTAGTATAGTGGATAGCATACTCCTTACCTTGGAAAATCAAGAACCAAAGCAATAAAATCTGACATTTTATGTATATCTAATTTTCTCGTAAGAAATGGTTGGCAGGGGAAGAGATGAGGTGATCCAGATTCCAGACACCCAGCTTGCATCCTTTTGCCATTGTTACAGTATCGAGTACAGGTTGGGGTTGCCAAAAGACCATCGACAGTGACCGAATTTTCAAATCTCTCCCACTTCCTCGACAAGAATGGTCAAGAGGAAGAGAGAGAGAGAGACAAAGTGCTGAGCGATAAAAGAAACAGAGAGAAAGGGACTCTAGGGACAAGGGGAAAATCATGTCGATCCACTCTCCCAAGACCTGTTAATTTGGTATCTCGTACGATCGTTTCCCGTTAGCCTCAAATAAAGCACGAGCTGGTGAGCCTATGTTTTAGGAGGACAAAAACAGAGTCAATCGTTGCACCTCCGCTACCAACGACTGAAGCTTCCCAGCCACTTGCCGTCGTGCACCATAGCCCAGCCGTGAGACACTGCCCAGGTCGATCACCATTACACTTTCGTAAGCTTTTGTATCTTCCTCCCGTATTCTCTCTTTCTCTCACTCTCAGTCTCTCTCACGATGCTCTCGAGCTTCAAAGACAGGAAATAAATCTCAGAGAATCCAAGAATTGCGAAGTCCTAGATATGGTATATAATACGATATACCAACTGGGTGAAAACTGTAACAATGCACGTTTGCATAGAACATATAGAAAGTAAATGAAAAGAGATTCATGATTTGGTGGAGGAGACGTTTGGTCTTCCAACATGTTGCAGATCATCGGTGAAGTCGAAGGGTCAATATATTCAACAGGCGTTGTTCCAGTAACTCTTCACACTGCTTTTAATTTTACCATATAAACGGAACTGACGGGAGTTAACGAAATACAGGAAAAGTTAACAGAATACGATACAATCCGTTAAACCAACAATTTTCCATTAGATACACACTTTTTATATATAGAGAGATATGGCTTTACAAAATTCAATCCAGCTAAACAAACGATCAAATTAATTAAATCGAAAGAGTATCGACTATAGTACTACATGAAAGAAAAATTTGTTGATTTTCATGCGTTTGCCAAAAAAGTAAAATATTGTGAATAAGAGAACTGAGACTCGCACTATTTTGTTATTTATTTCTAAAATTGACTCAAAGATCTCCCTCCCTACTCTGTTCAATCCCTGTCCGATGGAGTTGCGGTCGAGTCCACGATCGTCGGCCTCTTCCACCACCATCGGCTTCCTCGTGCATCGACTTCAATTCCACTCTCTCATTGTCGTGTTCATTTTGAGTATTCTCGAAATCTATCTACTTCGAGCTCTGTTCGCCTCCGTTGACTTGAGTTTCTCCTCTACCATTGTCAGCCGCCGACCACATTTTTTATATTTTATAGCTGACTTATTATTCTTGCCTTGTAACACGAGCACAAAGTTGTTAGGTTGTTTGGTATGTGTTTCCCTTACTCAAAAACTCTGGTTGGTTCTGAAGAAGATTTTTTTGCTCTTCTTTCTTTATTTTCTTTGTTGGGTATCCAACAATCTTATTAAAAAGGGCTTAGATCATGGGTATCAAACAATCTTTTTTTGCTATACAGCCTTGTAACACGAAGGGCTCAATTGTTCTTGCACTGAGAAAGGGGAAAGGGATGGACATTGGTCTGTGTTTTGCCCCTTTCCACTTCATCAATTCCCTCTTTAATATCCACTTAATAAAACGATTTGTTTTCATCGTTTCAGCAACATAGGGCGTGCGTGGGCAGTCTCCAGAATGGGGATTGTAAACAGAATTTCTCATTTATGATATTGTTATCCATAATTTGAATTTAATTATCCAGGAGTTAATATTGGTACTCTTATCTAAGCGATGCATATCAGAAGATTAATAAAATGATAATTAATATTCATTTATTTTTATCAATTTAAATTTTAAAGATAAGTTATAATTCTTATACATTTTTCAAAATGCGTACGTGTAAATTAAAATGAGTTCGTCCTTCCTTGAATAGTACTCATTTACATCTTGTATTTAACCTCAGCATACCTCATCAATTTACTTGTAAATGTTACATATCTTTTACTTTTACCACTCAAAAATGGAAAATGGTGATGTTTATACGTGCCTCGTTTATTGTGGTAAAATACATACGTATACATGCATAAAATGAGTACAAGCTGATATTGTTATATGGAAAAAGCTATCTTGCCTCCCAAGTTGTACCACGTTCAAATGTATTGCTTGAAAATTTTTTTTGTTATTTATTTAGTGATTAAGAAAGTGATTTTAAGTGTATTGGTGTATTTTTTTTATTTTTGAAAAATATTAAAATAATGTGAAAAAAAATGAAAAAAAAAATTACAAAAGTAACTAGCGGTAATAATAAGCGGTGCTACTCAGGTGGCAGAATAGCACCGCTCATTATTATATATATGCACACTAAGAGGTAATTTTTAGGATTGGTATCATACGTACATTTGGCACATGGACATTTCTAATTTAGGGTTTGCTAATTTTTCATGAGTTTGAGCTATATGGATCAGTTATTGAACTCATCACATGGTGAATTACAAAATGAATGATATATACAAATCCTAAATATACAACCCACACGTAAGCCTTTTATAAAAAAAGTGGACCACATCACGAAAAAACTTGAAAAAAATCAATTTTTCTTGGTAGGGGTATTCCACTTTTTTATAAAATGCAGTGTTAAGACTAATACATTTGAGACTTATCACTAACATTACTCAGAAAGAATGGAGTCCTTATATATACAGGCATTGATGGAAACAGAACAGGAATGACCAAAATGGGAGCTGACCAACTTAATTAGTCATGAAGTGGTATAAACTTGTATGTATAGATCATGCGTGTTAATTTCTTTCTAATCACAAAATAGATGTGATTAGAAAGAAGGAAGGTAGCTAGCTACGGATGTTGCCTGGAAACGACGTTTCACTCGATTCTACCTTTTTGTGCCTATTTATATATAATTGCTTGTTTGAATGGAATTCCATAAGATTATTACATTTAAGATTTAGTCTACATACAGTCTCTATTTGAAGACTCTTTATGAAAGTCCATATAATTATATTTTAAAAAAATTAAAATTACAATAATATTATTTTTAAAATGATATTTTTCTCCATTTTATACATATTTATCAATAGAACTATAAATGCAGTTTCCTACTCAAGATTGTAAATAGAATTTTTCTACGTTTAAATAGAAGAACCAACCATTTCGATTTGAGTCTCAAATCAACCACGATTTCAAATACAAGATTTTCAAGAAAGTTCAAAGCCGTGTTTGACCGAATCCAAAATTTGGACTATACACGTACACCTACACTTTTCCCACGAGGATTAATAAGATGGCCGGGGTAGATCAACAGAAGCCTAAAAACTGTTAAGCACGCTAATTGTATTTAATTTGTCAAAAATGGGACAGTACTGTTGGAAGTTCTTATATATTCAAACAAACAAACAGGCAAATTAAAGTTGTTCAAACTAAAAGACCTAACACCACCTTTTTAGGTATGTTTGGAAGCTAAACTAATCTTAAATCATCTCAATTCATTATTATAATTTTTTCAAATTTCAATACAAAATATAATAAACAATTCAACTTTTTCAACTTTCAAAATAATAATAATATTAAAAAATAATATTCTATTAATATTTTATCATTTTAACTCAACTCAATTCAACATCCAAACGTATTAATGTTCCACATGCAAATTTATTGTGGTAGTGTTGAAAAGCATGCCATGCATGCTCTAAATTAAAGCATCCGGATGAATTTCAATGTAAATGAAAGAATTCATGGTTGAGTATGTACTATAAGAAATCAGGTCTTTTTCAGCGCGTAAAATCGTTGAAAATACCCCCTAAAATCGCTGGTTTTACTCTTTCTCGGCGATTTTAAAATCGCCGCACATTCGACGATTTTAAAGTGACGATTCTGAGAATTTTCAGCGATACCAAAAATTCGTTGGGAAAATTAGCATTTCCGGCGATTTTTACTCGCCGCAATAGGCCTACAAAACGTCGAAAATAGGGGTTTCGGATTCACACTAAAATCGCCGATAAAGGTCAATTCTTTCTCAGCGATTTTCCAAAATCGTCGGTATAATCCATTTGCTGCGAATAAATATCGCCGCTAATATAATTGTTTTCGCCGCAAATGTATGTATATTTGCAACGATATTCTTTCTCGCTGGGAAGTGGATTATTAGCGGCGACACAAAATCGCCGCTAATAACATAACGTTTTGATATTTTGCAGCGACAATTACTCGCTGCAAATAAGTATTTACGGCGATTTTGTGTCGCCGCTAATAATCTTGTGTGTTAAAAAAATATTTCCGGCGAAATAAGTTCGCTGGAAATGATCTTTCAGAAAATAAAAAAAAAAATGCACAAAACAGAATACTACACATATCCTATTCAAATTCAATCTAAAAAGTACTTCCTCCATTCATTCAAGTTAGCATGGAAACATCCATTCATTCAAGGAAAATTTTACTAAGTAGTATATTAACATGGAAACATCAATACTAAGTAGCTAAAATATTAACATGGAAACATCCATTCATTCAAGCCCAAAAATTAAAAGTAGTATATTAACATGGAAACATCAATATTAAAAGTAGTATATTAACATGGAAACATCCATTCATTCAAGCCCAAAAATACTAAGTAATATATTAACATGGAAACATCCAATCCATGGCTCTACACATAACTTATTAACTTCAAACTAACTTTAATCACAAAGCATCCAATCCATTCATTCAATCCATAAGCCATAAAACTAAACACAATTTGTCCAACATGTGCAATACATTCACATTCAACAAGTGCAAGATTCCATTCCTTGTAACAAAAATAAAGAAAAAGGGAAGGGAGTGGTACCATGAGGAAAAATGGAGTTCAATTGGCACTCCTTTGGACATGCCTTAGAGACTAGACTTGCACTTTGCCCAACATAGTCTTAATATATCTTATAATCAGACCAATTGAACTCCATTTTTCCTCAACACTTTGATAGAATTGACCAAAGATAGTGCATCTCCTTCAAGGATAATCTGCTGCAAATCCAAATGAGAGCAGAAAATTGTTGCTTTGAAAGCTGCAATGGCTTCACCCAAAAGAGCATCAGGGTAGAGTTCGATTTGATCACAAATTTATAAGTACCTATAACTTTCCTGTCAATGCATCAAATTCTGCACCAATGTCCATAGAAGAGATCTTACTTCCTGTCAATGCATCAAATTCTGCGCATACAAAAATTGATCATCATAAAAACTAGTAAGTAGCACTCAAATGGAAGAGAAAGCACCATAAAAAGGACTATATTTGTTTAAGGAGCATGCTCAGCATAGGAATAATTCAAGTTAAGTTTGCTTTTCATCAAAAAAATCACACATATGGCGGCACAGACTCAAATAATATCAATGCACCCATGGGTGAGCATAATGTTGGTGAAAATGCCATCTAGAGGCTAAACGCAAGGTACAATGATTGATGTAAGCATATTTTTAAAGATAATGCATAATAACAGAAAATCCACAAAATATAATAAAAGAATGTTTAAAAATCAAAATGGTAATATATTTAACCCATTTGTTAGAGTACTGCAACATTAGAAATTTTTTTTATAGGTCTCACACGCTCATGTTTTATATAACGTGACCAGAGTATTGTGTCATGAAACATCGATGAGTTTCAAGGATCTTCCTATTATTTGACACTCCGATGACTTTTCTATGACAGCTTCTGGCCCCTGAAGTCTATGAAGTCGTTTTCTATATTACTAAAATTGTTTAAAAGACAAATCTATGTTTGGCTCAAATGAACTTGCTTGATCGTGGACTTATAAACGACATGAAGATCAGGAAAACTAAGAAAAAGTCCAAAATCGCTATTGACTTCAACACATCAAGTGACATTAGTTTATAATGTGGAGTACTAGCAGTGTTTCTCAAAGGTTCAAGAGAATAGAACCTTAGATCATTACCCAAAAAACTACTAATCCAAACCTATTCATGCAAAAAACTAAGAAAAAGAAGTTGCATTGAATGCCAAGCTCTGCAAATGCATCCCAAGCAAATTCTCATCATCTTTACAACAGAGAATATTATTCATTGTAGTTTATATTTCTAGAAGACAATATATAATGTAACTACAGCAGCACCTCAACAGAACCAACTTTCATTCCAATCAACGAGTTTTTAAAATTAGCAAAAAGTGCCCAAGTATTCAAATAACTCACTTGCAAACTGACCATAAATCAAACGGCAAGTGCAGCTGTCTCATTGCCAATGTAAGTGGAGATGCCAAAATACATACAAATCGAATATCAGCTTTTTTCTTGAAAAATATTCAGAATCAAAATTACATTGTGCTTAGAGAACTAGCAACACACTGGGTTTCATCCAGAATTTAAAAGAACAATTGTTTGGTCCCATCTCCAAAACATGGAACCTTACCAAGGAAGGGCCAATTGGACTCACCCCTTGGGAGTAAATTCTAGATATATGATCCCACCCTCCAAGACCGTGTATGAGATAAACCAGAGGAACTCCTTGTACAGAATTGAACCCAGGGAAAACTCATCCTAAGCATGCCCATTGACCACTAAGTTGTACCCCAACAGGTGAGGGAAACAAATGAAGTGAGAACAAAATTCCAAAATCCCATAATAACTACTATCGCATCCAACACATGAGTAACGAATCAAAACAAGCTATTTTAGAACTAGAAAGTCACAATTATAGCCGATATACAGGGTTCAAGCAAACACAAGCTCAAGTTGATCTGCGATTCTGCACAGGAAGCTCAAAATCCATGTTTTTAATGAAAGCATTAGCGACTTTAGAAGAAACAGTTTACATATTGTTTCATTTTTCTCTCATTATAGCTGCAAGGATATTTTAAGGAATTTATTCAATCATGATATATTTCTAGTTATTGGTAGAATTTTCACTTAAGATAACACCAAGCTCACCCCATCCATTTACCACCACTAGTTAGAATTTTCTTTTAGAGGTGAATTCATCTTAATTCAATTTCTCATTCTCAAATTTAGATTTAAACACAATTAATATAAATATAGATAAATAAGTTTCCAGGAAGATAACACATTAGCTATTAGAAAACAACCCTTCCACACAAATAAAAAGATTATTATATCCCATGGCCACTAGGATATACATGCGCAGAAAGAAAGTAGATGAAATCTGGCACAAGAGATTTATATTTCTGTCATCTGTTGTAAAAACGAAAATACCACAGTACTGGCTTGGTCCTTAAAACTGAGAAGGAACATTCATAGATGTGATCTTTATTATGTAACTTACTCAAAGCTTGGGTGACTCTCCTTTTATCTGCTGTAAAGAATTTACTTGGTTTAACAATTTTTACACTAAATATTTTTACACTAAACAACAACTATTTTGGAATGAAACTTAAAAGACATACTAAATATTGGATAGATAGTCATATAGGCGAGTGTTTTACACTACAAGGCCTGCTTATCTTTGAATATGAGCAATATGCATGCTTGGTGTCTCTAGATCTGGAATCTGATCTCCCATTGCAGCGAATTAGACTTGTTGTAGCATCCCAGGCCAATAATTATTGGAATAATGGTGGGGTACTATACTATAATTAAAAATTGCTTAGTTCTAGACAACATTCACCCATTTTTTAACATAAACTGTTAATAAATACTATATAATCAGCTTTTATTTTCCTTGGGGGGCTTTTACAGAAACATATATACCATTATACTAATTAGAGGACTAATTAACAGTAAACACATGCATGTTTGGACAAAAATTATTAGGAAATTAAACATTCACACAGTCTTAGTATACTTGGCTTATGTGCCCTCTGTTTCAATACAGCAACCGTAGCCATTCATCCCCATTAGTTTCCAGTACAACAGCAACACAAGTAATTCACATTACAGTCGTAACCTTCCATTCCCACCATCTTCACAACAAAAATTACAGGAGAGTTACAAGAGAAATCTAACACAAATGCAAAGCAAAATCTTCTCAAACCCAAAAAAAAAAAAATCCAAAAGCAAACAATAACCCTAGAGCTGCCAGTTACCAACATCATTCACACAAAATAGAGAGATGAGAGAGAGAGAGACGGTGGGGAAGAGATGACCTACCGACGAGGACGAAGTGCATGGTGGAGCAGGACCGAGGAGGCTTAGAGGTCGCGGAGCAGAACAACTCCAGCCCGTCGGCGTTGTGTATTCACACGGAGACTTTAGAGAGAGAAACAGAGAGAGGGAAAGATGCGGACATTGTGAGTGAGAGAGAGAGAGACCCCGGAGAGGAAGAGAGAGAGAGGAAGCCAGTATCCCCCGGGGGGGTGGTTTGCGAAACAGGGGAAATGAGAGGGAGATTATAGGCGGGAGGGAAATATGAATTACATTGCGCGAGCCCTAGTCTTAATTTCAAAATCATCTTTCACGGCGATTTTAGTTCGCCATAAAATACCTTTTACTTTTTGCAGCGATTTTAAAGTTAAAAAATCGCTGCAAAAAGTAACTTCTGCAATTTCATCGAACAACTATTCGCCACAAAAAGTTACTTGACTTTTTGCAGCGAATAGTTTCGTTGCAAAAAGTAAAAAGTGTTGCAACAAGGCATTTTATTATTTGCGGCGATTTTTTTCGCAGCAAATAATAAAAAAATCGCCGGAAAAAGACTATTCAGAAACTTGATGAATTTTAATCCCAACGATGTGAAAATCGCCGCAATTACACCCTTTTTGCAGCGATTTTATTTTCAACGGACATAAAATCGCCGCAAAAAGTGGTTTTTCTTGTAGTGACGTATGTTGTTTAAAGTAAACTCATTTTAACTCAAAACCTTTTTATCCTTAAGACCCACAGCCTTTTTCAACTTAAAACATCTTTATACGTAAAACTTACAACATTTTTCAATTTTTCATAAAAATACTAAACATCTTATATATCCAAATATATTTTAAACTCAGTTTGAATGAGCTCCACATAATTCTCTCCACTACTCAACTCACTACTATTTATAAAAAAACTCAACTCAGCTAAGTTCAGCTCAACATCTAAACGTAACCTAAGTCTTCCATCTCCTAAGAGGTAAAAGTGGAATTTACAATTAAAAAATAATAATTGTTTTATATAATTTTAGATTTTTTTAAAAAAAATTAAAAAAAAACTGTACAAGACTTACACACTCTGAAACTGTAAATATCAAATTATATTATCATATTTTCTTTGCCCAAGAAAGACAGATAATGAATGTTTTCGATTCAATAATACCCTTCATATATAGTAGGGCCAGCCATGTATCCTCAAAGACATGTCAAGTATTACACCTGTTAATTAATTTCCTCGATAAACATGAGGTTTCTGATCAGTTCTTGCATGTTCGATCATTTACTCAAAAATATTTATGAGGAATTAATTAATTGCGACATCTGTTGGTCACACGTGATCTAATTCGTTTTTCATATGCCTAACAAACTATGACAGAAACATATAATATAGTCATAGAGATGGAATTTTAGTTGATAACAAGATCAGGAAAGGCTTTAAAACATGAAAATCAAATAATTTGGCATAGATATGAAGAATATAAAGGATAGGTTCTTTTGATCAGGAATAGTCTAATTAATTAGTCTGTCAATTTCAGACTGCAAATTAAAAATTCTTGCAAGTTGTTTGACCTTAAGTGTGCCAATGACATTGCCATATGAGTCCCAAATTATAGCACCTATGCCAATTTTTCCAACAGCACTGTCTATGGTAGCATCCCAGTTCAGCTTGTAGATGCCTTGAGGAGTTTTTTCCATAAAAAAACTGATTCTTCATTCGCAGCACTCGTGTTATGTTTCCTTTCCTTACTATGCTTAAATTTTGGATCTCTTCTCTTGCTTTATTGGTGAGAGAACTTGGATGAGAGAAGTCTTTCACATGTATAAAGTTATTCCTTCTAAACCAAATTGGTCGAGCAGTCGCAACAGCTTCATCTAATTCATCATGCTAGATCATATGGCTCCATACCTCTAAGAAGGAACTTCTATAGCTTGACATCTTCTGAATCCTCTTGCATCCTTGACTCCAAACATCCCTGGTAGCTTCACAATCCCAAAGAACATGCTCAATAGTTTCCGGACCTCGTTTACAAATAGGGCACTCAGCCTCTTACGGATTAGAAAGGGTGGGTAAGGCATCTTTACAAGTTTTTCACATGAACATCATCACAAGATTAGGCACTTATAATATAATATTATATATATATATATAATAATATTCTTATATAAATATCATAGTATAATATACTATATATAGTTTAATATTCTTATATAAATATAAATATATATGTATATATATATAAATAGATTTTTGAATCTTCATTCATATACGGCATCATTTATGATAATCTTCATTCCCATAATCCCACTCTCCCCCGACCCCTCCCCCCCCCCTCCCAATTCAACCTCAACACATTCGGCACCCATTTCCATTTTCTAGAAAAAACCTAGCCTCCCTTGGAGCCGTCACCCACCCTCTCACTCTCATGCCGTCGCCCACTCTCTCACTCTACATTCAGACACCGTCAGCCAAGTTCTACTCTCCCTTCCCTTTTTTTCTTTCTTTCTTTTTCTGTGTGTTTTTTCATGAGCTCCCGTCTGTTTGCTTAGTAATATCCAAGAAGTACTAGTTATTTTCATGAGCTCCCATTTGTTTTCTTAGTAAAATAATTGCTTGTACAACCCATCTTTTTAATAGATGAACCTGTCGATTGATCATTTTGCTAAGCAATAGTACTGGTTTCTTTCAACATAATGGTCTTAAAAACTTCCAGCTGTAAAATTTTCTCTGAATATTGTAAAATTTCCTCATCCCTTTATATACTTTTGTTTGTACTCATCTTAGTATCATCTTGTTTGTACTCTAATTTTTTATGTATTTATATTTGTTTTATCATTTATGATTTTTTTTTTGTACATATAACATATCTGTTTGGAGATTGAATAATCATAAGATTGATCATCTTAAACAAAAAATAAAGGGGAGAGAGGGGCTGTGTGATTTTTTTGTTGGGTCTGATTTTTTTGGTGTTTTTCTATTTAAGATGAAAACATATTTTCTCAAATATATGATTAATGATATATTTCTAAAATAGTGATTGTAAAACATCAGCAAGTTGAGTTAATACATGATATTGTTGGCTCTTATTTTTTTTTCTTTTTTTCATTTAAGATGAAAAGATATTTCCTCAATTATATGATTAATGATATATTTCTATTTTAGTGATTGTAAATAGCCACAAGTTGAGTTAATCAGTTTGTATGGTGCTTTTGGGGCTGTGTAACTGTGGGCTATTTTAGTGATTGTCTTAACCAAACTATTTTGTTTGTTTATTGTATTCTAATTCTTAAATCATGAATATAAAAGGCACAAGCACTCCTACATCCAAAGCTACATCTTGTCCTAGCATCCCAAAACCAGAACAGCCTATTGATACTCCTAGTCCTATAGTTGAAGAGTCTAACGGACCAATAGACTCTTCAATAGGCACTCCTAGTGCCCTCTATTCTAAATTGGTTGTTTTTTTATTGCTGTCATTCTTGATCCGTGGTACAAATTGGTTGCTCAAGCATATTGGTTCAACAAAACATTGGGCGATGAGAGAGGTGAGGAATTTGTTGCACTCCTCAAGAGGGATATAAAATATTTGTATGAATAATATGTAGAGTTTGGTGGTGGGCGTGTAACTGGATCTAAGTCAACTCGAAGTGGTGAAGGTAATGCATCAATGGAGACATTGGGGTGTAGTAGTAGAACCTGTACAAATAATGATCCCTTGGACTTTTTAATAACCTACCATAAAGAGCAGAAATCAACATCCTTGATAGATTGTAAGTCGGAGCTAAAGCGGTATTTGTTGCAGGATGTTGAGATTCCTATGGAGAATTTTGACATTTTGGTTTGGTGGAAAGTCAACTCTACCAAATATCTGGTTCTTGCTCTAATTGCAAGAGATATCTTGGTCATTTTGATCATATTCGTTGCATCTGAGTCGGCATCTAACATAGAAGGCCGTGTCCTGGATCCATTTAGGAGTTCTTTGGCTCCTAGAACTACTATAGAGGCTCTTGTGTGCACGCAAAAGTAGTTGAAATCCACTCCTATATGCTTGAGTCAAAATTATTTGGATGCCATTAATGATGCGGAGAGCTATAAGTTAGACTCAGTTAATGTATTTAGAGATTTTTTTAAGTACTTATTTATGTTAATTTTGAAATTTTGTGATACTAATCTCATATACTTTAATATCTTAATGTAGAATTAATCACTGGTATGACCAACTTATTTCGTGCAGATGATTGACAATTTGACAGATTGAGATTTGAGTTACTATCCAACAATCCTTTAATTTCTTTTACATATGAATCTATCTTTAATTTATAGTATTAGTATTATGATTTTTAATAATGATCATGTGGGTTTCTTTTAGTACCCTAGTGTAGTAGAAGTATTGATACTGTACACTAAAAATAATAATGATAATGGTCCATAGTACCTACCTTTTTAGAAGATAATAGTTCCATTTGATTTAATTGTTTTTTTTCTTTGGATTTCCATCTTACATTACATGCCCACCTCTATTTCTCTCTCAATCTTTGGTGTTTGTTTGGCTTGGTCTTTTGATGCATACAAAACCCAAATTTAAGAAAAATGATTTATTATTGCAACTTTTAGTGAACTGAAGCTTTTGTTCACTGTTCAAACAATAGATTTTAGATTCTACTAGTTATAATACTTTAATTGTGAGGCTTTAATTTTCTATTGTGGAACCTCTGCTTCTTCTTGTGATCAATGTGGCCTGCAGGCTGCATATGCATTATAATTATCAGAAACTGAGGGGCGAAGTGAAAGTACTAACAGATAGGCTCATAAATTATAGCACCACCCACCCTCCTATATATTTTGCTCCTACACTGACAATTATCATAATAAAACTCTACCTCACCTCATACATCACAAACTTGACATTCCTATCCAAACTTTGTTCCTCACGTACACTAGTTCCCATAGATGAGGCTCAGAATTCAAGCCATGAAGTATCATGTAGATCAAAATTATCAAGAAGTTGCACCTAACAACACTGGATTTCATCACGAGTCAAAGTGTCATAAACACACCTGTGTGCACAATCCAAAGAAAAAAAAATTATTTCCCATAATAATTGAAGGAGATAACACAACATGCAAAAAATCATCGTGAAAAACAAATACCTGTGTAGCTGACTTTTGATGCCATCATATTGACTGCGTGACCCAAATTTCTCGAAAACCTTTTTCGTTATATGCTACAAGCAAAACCGGTGTCGTGATTTTGGAAACACCTTAGCAATTGCATTTTACTTAGCTTTATCTTGGTCTGTTATGATGGCGTCTGGTACACAGCCATTCATGCACTTAAACCACGACTCAAATAACCATACAAACGTGTCTATGTCCTCCTAAAAAATTAGGCCACATCCAAAAAGAATCAATTGACCATGATGACTAATGCCCACAAAAATAGCAAATGGCATTTTGTACGCATTCATCAAGTATGTCCTGTCGAAAGTAATAAAATCACCGAACGACTCGTCCATAGCTCTACTACCGGCATCCACCCAAAACACATTTCGTAATTTGGTTTCATCATCAAAGTCCATAACATAATAGAAACCATTATTTTCCGCCTGCATACGAGTGAAGTAGTTTTGTATTGCTTCGACCCCTCCTAACCCAACCTAAGTAATCTGACCTCAAGTATGTAATTACGTGCATCTCTTTCTCCAAACGTCAAATTCTCATACCCTCCTGCCTCCACGACACAAGAATTGTAGTTCTTGCTCAATTGAATACCATTCATATCATTGTATTCTAGTCTTCTCTTCATCAGCTCATTCAACCTCTTATGACATCTAATATATCTTGCTTTTTCAGAATTGAGCGCAAGAGTGTGCTCAAGGACAACATGGGTCAAGCAAAATTCACGTTCAGAACCCAGTATCATATTGATCTTTGCCTTGCATTCGTTGTGTTCCATCGGTCTACGTTTAAGAATATTTGACGATGTGCTCACAGACGTGCCTTGGAGGACACAAGCAAGGGTGAAATATCTTATTTTTCCATCCTCTCCTACTTTGGAACTTCCCTTTTTCACTCCGAAACCAACTTGTTTTGCATACTTCATATAATATGCCCTTACTTCCTCAACTGAGGAAAATGACATTCCCTCTTTTGGCTCCTCTACAATATCCTTACCACCGACATTTGGTTCCATCTACACAGCCATTAAGATATCCAATGCATTTTCTTATATATCATATATCATCATTAAACTTCATAGCAGCCAAATCTTCAGTTATAAATTTATCATTTGCATTTTTTTTATTTATTGGTCAAAAAGAAAACAATCTCTTATGTTATAAGTTTAATTCATTCTCAAAATTAGATTGACAATATTAGAGGGATAAAAGATTTGTGTAAAAATTAGATTCGCAATCATAAATGAAAAATTTAGACCACCTTAAACCAAACCAACAAGCAATTAAAATGTGCACATATTTATCAAATAAATCCCTTGTGTGGCAACATCTCAAGATTTGCATAATATCAAATAGTTGAAACTTTAAGATTGTTATTTGGTAAAAGATTATCTTTATCTTGAAACTTTTTTTTTTTTTATAAGTAGCTTTATCTTGAAAACTATTTCAAATTTAATGTATATTTTTATCACATTTTACTTTTCCAACTAAAAAAATCCAAATAAGTTATGCTTGTAACAATTAAGCCTGATTTTACCCAATAAGCAAGATGATTATAAGTTATGCTTGCAACAATTAAGCCTAATTTATATAAATTAGTTACTAAAAACAAGTTACTTTTCAAATCAAACAAGTACATGATACCAAATTAAATTCACGGAAGTTTGATACCAAATTAAATTAAGGAACTTCGCTCAAACACAGGACGTGTATAGTATACAAATTCAATTCACGTGTATGCTTGCAATAAGAATGTGTATACAAATTTAATTCCATGTCTCAAAATTTTCAAGTTTTCCATACTGTAGGAAGTGCACTGCGGAGGCACGACAGACAGAAGTCATGACCGCGAAAAGTATCCTCACCATAGAGGAGGTGGGCTTGACGTCTAGGATCAGAGTGGGCTCGGCGCCTGGGTTTGGAGTGGGCTCGGCATCTAGGCTCGGAGTGGGCTCGATCATGTCTGGGCTCGGATGGGCTAAATGTCTAAGCTCGGTTTGGCCTCAATCTCTCTGGGCTCAAGGGTTGGGCTTGTGGGCTGTGGCCGGTGCCGTTCAACGGTGGGGCAAGCAACAAGAAATAGTGCAGCAAGCAATGAAAATGATTGGATCTAGTTTGTGTGTGTGTGTGTGAGAGAGAGAAAGATATATATATATATATATATATATATATGTATATATAGCAGAGAAGAAGAATAAGAAGAAGCTTCTATCTTCATTTTGGGTGCCAGTCCAAATTTTTGAAATTTGTCTTCTGGCAGAAAATAGACATCACATGATATGGCAAAAATTTCAGAAAAGATAAAGGGGGAGAGTTGCATTAGCTTCAATTGAGAAAATAAAAAAGCAGTCCACGTAGGCCAAGTAGTAAATCAGTAGTAGATAAACCGCAAGGGTATCATTACCCTATAAAATATATATATATATATAGAGAGAGAGAGAGAGAGAATAGGAAAGGATACATTTGTTGAGTGTTTGATATTATAAAGAAAAGATAATGCCATTAATAAAGAAACTTGTTTTTCTTTTTTTTTTTAATTTCTTGAAAAACATATCTAAAGACAAATGGCAAGGGTGGGGTTCTCAACAAACATCCAAATCAAGGTTCGAAAAATCAGAATCGGGTAAGGATTGATTCAATGAATCAAGCGATTTATAACAATTTTGAACCAGTTATTTAAATACTAATAAAAAGAATGAAAAGAACATATATAATTCAATTCAAGCATTATAAAAGAGTAGAACCAAGAAAACAAGTATGTTCATGAGACTAAAGAATGACAAAGCAAGTAGAACCAAAGGAACAAAGATGTTGATAGTCAGTGGAAGATCCAAATAGACACTATATGGAGATTGATTTGGGATGACCAGACTTGGAAGGTGGTTCATGGTATGAACTGAAGTAAGGGCAGCTTTACCCCAGAATGGGATAGGGACTTTAAAGAGACGAGAAGAGTCTGAGCTGTGTCAAGCATATGATGAAGTTCTTGTTTGAATTGTGATACCCTGTATTTACGTGTATTTTATTTAAATAATTACTTGATTTATTTTTATAATTGGTTTCTCTTGTTTTAAATTTTATTGGATTTTTTGTAAGTTTATTTTTATGATATTTAAGTTGTAAAATTTATTTTGATATGCTTTCTTAATATTAATTATTATTTACATTTAAATTTCTCTTTAATTTAAATTAGTTTGTTTATGGGCTTAAAATTACTTTGTTGTTGGATTTTTATTATTTTATTTTACTTACTCCTGTGTTTAAATTAGTTTTATTTTGAATTACCGTATTGAAATCATTTTCGATAGATCAATTTTGTGACCCAAATTGTGAAAACTGGAACTCATTTCTTTTCCTCACTTTTTCTCTTTCCTCTTTTTCTTTTTCCTCTTTTTCTTTCCTTTCTTTTCTTTTTCCCTTGCTTTTCTTTCTCTCCCGTGCGCGACGTCTCTCTCTCTCTCTCTCCCGTCTGATTTTTCTTCCGCCTGTAGCACCGCCATGCGCCGTTTGTTTCAGCGACCGTCCCTCCCATTTTCTTCCGCTTTGGCCGGCGACCTCACCCTTCCATTTTCAGCTCCTCCCTTGCCGTCGTGAGCCCCCACGCACAGCTTCAAGCCGCTTGCCCTTTGAGCTCAAGCGCCACCGTTGCACCACCATCAGCGACCAGCTTTTCACCACAGCACCAGAGGCCTCCCAATTACCTAACTCACCCATCCTCAACTCCGATCCGCCACCGGTGAAACTCCTCCGTCTCTATTTTCGATTTGGGTATTTTGGTCTTCAACCGCCACTCACGCTGCCACCACATGGCCAAAGACTACCACCATTAACTTCTAACACTCATAAACCCTTCTCTAATAATCTCAAGTCTTCATTTGCCCCTGTTCAAAAGTTGGGTTTTTTAGACCCACGGCCATAGTGCATTTTGCACTTTCGTTGTTGTGCCACCACTTATAGCACATCCGTGATATTTCAAAAAATTTTTGAAATATTTTCTAAGTTAGAGGAGTAGGGAGTCGGTTGGATTGGAGAAGGAGTTATTGTATGTTTGGATTCTGACGAGTTTTTGTTTGGGCTGTTGAATTTGTTCTGTTGAATATTTTATTGTGTCATATACAATGCATTTGCATTCATGTTCATGTTTGTAAATGAAAACTGAATTTTCACATAATTGCATATATGTCCATGTGTATATTTGAAAATTGAGTTTTCATAAGAAATATGATTTTGAGTATGTTTTGAAATGATTTGATTGATCGGTTTGAGAGAAAGGAAAAGAGATTGTAGGGATAGTAGTATAGTCCGGCCTGTGATTCCCTCCTACGATGCACGCGATAGGGATGGTGGTATAGCGCCGCTTGTGATTCTTGCCTACAGTACTCTGATAGGTACCACTTCTGTGAAAGGGAACTGTAGGAATGGTGGTAAGTAGGGATGGTGGTATAGTTCCGCCTGTGAATCATGCCTACGGTGCACGCAGTAGGGATGGTGGTAAGCAGAAATAATGGTATAGTCCCTCATGTGATTCCCGCCTACAGTGCATGCAGTAGCGATGGTGGTAAGCATGGATGGTGGTAGAGTCCCGCCTGTAATTCCCTCCTACAATGCTCTGATAGGTACCCCTTGTGTGGAAAGGAACTATAGGGATGGTGATATAGTCCCGCTTGTGATTCCCTCCTACAGTGCACGTGGTAGGGATGGTGGTATAGTCTCTCCTATGATTCTCGCCTACGGTGCATGCGGTAGGGATGGTGGTAGAGTTTCGCCTATGATTCCCGCCTACAGTGCTCTGATAAGTACCCCTTGTGTGGAAATGAACTGTAGGAACTATAGTAAACAAGGATGGTGGTATAGTCCTGCCTGTGATTCTCCCCTACGGTGCATGCGGTAGAGATGGTGGTAAGCAAGGATAGTGGTATAGTCCCACCTGTGATTTCCGCCTACGGTACATGCGGTAGGGATGGTGGTAGAGTCCCGCCTTTAATTCCCTCCTAAAGTGTCCAATATTTGATTTTTATGTGAATCATTTTCTGAAAAAATGATAGATTATTGTTTTAGGCCATTTTCGGGAGAAAATGGTGGGAATTGTTTTAATGGAATATTTTGGCCAAAATGGATTTTGGCGTGTGTTGGAAAATATTCATTTTTGGAAAAAATGATATTTTGGATCTAATCCATATTTCATCATATGCATGCATGATTGTTGGTTGCATTAATGCATTTTTATCTAGTGGGTTGTTTGGATTATTACTTACTTGCGGTACTGTTTTATGATACCGTAGATCTTGATGCGGATGAGGACGAATAGCTTGTGGGATCGGCTCCGCGGAAGGAATGACATGTGGTCGCTTTTTAGATTATGAGAATTGTTTCTCTTTTTGTCTATGTATTTGGCTTTTTATTTTATTTCACTGATAACTATATAATTTTCAGTAATACTTTTACTTTGATAGTTTTGTATTTAAAATTTTGGTACTTAGTTGACTTATTTAATTTATCCATTGCATTTTTGTTGTACACTTTCTGCTTGTACACACACTTGACACTTATCGTTGGGATGCGTGACATATGTTATCATCATCCCGACATCACGATTCTCATGTTTCCATTCGTGGGAGTCGGGGCGTCACATGACTCATCCATTCTGCTTAGAGGTGGCTAAACAAGAGGTATGATGGATAGTGTCATATGATTGCAAGATACTTTTAAAAGCAAATTGTTTATATTCAAGTGTATTGTCAGATCAAGAAATTTTGATACGTTTAAAAAATTGAGTGAAATCATCAATGAATATAACAAAGTAACAAAATCCATCGATACAAGTTATGGGGGAAGGTTCCCAAATATTAGAGTGTAACAAATCAAAAATACTAGTAGATAATGACACACTACTAGTATCCGAGAAGATGATGCATTACCAAGTCGAAAGTGCAAAAGGGCGAAGGAAAGAGAAACAGATGTGACAGCAGAAAGACCAACGGGTGGACCTGGAGGAATTGATGGAAGATGCAAAGTGTTCATTGGAAACATACGCTCCATTTTAGGGCGTGTCCCAAGTGCCTCTCTCGTCTGTGGATCATGTGGAGTACAACCAGAGTAGTAAAAAATAACATGGTAGCCTAGTTGAGCCAATAACCCCACAGACACCAAATTATAAAAGAGTTTAGGAACAAGAAGCACCTCAAAAATTGAAATATTGGATGTAAAGATAGAGCCTATACTAGGAGCAAGCATAGTGGACCCATTAGCAGTGTGTATAGCAAGTGGTCGATATGCAAAACACATTTTAGTGAACAAGATTGAGGAGCGTGTCATAAGATTGTTATAGGGAGAATCTATAACCCAAGAGAGAACATAAAGAGCAGAAGAGGATGATGCATTATCAGACTGAATTAGGACCTAATTGAGGAGATTCTCCACGTTAGTTGTGGAGAGAGTGGAGGTGGATCCAGAAGACTGATACGCTTCTCCGATGGTTTCAAAGACCTCAGGAATGTCTGAACTAGAAACAACAGTAGTAGGAGGTCCTTTCTTGTTACGATGGTAACACATCTGGATGACAAGCCCATGACATTTACAATAATGACAAAATAGCCTATTGGAGGGATGGTTGCTAGGATCATGCTTTCTAGAACCAGACTGCTAAGGTTGGTCAGAGGAGGAAATTGATGGAGTGGTAGCCAAGACACTGAGCTTGTTCTAAGTCTGTAATGTCTGCAGACGAGTTTTCTCATGGATCAGCTCATTAATAGCAATATCTAGGGAAGGAGTCGAAGTGTGATTAAGCTATTGACTACAAATCGACTCAAAGTCATCCTGCAGGGCCTAGAGAAACTAATAAAGACGATGCTGATCACAACGAACGACATACATATCAGCATCAGTGGCATCCTTTTAGAGTGGGTCAAAAAGATCAATCTGATTCCAAATGTGATGAAGGCGATCAAAGAATTTATTGATGGATTGACTAGGCTACTGTTTGAGCTAATAAAACTCGACCATAAGCCAGTACTCTCTAAACCCATGAGGGGTGGCATAATGCCTGGCTAACATAGTCCAAACAGATAGAGCATCATCGAAGCTACCAAGTAGGTTGGAGATAGTTGAACTGAAGCTGTTGAGCATCTCAGTAAGGATCTGGTGATTATAGCTATCCCATTTGAGAAGGTGCTGTTGAAATTGTTCCACTTGTTTATCTCTTTTTTGCACTAGTTTTGTCCAATCACTCGTGCAATAGAACCAAAGTTCGCGGCCTTTAAGAATGTTGCGAAAAGACTGAAACCACACCAAATAGTTTCTACCATCTAATATAACATGAATAAGATGAAGAATGTGGTCTATGGAAAGATGAAAAATGATGTGGGGGGAGGACATGCTAGATCCATCTCCCGAACAAATCTCAGATTGATATTACTTTGTTTTCGGTAAGAACTGTGGCATATTTTACGTTGTTGACATGAAATTAATTAGAATGTACCACATGATCAATAAGTGTGATTGAGGATGACAAAACATATGGTAAATGGAAACATTGTTATCAAATTTTAATATTATTTTGTTGGGTCATATACCACAAATATTATAAGATAGAAAGATGGAGAGAGTGACAGATAACAAACTTCGGACCAATTCATGTTCCCACAAGACAATGTTAACAAAGTCACATTCTACAAATAATCAATTCATAAACTTCAAAGTATAAGACAAATATTGATTCTCTCTTCAACAAGAAAATTTGCTCTCAAGCTGTTGCAATCGGACCCAAGCCACCTGTTGCCCTCATGGCTTCAAATCTTGGCTCCTTGGCCTGGAACTTGAGGCCAGCATACAGCTTCATGTAGTCCTCAAACAAGAATTTTGGGTAAACATGGTTCTTCTTCTCCTCATCATCTCCCACTTTCTCTACCAGTGCTGGTGCTGGATAAATTACAGCATCACTGCCAGGGTTGTAGAATGAAGCTATTGACATTCTGTTCCATCAGTTTGGGCTATCACTCTGTGCAGCACACTCTTGTACTTCCCGTTGGTGATGACCTAGGCAGATACATTCAAGATGATCAATTTAATTTCATCATTAGAGGCTAGCCAATGTGGAAATGTGTTGAGTGTGTCGATAAACAGACTTGCATGAGATCCTGGTAATTAAGATAACTTGTTGATTGTTGATCATCTGTCCCCCAAAAAATATACAATAATTATTATAAAACTTAATTTCTTAGATATATACCTCGAGCTGGTCACCAAGGTTGATGACAATGGAATGGCGCATAGGAGGCACGTCAATCCAGTGACCATCTTTGAGAAGCTGGAGACCGCTGACCTTGTCATCCTGGAAGAGAAGGATAATGCCACCAGCATCGGTGTGGGCACGGAGACCCTTGATCAGCTCTGGCTTTGGGCATGGAGGGTAGTTGCTAACCTTGGTTCCAAAACTTGGACCTTTTGATCCACACAATGCCCTTTTTGAGGTAACCTTTCTCTAGTCCAAGATTCTCGTCTAACAGCTCTAGGAGTTCCTCTGCCAGTTTTTCCAACTTCACAGCAAATTCCTTCATGATCTTCCTGCAATATTATCATAACTTCTAAATATTATTTTGGATGTTTAAGACACTTCTGAGTACATGAATGGAAGTCATCTCAGATATAAGTTCAGGCGTACATATCTCATATTACTTTCTTTCTTAAAAAAATGTCTTCCACGATATTTGTGCACAAATTGCAGACTCTTTACGTACCTGTAATCATCTTGGAGGTCTGGAATCTGAGAGATATTGGAGTAGGGGAGATGGCGTAAGTGGAAGGTGCTCTCCCAATCCATGTCATGGACCTCAGCCTGAACACCCTCTAGACCCTTGCTTGCCATCAGTTGCTTGAACCTTTGCTCCATGCACTTCTTGTAGTGCTCCTTTGTCCACCTCTCCACAGCATCCATTAACTCGTGGGATATGCCATGATTAAGCAACTGCATATACATATAGAAATTTCAGAAAGGAACGCAAAACAGTACTTAACCCATAACTGGAATTGTAAATTAATTCGCAACTCAATAATGGATGCGCAGCTAGGAACAAATTTAGCAAGGCTTAGCTCCAGCAGAGTACTACTGATACTGATTGGTACCTCAAAGAAACCCCAGTTTTCGCATGCATCTTTGATCTTCTCCATGGTTGCTCCTCTCTCCTCACCGTTTAGCTTCTCCAAGTTTATCACCGGGAAGTTCTCCTCTCTCTCTCTCTCTCTCTCTCTCTCTCTCTCTCTCTCTCTCTCCTCCTAAAGCAAGCAAACTGTGTTTTTTTTTTTTTTTTTTTTTCTCAAAGCAAGCAAGCTGTGTTCGATGCTGTGCTTTGAGAGTTTGGTGGTATTTATTGGGGTTAAGTGCAAAGGGAGTCGTGAGCAAAAGGAACAGCTGTGAACTGGAACTCGGGTGCTATCCATATATTATATCACGTTTAATCGACGATGTGGCTTATTCTAAAGCAAACTCAAGTAGTATTTTACCATTGGAATTAATTGTACAAACCTGCTAAAGGTCGCTTTGCTTTGTTGAACGTCTCCTACGTAACGCGGTTGGACCCCACCTTGGTGACTCCAATTTTGACCCATCACTATGACACTAACCATAGCTTGCCACCACCACTTCTAAATATGAAATATTTGACAACACAAAAATAAATCTATAAAATAACGAGACTTGATATGATACGTTAAATTGTAAAATTATTTTTATATTAAAAAAGATTAATGAATTACATGAAATTACATCAATTTATGTGTAATCCTTCCAAATTGATATTGTTATCTTAACAATAGCACGAACTCTTGCATTTCTTTAGGTATTGATGAAAATTTGGCCAATTTGATCTGTTGTTCCCTACCATGTTATCACTAAATTTAGGAGTTAATGAAGTTCTATACCTATGGTGAAGAAAACATTGTTCTCCAATACATTTCTCACAACAATCTACAGAATTGAAAGCCCTCGTATTCACCTCACACGTGAATAAATACACAGCTTAATAATGATCATAACCTTGGGCAATTCGTGACCGTGAGTTTTTGCAACCAACAACCAAGCCATAGAAGTGAGTGTTCACGATCCATGGCTCTGGTTTGACTTCTGTATCTTTGTAAGAACCCATGGCCATGCGCAGTCATGGGTATGTTGTTCTTTTATTGTTTTCTTTTTAATTTTTGGTTGGATCTATGTATTTGAAGTTTAATCTATATTTTGAGATTTGAATGTGATGACTTGGGATTTGGATCTGAAGACTTGGGATTGGATCTGTGGTTTGTCTATTTGAAGTTTTGCTGGGTGAAGTACGGATGAAAGGTTGAAAAATCCGCCTATCCGTTAGACATGGGTGGATGGACAACTACTCAAAGGTGGGTGGAAAATGACCATCCCGCCCATGCGGGTGCGAGTGCCGTGGGGCAGGGAAGGGTGCTATCTACCCGACATTTTCCAACCCGCCCTATGCGGTTGCAGGGAGCGGGGGAGGGTGCTACCCTCCCGACTGCAAGATAAAATGGCCCTCTCTCTCTCTAGGAATGTTTTGTGATGGCCTTTACAATTACTACTTCGATACTAATCATAAGTTGATGATTTATTTTTATATATATGTTTTGGATTTTTGGGATTGCCTTGAGATCGTAGATAATGATAATTGAAATGTACATGCTTACGTTTGAATTTTTTTGAAACTATATTTACATATATGGTTTTACAAAATTTCTATCCAGCTAAACCAAGGAATTCGAAAGAGTACTATCAATAGTACGTGAAAAAGATTGTGTTGATTTTCATGTGTTTACCAAAAATGTGAAATACTGTGAATCAAAGAACTGATGAGACCTGTAACTGTTTATTTCTTCTTCTTCTTTTTTAAAGACACGAGTATTAATCTCTCTATCCACAATGATAATTGCTATGAATTAATGTGCAACCTTAATTATAAGAAACATTAAATCAAGCCCTAACCATGTCATTTCGAAAGAATATTTTCTTTTGTCATTTATTTTTATCAATTTAAGTTTTGAAGATAAGTGATAATTCTTATATGCATTTTCCAAAACATGCATAAGAGTAAATTAAAATGTGAGTTTGTCCTTCTTAGAATACTACTTGATCATTTACATCTAGTGTTTCTACTACTTCATCCCTCATCAATTATTTACGTGTAAATGTTATATATGTCTTTTACATTTACCATACAAGAATGGGAACGGAAATATTGGTGATGATGATGATCAACCAATCGCATAGCTCCTGATGATGTAGTGTGTCGTTTAGGATAGTAAAATACGTATGTATGCATGCATAAAATGAGTACTATTATACCAAGGCTAGCTCAATAGGTTCGGTGCCTAAGGCTAAAATTTTGATTGAAACTTTTTTTTAAAAAAGTAAAATTAAATAAATTTATTTTAATTTTATAATTCCAATTATTTTGTAAAATAAAATTATTGATTAAGATTTTATACTACCTTTTTAAGTATTAACCGACTTAATCTTAATTAGAAAACTTTCGACTGGGAGGGGATTTTATCAAATCTAGTTTTACTAGACGTGCTTTAGACTCATAGTGGCCGTTTGAGAACACAATTGTTATCAAGTATTTTCAATTATTCTCAAATTTAATTTTTTCTCTCATTTCTCAAAACTCAATAAAATATCTTAATTCAAACTATTTCACTTCTATTTACAGATATTATGAAATATTCTTAGTATCTAAACGAGTCCTAGAAGCAATTATAATTATTATTCTCAATAAAATTCTATAAATAACCTATACATTTAGAAAAAAGTGGCCCCTAGCTTGCCTCTTCAAAGGATCATACAAAAAAAAATTATTAACACTCAAAAATTAGATTTTTCTATGTATAATTTCACATTATATATTAAACTAAGGGTGACAAAAGAGAATTGTATTCTTAGGAGAGTAATTGAAATAATTATTATATGGGATACTTTTAAAACTAATAATGATGTAATATCTATTTGATATTTTTGATGTTCTCTTATTGAGTTGATTAAATAATTTTAAATTGGATATTTTTTAAATCGTCTAATGGAAGAGTCGGCACTGTTATACCCACATTAAGAGGTAATTTTTAGGGTTGTTATCGTACCTTTGGCACATGGACACTTCTAGTTTAGGGTTTGCTAATTTTTCACTGCGCTATGGAGTAGATGTTATTGAAATAATCACATGGTGAATTACTGAATGGAGTCCTTCTTCGATATTGGTAGGCATTGATGAGACAGAACAAGGACCAAAAATAGAAGCTGACCAACTTGAACCAGCTTATAATTAGGCACGTGGCCGGACGTATAAACTTGTATGTATAGATGCATGCGTGTTTCTTTCTAATCACAAATAAATGTTTGAAATTCCTTTGACCAGACCATGCATGCCATCTTCTCGTGTAAGAAGCTGGAAGGAATCTATCGGCCAGCTAGCTTCATGTGTTGTCGCCTGGAAACTTCATCTGTTAATTTATTCGTGGCTTAATTTCTTTTCCCTTTTCCGTTGTTGTTGACCTTTTGCTCTTCGTCATGACGTTGGAAGATCAAAAGTCAATAACAATTAGAGAAATTAGATGCAAATGCTGCACTATTAACGTCATTAGTCAAGGTCAAAATTAGACTCGCTAGTGGAGTTTCCTGATCATTGTTTTTCATGTGCAATATATGATCACGACGGTGGCTACCTTACTTAATTGGTTATTTTATTTTGAATAATATTGATACAGTCATGATCAGTTGCACAAAATGAATGTATATTCTTATTGAAAACGAATGGGGTCTATTATTACAAAATTAATTTTTTCATATAAATTTTATATATACCTTACACATTTTATGACTATAAATATCATTTATTTTTTATTTATCCTAAACTAAATTATCTACACTATAAACTAATTTGCTTCCATCTTGATACAGATTCAGTGGCATGCATATTGTAACTGTTACCAACTTGGTGATGGCTGTCAATTATCCACCTTTTTTATCATCAGGAAACTCCACTAATATAGTCAAGGATCACTCGATCCTACCTTTTGGTGCCATATATTGCTTGTTCAAATGGAATTCCATAAGGTTTGAATCAGATTTAGATTTGGATCTCAAATGAACCATTATTTCAAATCCAAGATTTTCATGAAAAGCTCAAGATCTTGTTTAATTGGCATTGGTCATGTAAATCCAAATCCAAAATTTAATATATCATCGAGACAGAAAATTTGGATCATACACTTGTACAGTACTTCCTATGAGGATTAATAAGATGGGGTTGACCACGAGTCTAAAAACTGTTAAGCACGCTTGTATTTTGTCATGACTAGGTGGTCACAAATGGGACACTGTAGGAAGTTCTTATTCAAACAAACAAAAAGGCAAAGTTCATGTTCAAAGTAAAAGACCCAACATGACCTAATTTAATGTCCCAAATGCAAAATTTATTGTAGCAGTGTTGAAAAGCATGCATGATCGATCACTACAAGCTGAAAATCTCTCAAACATCCGGATGAATTTCAATGTAAATGAAGGAATTCATGCGTGGTTTTCCATGACTGGATCTTAGTGGAGACAGTTCGATACTTTAATATTTAGGCTTCTCTCTCGCATTCATCTCACTCACAATTATATTCTCACAATTTTGCGTATTATAAATTTTAATCTATGATCGGAAATTCGATGGAATTTCTACATGATCAACTCGTGGAAACTGATCAATGCAGTAATACTAGATAAATTAAATGGCCCTGATCTCTTCTCTCTCTCTCTCTCTCTCTATATATATATATATATATTTGAGTTATTCTATGCTCGAGCCTGGTGGTGTATAGAGCACATCATCTATATCATTTAAATAGAAAGATTTGATTTATAAGATTCAAATTTTAAAATTTATATTCTAAATCAAATTATGTCACGTGGAGTAGAAGCTTAGTATAAGTTATAACTTGTATACTCTATATATATATAGTAAAAATATATAATATATATATATATATATATATATATATATATTTTGATGGAGGCGATAAAAACTTGGACAAACATGCACTATGGGAATCTTTTGTGATACCTTGTATATTATTGTTCTTCGATGCTAATTATAAGCTGAGTATTTATTTGGTATCCGTTTTGGGTTTTTGGGATTCCCTTGAGATCAATCGAAGATATATAGTGAAAATTAATAATGGAAACGTATCGTATATGCTGACGTTTGAATTTAGAAACCATATTTTACATATATGGTTTTGGCGCACTAACTCTCCATCATATCTTTTAAAATACATCACTAAAATTTATTTTTTTTATTTTTATACTGACTTTTACAATATACAATATATCATCAGCTTATTTATTTTTTCTTTATATCATTTAACTATTATAATTTTTAATATATTTTATTCATTTCAAATAAATAAAAAGTAGAAAATAAATAAAGAAATAAATAAAAAGTAAAAAGTAGAGAGATAAATGAATTAAATATTTCTACAAGTGTGAATAGTATTCCATAGATGTAGAGATGGTACTGTAGCAAACTGGATATTAGCTATGAAATACATAATCCAATGGATGGGTTATATTGAGCTATTTTCTTCAAAATTTTACAAAAATATGGGTTTTACATAATCCATTGAGGATGCTCTTCACAAAATTCAATCCAGCTAACCAAGGAATTAAATAAAATCAAGAGTATCGACTATCGTACTACGTGAAAGAAAAATGTGTTGTGTTTTCATGCGTTTGCCAAAAAAGTGAAATATTGTGAATCAAAGAACTTGAGACAAGGTAGCATAATGCCTGGCTAACATGATCCAAGCAGATAGAGCATCATCAAAGCTACCAAGTAGGTTGGAGATGGTCGGAATGAAGGTGTTGAGCATCTATGTAAGCATCTGGTGATTATGGCTATCCCATTTGAGAAGGTGTTGTTGAAATTGTTCCAATTGTTTATCTCCTTTTTGCACTTGTTTTATCCAATCACCCGTGCAATAAAACTAAAGTTTACGGTCTTTAAAAATGTTGCGAAAAGACTAAAACCACACTAAATAATTTCTATAATCTAATATAACATAAGAAGAATAATCTTATTGTCGTAAGCAATTACGAGACCAGATACAAAAAAAATAGACTACAAAAATGAGATGAGCACACAAAAATATGCAAAAAACACTTCGATAAAAAAAAGTCAACAATATAGTCAAAGTCAATTGTCAATAATGTTAACATGAAAGACTACTAACGTAATAGGATGACATGGTTGTTGACAAGACTATGATGAGGCAAGTGATTCCTAGGTAAGGAAGCTAGGGAATATTAAAAGAAGAGGTTTGTCAAACCCTGGTTAGATAGTGATTGCAAATTCATCAACTGGTGGTTTAGAAGCCTGTGATTCGGCCAAGTGTTGTTTTTATTAACAATTATGGGGGAAAAAAAATTAACAGAGGTCTTATTTCTAAATAACTCATACCACATACTGCTATATTTTAAACAAATATATTGCTCCAGGTGTCAAACCAAAGTACCTAAAGCATATTGGGTATTGACAAAACTTTCTTTATAATTTTAATATTCACATTCCAACTTTGGGAATTATATATAAGAAATTTGCAGATGATTTTTATTATTTGAGATGGAAAAGAAGAATGTGGTTTATGGAAAGATGAAAAATG